>WNWK01000989.1:0-175041 GCA_009830355.1 Cherax destructor
AGTATTTTTTAAATTTATCAAGTCTGTGTTGGTATTTGATGCAGCTGGTAGTTTCACAGTGTTGAGGGACAGTTGTGTATTTGAATTAAAAAAATTTTGTACTAGTTTTTCGTATACCGTTATTGACATTTAGAACTATGTTAGATCTATCAAAGGTTTTTTTGGGCTATACCCCAACTGTTTGAGTTCCCGCCAGGTTTTTGGTTTTTCTTGTCCCTTTCGATCTTTGAGAAATGGTTTGTTTGCCCTTTTATTCTGCACTCTTTTCCCTACCCAATTCATTTAGTGTTCAATATCCTGTCGGGCCTTAAATTTTTTATAACTGGCCCTAATTTATTATCTAATATCTCAGTAGTCATCGGGTTCAGTTCTTCGTTTACCTCTTTAACGGGTGCAATATTATCAAGGATGGCAGGAACATTTTTTTTGAATTTTCCCGGGCATTTTACGTCCCAATTTATCATGACCAGTCAATTTTTAGCATATTTCCCAGTGTTTTTTACTGTATTTTTAGTTGACTAACTTTTATTGTCTTGTGTGGGCCATCCCCCAGAAATTTTCCGGGACAGTAAATGATAAAAGATCATAAGACCGTGGTAATGCCCCCTACTAAAGCCCCGGGGTTCACCCGGGGGGGCCGAAAACGAAAGTGTTTCGTTACACCCCACACACAATATACAACAGGCCGGGCTAATCAAATGTCCCTAGGAAAAAATTAAACTAACAAGTTCTCAGGGGGTTACAAAGTATGGGTAAATTGGGGTGGCTGAGAACTGTGTACGTGGTGGTTTTAACTTTTAAAAATCCAAATTTGCATATATTTTAATAGCCCGTTATTTTGCTGTTGAAAACAGATTTGAAGTCTCCTAGTATTACTGTCTCGTCATTTATCGTCCAGTTTTGGTTTAAGGGGTCGAGTCACGCTCCTGGCCCCGCCCCTTCACTCCCCACCGGTCCTCTACCCCCCCCATGAGCTTTATCATACTTTTCTTTTAAAACGTATGGATCCGCCTCACTACATCACTTCCCAGACTATTCACTTCCAACAACTTTCTGACTGAAAAATACTTCCAACATCCCCGGGTTCATCTGAGTCTTCAACTTCCATCTGTGACCCCTTTTTTGGGGTCCCATCCTGGAACATTCTGTCTCTGTCCACCCGTCGAGTCCTTCATTTTTATATGTCGATCATATCCCCCATTTTCCTATCTTCCAGTGTCGTATATTTTTAAATCCCCCGTAGGACATACCCCTTAGCTCTGGGACTAGTCTTTTTTGCAAAACCTTTTCACTTTCTCTAGCTTGCTTAAAGCTTGGCTAATAGGGTTCCAAACTGGTGCTGCATATCCAAATGGGCCCCAAAAACACAGTATACAGGGGCCTGAATGACTCTTTATTTAAAATTCGGGAAAGTGTTCTTGGTTGCCAGGGGGGGATGCTGCAGCAGTTATTTGGTTTATTTTCGCCCGAGTGCCCAGGGTTTTATTCAACCCAAGCCCCTTTCCTTTAGGAGGTTTGTAAGCTCTGGTCCCCAAGTCTGTACTCCATCTGTGGTCTTCTTTGCTCTTCCCCAATCTTCATGACATTGCACTTGGTGGGGTTGAACTCCAGGAGCCAGTTGCTGGACCAGGCCTGCAGCCTGTCCAGATCCTATAAATGCCGAATTACAGAAAATATCAACCTGGATGACGACTAATAAGTTTACTCTCAATACTGACAAGACCTACTTCATTCAGTTTGGAAACAGAGCCACAAATGTTCAACTTAACATAACGCTCAGTGGTTCACCCATCACAAGACTCACAGAGGGAAAATTCCTAGGAATCCACATTGACAGTAGCCTTAAATTCCAAACAAAATACAACAAATTTCCAAAAAATCTCAAAGACAGTAGGCATACTATCAAAGATACGCTACTATGTGCCTCAATCAGCTCTCCTTGCACTATATCATTCACTCCTCTACTCTTATCTCACCTATGGAATTTGTGCATGGGATCAACAACATTAAATCACCTTAGACCACTCATAACCCAGCAAAAGGCTGCAGTCATACTGATAACAAATTCCCACTCTAGACAGCATACTCCACCAATATTCAAAAGCCTAAAACTACTCACTGTAAAAAACATTCACACTTATTCTTGTGCCTACTACATACATAGAACTCTACACTCTAATATAAACCCTCAAAATTCTCCTCACCAACTTTAGTAGGACCCATGACCATAACACAAGACACAGATCACTTTTTGATATACCCCGTGTCCATATCAACCTATGTAAAAATTCTATGCACATAAAGGGCCCCAGAATCTGGAATTTATTACCAGTAAATACTAAAATAACCTTGTCTGAAAATCAATTTAAGACTCTTCTCAAAAACCACCTACTCACCCTAAATACTCATACTGTAAATTACTTTCAACACTGCTCACTGTTATTTTCCTATAATTAAATTTCAATGTTTACTATTATATAACCATCCTACAAAACACTTGTCACAATGTAATATCCTCATATTGTAATTGGAACAAATTTATTAACTGTTACAACCTAATGTTTTAACTAAAACAAACTCAATTAATTTCTCTAATATTATGTACATAGTCTATAAGCCATTAGATTGAGCTGCCCTTAATGCCATGGCATGTTAGTGGCTCTCCTTGCACTTCAGTTCATGATTGTAATTACAAAATCTCGATGTAAACTTGCAATGAAATAAAAAAATTATCATTATCAATTATAATTATCATAGTTCTGCCTGGTCCTTGTCCGATTGAATTCTCATCAACTTCACATCATCTGCAAACAGGGACACTTCGGAGGCTATTCCTTCTATCATGTCGTTCACAAATACCAGAAACAGCACCGGTCCTAGGACTGACCCCTGTGGAACCCCACTCGTCACCGGCGCCCACTCTGACACCTCGCCACGTACCATGACTCGCTGCTGTCTTCCTGACAGGTATTCCCTGATCCATTGTAGTGCCTTCCCTGTTATCCCTGCCTGGTCCTCCAGCTTTTGCACTAATCTCTTGTGTGGAACTGTGTCAAACGCCTTCTTACAGTACAAGAAAATGCAATCTACCCACCCCTCTCTTGTCTTACTGCTGTCACCCTGTCATAGAACTCCAGTAGGTTTGTGACGCAGAATTTCCCATCCCTGAAACCGTGCTGGCTGTCGTTGATAAGCTCATTCCTTTCTAGGTGCTCCACCACTCTTCTCCTGATAATCTTCTCCATGACTTTGCATACTATACATGTCAGTGACACTGGTCTGTAGTTTAGTGCTTCATGTCTGTCTCCTTTTTTAAAAATTGGGACTACATTTGCTGTCTTCCATACCTCAGGTAGTCGCCCTGTTTCGATAGATGTGTTGAAGATTGTTGTTAGTGGTACACACAGCGCCTCTGCTCCCTCTCTCAGGACCCATGGAGAGATGTTATCCGGCCCCATGAGGTATCTAGCTCACTTAGTAGCCTCTTCACTTCTTCCTCTGTTGTATGTATTGTGTTGGTGTTAAGGGTGGTGACGGTCACAAGGAACAGTGTTGGTGTTAAGGGTGGTGACGGTCACGAGGAGCAGTGTTGGTGTTAAGAGTCATGATGGTCACGAGGAACAGTGTTGGTGTTAAGGGTGGTGACGGTCACGAAGAACAGTGTTGGTGTTGAGTCATGATGGTCACGAGGAACAGTTAGTTACCAATTTGTCCTAGGCACATGTCGATTAGGCACTAGGCCTGTTGTATATATATGTGTGTGTGTGTAACGAAACACTTCAAAATATTTCGGCCTCGCCGGGAATTGAACCCGGGCCCTCCGTGCGTGAAGCAAGAGCGCTAGCCACTACCAGTGTTGGTGTTAAGGGTGGTGACGGTCATGAGGAACAGTGTTTGTGTTAAGGATCATGATGTTCACGTGGAACAGTGTTGGTGTTAAGGGTGGTGACGGTCACAAGGAACAGTGTTGGTGTTAAGGGTCATGATGGTCATGAGGAATAGTGTTGGTGTTAAGGGTCATGATGGTCATGAGGAACAGTGTTGGTGTTAAGGGTGGTGATAGTCACAAGGAACAGTGTTGGTGTTAAGGGTCATGATAATTATGAGGAACAGTGTTTGTATTAAGGGTGGTGATGGTCACGAGGAACAGTGTTGGTGTTAAGGGTGGTGACGGTCACGAGGAGCAGTGTTGGTGTTAAGGGTGGTGACAGTCACGAGGAGCAGTGTTGGTATTAAGGGTGGTGATGGTCACGAGGAGCAGTGTTGGTGTTAAGGGTGGTGATGGTCATGAGGAGCAGTGTTGGTGTTAAGGGTAGTCACGAGGAGCAGTGTTGGTGTTAAGGGTGGTCACAAGGAGCAGTGTTGGTGTTAAGGGTAGTGACGGTCACAATGAACAGTGTTGGTATTAAGGGTGGTGACGGTCACAAGGAACAGTGTTGGCATTAAGGGTGGTGGTCACGAGGAACAGTGTTGGTGTTAAGGGTGGTGATGGTCATGAACAGTATTGGTTAAGGGTGGTGATGGTCACCGGGAACAGTGTTGGTGTTAAGGGTGGTGACGGTCATGAGGAGCAGTGTTGGTGTTAAGGGTGGTGACAGTCACGAGGAGCAGTGTTGGTATTAAGGGTGGAGATGGTCACAAGGAGCAGTGTTGGTGTTAAGGGTGGTGATGGTCACAAGGAACAGTGTTGGTATTAAGGGTGGTGATGGTCACAAGGAACAGTGTTGGCATTAAGGGTGGTGGTCACGAGGAACAGTGTTGGTGTTAAGGGTGGTGATGGTCATGAGCAGTATTGGTTAAGGGTGGTGACGGTCACCAGGAACAGTGTTGGTGTTAAGGGTGGTGATGGTCATGAACAGTATTGGTTAATGGTGGTTACGGTCACGAGGAGCAGTGTTGGTGTTAAGGGTGGTGACAGTCACGAGGAGCAGTGTTGGTATTAAGGGTGGTGATGGTCACGAGGAGCAGTGTTGGTGTTAAGGGTGGTGATGGCCATGAGGAGCAGTGGTGTTAAGGGTGGTGGCAGTCACGAGGAACGATGTTGGTGTTAAGGGTGGTGATGGTTACGAGGAGCAGTGCTGGTGTTAAGGGTGGTCACGAAGAGCAGTGTTGGTGTTAAGGGTGGTGACGGTTACAAGGAACAGTGTTGGTATTAAGGGTGGTGACGGTCACAAGGAACAGTGTTGGCATTAAAGGTGGTGGTCACGAGGAACAGTGTTGGTGTTATGGGTGGTGATGGTCATGAACAGTATTGGTTAAGGGTGGTGACGGTCACCAGGAACAGTGTTGGTGTTAAGGGTGGTGACGGTCATGAGGAGCAGTGTTGGTATTAAGGGTGGTGATGGTCACAATGAGCAGTGTTGGTGTTAAGGGTGGTGATGGTCACAAGGAACAGTGTTGGTATTAAGGGTGGTGACGGTCACAAGGAACAGTGTTGGCATTAAGGGTGGTGATCACGAGGAACAGTGTTGGTGTTAAGGGTGGTGATGGTCACGAGGAGCAGTGGTGTTAAGGCTGGTGGCAGTCACGATGAATGATGTTGGTGTTAAGGGTGGTGATGGCCACGAGGAGCAGTGCTGGTGTTAAGGGTGGTCACAAGGAGCAGTGTTGGTGTTAAGGGTGGTGACGGTCACAAGGAACAGTGTGGGTATTAAGGGTGGTGACGGTCACAAGGAAATGTTGGCATTAAGGGTGGTGGTCATGAGGAACAGTGTTGGTGTTAAGGGTGGTAAGATAAGATATAAGATAAGATTTCTTCGGATTTTTAACCCCGGAGGGTTAGCCACCCAGGATAACCCAAGAAAGTCAGTGCGTCATCGAGGACTGTCTGTCTTATTTCCATTGGGGTCCTTAATCTTCTCCCCCAGGATGCGACCCACACCAGTCGACTAACACCCCAGGTACCTATTTGCTGCTTTGTGAACGTGACAACAGGTGTAAGGAAACACGTCGAAATGTTTCCACCCGCCGGGAATCGAACCCGGGCCCTCCGTGTGTGAAGCGAGAGCTCTAGCCACCAGACAACCTGGTGGTGATGGTCACAAGGAGCAGTATTAGTTAAGGGTGGTGACGGTCATGAGAAGCAGTGTTGGTGTTAGGAGTGGTGGTCACAAGGAGCAGTGTTGGTGTTAAGGGTGACGATCACAAGGAACAGTGTTGGTGTTAAGGGTGGTGGTCACAAGAAGCAATGTTTGTGTTAAGGGTGGTGGGCATGAGGAGCAGTGTTGGTGTTAAGGGTGGTGACGGTCACAAGGAACAGTGTTGGCGTTAAGGGTGGTGATGGTCACAAGGAACAGTGTTGGTGTTAAGGGTGGTCACGAGGTGCAGAGTTGGTTTTAAGGGTGGTGACGGTCACAAGGAAGTGTTGGTGTTAAGGGTGGTGACGGCCACAAGGAGCAATGTTGGACACTAGGATGTTTCTCGGACACGAGGATGTTCCAAGGACACAACCAAGGACTTTGGTGAGGATATGTGGGGTGCAATTCTGGCGAAGCTGCGAGATCACTCCCTGGACTCAACAGTGAGACCATTCCCTGGAGTCAACGGACAGTGAGACCATTCCTTGACTCAATGGACAGTGAGACCATTTCCTGGACTCAATGGACAGTGAGATCACTCTCTGGACTCAATGGACAGTGAGACCATTCCTGGACTCGATGGACAGTGAGACCATTCCCTGAACTCAATGGACAGCAAGACCTGTGGAAACTTTTTTGAAGTCACTCAAGTTCCACAGGGTGAGCCGTTAGGAGCCTTAAACATACCACGGATCGGCCCTCAGAGTTCATGAACCCACACACCTAACAAAAACATAGACATTCAAGTTGACGAAGGTAACAATTGTGTACATTTTAATTGATAGATTTATTATCCTAGGAACACCTAGGCAAGTTTGTACAGTTAGAAACTAATAGTACGATTATTGAGGCAACGTTAGATATTAATAATGTAGTTCTAGCATCTTAATATAGGTAGATATAAGCCCCAAATAGACGAACCTTGGGATAGGTTAGCTAACGAGAACTGGCAGCCCACACTTGAATCTAAGCAGTGTGGGACTCATGACGCATGACCTGCGTTTTTACCAGACTGGACTTCAAGGAGTGAACAATCGCTGCGAACAGTGCAGCATCCCCATGTGACTTCCATCTGTCCTGGAGCCCCGGAGGAGAGATCCCGAAGTACCGCAGATATCTCTCTCCATCCAGACCTATTGCAGTAAGACTAGACTTTCTTTCTCTCAGTATCTGGCCAGTTTTGTGGGGGAAACGCTAGTGAGTTATCTGTGGGTCTTAAGTGGACGGACGCTTTTGTATTGGTATGTACCAGCGTCGTCTCTTAAGTTCAAGTATGGAAGCTAGTGTCTCTTACTGTTTAGATATTGCTTGGAGGATATACCCTAGGGCTGAGGATTCTGAGTTAATACAAGACACTAATACCACTCAATTTGCAGATTAAGAATCTTCCCTGCACATGGTGTTTGGAGAGGGTTTATAGCTTAGGAAGATCTAGGATCCACAATTCCACTCCATCAAGTAAGTTAAACCCTTTCAGTATCGTGTAAGCAGTGTGGATTTCCCTTTACTGCAGTTAGCTAGAAATTTGTCCCATAGCCACTTGTAAGTCTGAGAGAAGTGTCTCAGAGTGTCGGTGTCAACAGTGCTTGCTCAGTGCAGCTTACAAGAAGGCAGTCCCAAAACAAGTTTCTACAAGACCATTTCCTGGATTCAATGGACAAGGCCATTCTCTGGACTCAATGGACAGCAAGACCATTCCTGGACTTAACAGACAGCAGGACCACCTCAACGGACTACAAGACAATTCCTGGACTCAACAGACAGCCAGACAAACTCAATGGACAGAAAGACCATTCCCTGGACTCAATGGACAGCAAGACCATTCCCTGGACTCAATGGACAGCAAGACCATTCCCTGGACTCAATGGACAGCAAGATCACTCCCTGGACTCACCAGACATCAAGACCACTTCCTGGACTCACCAGACAAGACCACTTCCTGGACTCAACAGACAAGACCACTTTCTGGACTCAACAGACATCAAGACCACTTACTGGACTCAACAGACAGCAAGACCACTTCTTGGACTCAACAGACAGCAAGACCACTTCTTGGACTCAACAGACAGCAAGACCACTTCCAGGACTCAACAGACAGTAAGACCACTTCCTGGACTCAACAGACAGCAAGACCACTTCCTAGACTCAACAGACAGCAAGACCACTTCCTGGACTCAACAGACAGCAAGACCACTTCCTGGACTCAACAGACAGCAAGACCACTTCCTGGACTCAACGGACAGCAAAACCACTTCCTGGACTCAACAGACAGCAAGACCACTTCCTGGACTCAACAGACAGCAAGACCACTTGCTGGACTCAACAGACAGCAAGACCACTTGCTGGACTCAACAGACAGCAAGGCCACTTGCTGGACTCAACAGACAGCAAGACCACTTACCTGGAGAGAGTTCCAGGGGTCAACGCCCCTGCAGCCCGGTCTGTGACCAGGCCTCATGTTGGATCAGAGCCTGATCAACCAGGCTGTTACTGCTGGCCACATGCAGTCCAACATACGAACCACAGCCTGGCTGGTCAGGTACTGACTTTAGGTGCCTGTCCAGTGCCTGCTTGAAGACAGCCAGGGGTCTATTGGTAATCCCCTTTATGTATGCTGGAAGGCAGTTGAACAGTCTTGGGCCCCTGACACTTATTGTGTCTCTCAACGTGCTAGTGGCACCCCTGCTTTTCATTGGAGGGATGTTGCATCGTCTGCCGAGTCTTTTGCTTTCGTAGGGAGTGACTCTTGTGTGCAAGTTTGGTACTAATCCCTCTAAGATTTTCCAAGTGTATATAATAATGTATCTCTCCTGCCTGCATTCTAGGGAGTACAGGTTTAGGAACTTCAAGCGTTCCCAGTAATTGAGGTGGTTTATCGCAGTTATGCGTGCCGTGAAGGTTCTCTGCACATTTTCTAGTTCAGCAATTTCACCTGCCTTGAAAGGTGCAGTTAGTGTGCAGCAATATTCCAGCCTAGATAGAACAAGCGATCTGAAAAGTGTCATCATGGGCTTGGCATCCCTGGTTTTGAAGGTTCTCATTATCCATCCTGTCATTTTTCTGGCAGATGCGATTGCTACAGTGTTATGGTCCTTGAAGGTGAGATCCTCTGTCATGATCACTCCCAGGTTTTTGACATTAGTTTTTCGCTCTATTGTGTGGTTGGAATTTGTTTTATACTCCGATGAGATTATAATTTCCTCATGTTTTCCATATCGGAGTAATTGAAATTTTTCATCATTGAACTTCATATTGTTTTCTGCAGCCCATTTAAAGATTTAGTTGATGGGTGATGGTTGGTTGATTTTGGTTGCTGGATTCAACAGACAGCAAGACGAACAAAACCAGTCAGGTCAGTGAGACAGGGATGGATCAAGGGATGGCCGTCCCAACCACAGAAATACTTGGATGGTGAAAAATTAAGTTTACTTAGGCACAGGTACACAAGTACAACTATCATACATAGTTTAAGAGGTGTAAACTACCTAGGATAAGCCCCAAAAAACATCAAAATGACTTATTCCCATTGGGGACGTGGAGGAAGGTTGGCATGAAGTATGATCCTGAAAGTCTATGAGAAGATAAAGTGTTTCCTAACCTCACGTGGGGAGTGCTAAACCCGTAGGGATGGAGGGGGATGGAAGGCATTCAGGCTCAATTCAGGGAACTGGAGCATAGATCCAGTTCCCTAGATCAAGAGCCCTTCACCAGCATCAAGGAACTTCCCTTGAGGGATCAGGTGAGACAGACCACCTGTCAACCACACTGAGATACACAGCATTCTCGTGGCTTTCCTCTTGCTTAACAATATTTCATAACATGTAAACTACACTTTATATATGGCAGAAAAGAAATAAAGTTGTATTGTACCAACTTCATGTTGATCAACAAAGAAACACCACGACTCCCAGTTTGCTGCTGTAATTCATAGAGGAAATATGTACTGTAGATATGTATGTACTCATCTAATTGTGGTTGCAGGGGTCGATTCATAACTCCTGGTCCCACCTCTTCACTGGTTGCCACTAGGTCTACTCTCTCCTTGCTCCATGTGTGTGTGTGTGTGTGTACTTACTTAGTTGTGGTTGCAGGGGTCAAGTCACAGCTCTTGGCCCAGCCTCGTCACTGGTCGCTACTGTATGTGTGTGTGTGAACTTTTTTCCACGGCCATATATATTCTGTCTACTAGTGTCAAGACTGAGATAACAATGTAGAAAATAAAATGCATAATACCATTACTGAAACAACACAGAGATAACTCACATACAGGAGAATGAAAGTTGTGACTTAAGAGTGTCCAAAATGCTCTGTATAACTATGGGATTTCAACATACACTCAAGTGTCACCCATTACTGTATAAACATTGCATCATGTTGAAAGAGACATGTATTTGCATGACTACATTTTGATCCAATTTGGACCATGAACTATAGCGTGGCTGGTCAATGGACCAAGTCAGACCGAAGCATCGTCATAAGTTTCTTTCTCCTGTGTGCGGGATATTTGTGAACAATACGGTAGAAAAACATAGTTATATACAACCTTAACTGATGACATTTTGCCCACGTGGTGGACTTTATCAATTCACAGATGTGTTCGTAACTTGATAAACTGCACTGTGTGGTTAAAACATTGCCCACATACAGTAACTGCAATTCACATCCTTTCATTTTCTAATTGCCATGATAAAAAATGGTTATAACTATAACCATAATTTTTAAAGGGGTGGGCCGGTAAGCCAGCGGAAGGTCTCGATCAGATGACCAAAAACTCCAACGGGGAATCATCATCTCACTAAGACCCGCATCAGGAAACACTTGTTTTGTTTCCTGACGAACCTTACCTAATTCCCATGTATTATGCTACTACACTTTTCTTCCTTTATTTATTTCTACAAAGTGCATAATTCAAGTGACAAAGACTTAGTAAGCACAAGTGGCACACTTTAATAACTGCTCAGGTTCGAAATAAGTTACTGCGACTTTTTTGGGTTATTCTGGAGGGTAATTTAAACTAGATTAAGACAAATATTTATTTCAACATGATACATATTATTATTATAATCAAAACTAAGTGGTAAACCCACAAGGGTCATACAGCACTGCATCAGCATAATACAATGGGTGACATCTCAAAAACCATCTCCTCACCCTAAACTAAATATTCATACTGTAAAATACTTTCAAAAATGCTCAATACAGTGGTCCCTCAGTTTTCGTCAAAAATTCGTTCCAGAATGCTGCTCAAGTACCATTACCGAATGAATTTACTTCCTTAAGAAATAATGTCACGTAGGTTAGTCTATTTCAGACCCCCAAAAATATACTTGCAACAGCACTTACGAAAATACACTTACATAAATGTTCGAGTTTGGAGATGCACGAAAACCGAGGGACCACTGTATTATTATCCCATAATACAATTTCAATTTTTACTAATATGTTAATATTATATTACCCCCTACTCACCCAGAACTAAATCCTCATACTATAAATTACTTTAAAAAATGCTCAATGTTTTTTTTCTTAAGATACTCTCAATTTTTTATTACCATCCTCCTAAACACTTGTTACAATTTAATATCTTCATATTGTAATTATAACATTATAATATCATCATATTGTAACTTGAAATCAAATTTGTAACTAGAATAAACTCAATCAATTTCCCTAATATTATATACATAGTCTATAAGTCATTAGATTAAGCTGCCCCTAACGCCATGGCATGTCAGTGGCTCTCCTTGCACCTCAGTTTATAATTGTAACTACCAATATCTATGTAAAAATGCAATGAAATAAAATTTGGTCATGCGTGCACAAAGCCTATAGTTATGCAGAGTATTTTGGGCAAGCTTAAACCTTACTTAAGAGTACTGTACTTGTGTACCTGTACCTAAGTAAACTTACTTTCATCCTATATCTCTATATAGTAGGTTGGTAGTCAGCAACCGCCCAGGGAAGTACTACCGTCCTGCCAAGCGAGTGTAAAACGGAAGCCTGTAATTGTTTTACATGATGGTAGGATTGCTGGTGTCTTTTTTCTGTCTCATAAACATGCAAGATTTCAGGTACGTCTTGCTACTTCTACTTACACTTAGGTCACATTACACATTCATGTACAAGCATATATATACACACCTCGGCAAAGGAGAAAGACCTTGGGGTGAGTATAACGCCAAGCACGTCTCCGGAGGCACACATCAACCACCACTCGTCACATAATGACATACAGTGGACCCCCGGTGTTCGTCCTGCTCCAAACTCACCCTTTTATGTAAGTGTATTTTTGTAAATGCTTTTGTAAGTGTATTTTTTGGGGTCTAAAAGGACTAGTCTACTTTACATTATTCCTTATGAGAATAAATTTGTTTGGTAATGGCACTTGAACAGCATTCTGGAACGAAAAAATCATGAAAACCGGGGGTCCACTGTACTATTTTATTCATTCTAGAGTATATATCATGTTTCTATGTAATTTATATTGTTTATTATGTCATATTAGATTAATTGTGCTAGCTAAATAAGCCGTAGAGTCGATATTAGCGTTATACTGAAGCATTTTGTCCACCCTCCCGAGAGCAGGAATTCTGCTGGAATGGATTAATGGCATTTTAATTAATTTAAATGAAGAAAATTGATTTGATATACAGTAGGCCCTCATTTAGCACGGTAGTTACGTTCCTGAAAACGTCGTGTTAGCTAAAATCGTGTTAGATAATTAAAAGAACTTATGGGAAAAATAGGGTTACGTTCCTGAGAGTCCCCAAAAAGCCAAACAAGTTTTTTTTAGACCAACAGATCTTACAAATATAAGAGAGAATATGTAATTGTAGTTCATTATCGTGATGTATTATGTTGTTTTTACTGCTTAAGACTACAAATGTAACAGAAATAATAGTATTTACCTTAAATTGTGGGTGCTAATGTTTGTGGATGATTGTGAAGAGAGTGGAGAGTTATGCTGTGGCCCTACTGGGCTGAGGTGGATAGTAGAGATTCTGGAACTGAAGTCGATGGTTGTACTGAGTGTCTCTAACTTTAATAAAGTCATTCAGTAAGTCAGTCAAGTCATTCAGTAAGTCAGCCCATTCAGTAAGTCAGTTAAGTCATTTAGTAAGTCAGTCAGTCAAGTCATTCAGTAAGTCAGTCAAGACATTCAGTAAGTCAGTCAAGACATTCAGTAAGTCAGTCAAGACATTCAGTAAGTCAGTCAAGACATTCAGTAAGTCAGTCAAGACATTCAGTAAGTCAGTCAAGACATTCAGGAAGTCAGTCAAGACATTCAGTAAGTCAATCAAGACATTCAGTAAGTCAGTCAAGACATTCAGTAAGTCAGTCAAGACATTCAGTAAGTCAGTCAAGACATTCAGTAAGTCAGTCAAGACATTCAGTAAGTCAGTCAAGACATTCAGTAAGTCAGTCAAGACATTCAGTAAGTCAGTCAAGACATTCAGTAAGTCAGTCAAGACATTCAGTAAGTCAGTCAAGACATTCAGTAAGTCAGTCAAGACATTCAGTAAGTCAGTCAAGACATTCAGTAAGTCAGTCAAGACATTCAGTAAGTCAGTCAAGACATTCAGTAAGTCAAACAGTCAAGTCATTCAGTAAGTCAGTCAGTCAAGTCATTCAGTAAGTCAGTCAGTCAAGTCATTCAGTAAGTCAGTCAGTCAAGTCCAGTATCAGTAAGTCAGTCTTCAGTAAGTCAGTCAAGTCATTCAGTAAGTCAGTCAGTCAAGTCATTCAGTAAGTCAGTCAGTCAAGTCATTCAGTAAGTCAGTCAGTCAAGTCATTCAGTAAGTCAGTCAGTCAAGTCATTCAGTAAGTCAGTCAGTCAAGTCATTCAGTAAGTCAGTCAGTCAAGTCATTCAGTAAGTCAGTCAGTCAAGTCATTCAGTAAGTCAGTCAGTCAAGTCATTCAGTAAGTCATTCAGTAAGTCAGTCAGTCAAGTCATTCAGTAAGTCAGTCAGTCAAGTCATTCAGTAAGTCAGTCAAGTCATTCAGTAAGTCAGTCAGACAAGTCATTCAGTAAGTCAGTCAGACAAGTCATTCAGTAAGTCAGTCAAGTCATTCAGTAAGTCAGTCAAGTCATTCAGTAAGTCAGTCAGTCAAGTCATTCAGTAAGTTAGTCACAGAAACTTATGTTTACATCTTTTTGTGTGTACAAAGTAACACTTCATTACAGCCACAGGTTATGTCTTGTCTAATATCTTTTTCTTCGTTAGTTCTAAGACTTAATAAATGCTTAAACATTTTCTTGCCACTTTGAGCAACACTTGTATGCCTACTGGGTGACATGATTGCTTGGCAGATACAAGATATAGTAATTTAAAGATCAAAACACAATTCACTCTTATTCTTGACAAACACAGCTGGCTTGACGCGTATGGAATACGAATGCTGGGATGGTAGGGTGTTGTTGGGGGAGGGTGAGCATGGGAAGGCGGGTGGTCTCCCAGCTGTTCCACAACATTAGCACCGGCCGCTTGAGGGAATGGTTGCTTTTTCTTCCTGCAAACTATAAGTTTATTCAGGTATACACAGATACAGTTACAAAGATTATCATACATAGCAGCATATGTGTAGAGAACCTAGGATAACCCAAACTTTGGGTTATCCTAGGTTCTCTAGGATAACACTTTGGGTTATCCTAGGTTCTCTAGGATAACACTTTGGGTTATCCTAGGTTCTCTAGGATAACACTTTGGGTTATCCTAGGTTCTCTAGGATAACACTTTGGGTTATCCTAGGTTCTCTAGGATAACACTTTGGGTTATCCTAGGTTCTCTAGGATAACACTTTGGGTTATCCTAGGTTCTCTAGGATAACACTTTGGGTTATCCTAGGTTCTCTAGGATAACACTTTGGGTTATCCTAGGTTCTCTAGGATAACACTTTGGGTTATCCTAGGTTCTCTAGGATAACACTTTGGGTTATCCTAGGTTCTCTAGGATAACACTTTGGGTTATCCTAGGTTCTCTAGGATAACACTTTGGGTTATCCTAGGTTCTCTACACATATGCTGCTATGTATGATAATCAATGTAACTATCTCTGTATACCTGAATAAACTTAGTTTGTGCGAAGGAAAAACAAATTCCCTTTTCCTCAAAGCATGAGGATTCTTACAGCGGTAAATAACCATGGGCTTACACTTGAAATCACCTGATGCATTACCCAAAAGGAGCAAGGTGAAGCGATCCTTTGCTGTCTTGAAGCCTGGTGCACTTTTCTCTTGCTGACTGATATAAGTTCATGTTGGCATTTTCTTCCAGAAAACACTTGTCTCGTCAGCATTAAACACTTGTTGTGGCTCATAGCCACCCTTAGTAGGACCCCCACTGACTCAATGGTTTAACCTACTGCAGGCGACCGCGGGCTCAAAATTTTTCCCCTCCAGCGAATCGCGTAATATAAGGTTTACGTCGTGTTAGATAAAAATGTGCCGCAATTCTTCAATCGCGTAATACCCAAAACGCGCAACATAAAGTCGTGCTAAATGAGGGTCTACTGTACACACCTCGGCAAAGGAGAAAGACCTTGGGGTGAGTATAACGCCAAGCACGTCTCCGGAGGCACACATCAACCAGATAACTGCGGCAGCATATGGGCGACTGGCAAACCTAAGATTAGCATTCCGTTACCTTAACAAGGAATCGTTCAAGACACTGTACACCGTGTACGTCAGGCCCATACTAGAATATGCAGCACCAGTCTGGAACCCACACCTGGTCAAGCACGTAAAGAAACTAGAGAAAGTGCAAAGGTTTGCGACAAGGTTAGTTCCACAACTCAGAGGTCTGTCCTATGAAGAAAGGTTGAGGGAAATAGGACTAACAACACTGGAGGAAAGAAGGGTCAGAGGAGACATGATAACAACATACAAAATACTGCGGGGAATCGACAAGGTAGACAGTGACAGGATGTTCCAGAGAGGGAACACAGAAACAAGGGGACACAACTGGAAGCTGAAGACTCAGATGAGTCAAAGGGATGTTAGGAAGCATTTCTTCAGCCACAGAGTAGTCAGGAAGTGGAATAGTCTAGAGAAAGATATAGTGGAGGCAGGAACCATACATAGTTTTAAGACGAGGTATGATAAAGCTCATGGAGCAGGGAGAGCAGAGACCCAGTAGCGGACAGAGAAGAGGCGGGGCCAGGAGCTGAGTCTCGACCCCTGCAACCACAATTAGGTGAGTACACCCCTCTGGGTTTTCTTCTATTTTCTTACTAGTTCTTGTTCTTATTTCCTCTTATCTTCATGGGGAAGTGGAACAGAATTCTTCCTCCGTAAGCCATGCGTGTCGTAAAAGTCAACTAAAATGCTGGAAGCAAGGGGCTAGTAACCCCTTCTTCTGTATACATTACTAAAATAAAAAGAGAAACTTTTGTTTTTCTCTTTGGGCCACCCCGCCTTGGTGGGAAGTGGCCTATTTGTTGAAAGAAGAAAGATATATGTACAATAATAAGAATCTTTATTTCTACAAGTACAGTGGTCCCTCGGTTTTCGCCGAAAATTCATTCCAGAATGCTGCTCAAGTGCCATTACCGAACGAATTTACTTCCTTAAGAAATAATGTCACGTAGGTTAGTCTATTTCAGACTCCCAAAAATACACTTGCAACAGCACTTACGAAAATACACTTACATAAATGTTCGAGTTTGGAGATGCACGAAAACCGAGGGACCACTGTACTACATGATACAACTTATACAGACCATAGCTGACATCAGTGACATACTACGTACAGTGGTACCTCGGTTAACGATGGTCCCCAAACTCACCCTTTTCTGTACGTTTATTTTTTTAAAAGCTTTTGTAAGTGTATTTTTGGGGGGGTCTAAAAGGACTAGTCTATTTTACATTATTCCTAATGGGGATAAATTCGTTTGGTAATGGCATTTGAACAGCATTCTGGAATGAAAAAATATCGTTAACCGAGGTACCACTGTATATAGAAAGCTGCTGGTTATGCAGAGCATTTAATGCAATATGTATTATGTCTGTTATATTCTATTAGGTTTACATTTTAGCCTGCTCGAAAACTACGCAAACCAAGGGCTTTCCATGGGTAATATCAAATGTTATGCAATCTTGCAACATTAATCTGCCCAAAATGCATTGTATGCTAGTGGCTTTCTTTTCTGCCTAACACTACTTTATTACACGTAAACTACATTACCTATATACTGCAGAAAAGAAATACAATGGTACCCCGAGTTTCGAACACTCCCAACTCGCCCTATTATGTAGGTTTATTATTGTAAGTGCTTTTATAAGTGTATTTTTGGGGGTCTGAAATGGACTAATCTAATTTACATTATTCCTTATGGGAATAAATTTGTTTGGTAACAGCACTTGAACTGCATTCTGGAATGAAGAATGTTCGAAACTCTGTGTTCCACTGTAAATTATTTATATTTTTGTATTTGTATGTGCTGTATCTTTTGGAAATACTTAAAAGTTTGTAACTACAGCTGTCTTTATATAGTGTCAGTGTGATAGCATTACAGACACAAGTTGACGCTGTGCCTCAATCTATGCTTCAGGGAGATTATTATAGTCAAAAACCAAGTGTTAAACCCACCAGGGACTATAGGGAGAACTGCACCTTAAACCACATTTCAAGGAATTAAAACCTTTAATTGCTGAAAAAATAACATGCAAAAAAATAACAATAGCTCAAAATTTTATAATATTGATATATGTACTACTACTACTACTAATAATAATAATAATCATATTAATAATAATTGAGACTTGAGCAACTATCAAGACTAGGCTTCGAAGGTTCATATAACACAAAAGTACTTCGCGAAATAAAAATATTTGTTTTACCGAAGGCTTCCTTAAAACTTTTTTTTTTTAAAGTCACCGTGCCTAGGTGGGATGCAGCCGGTGTGTTGAAAGAAAGAAATAGACTTTTTTATAAACCTATCCTATATAGCACAACTTTTTGCTGGTGCAATTGGAAATGCCCCAGCATGATAGTGGCGTTCTTTGTACTTTATCTTTATACAAAGGAGCTTCATGAGAGAGCTTTTATATCACACACACACACACACACAAAAAAAAATTGCAAACACCAGAAATGAAAACAGAGTTAACGCTGTTAGAGTCTGAGAGGTGAGTTTGGGTAAGTAATATAAGTCATAATACTAGGGTCAGAAGAATTCACAACCCACAATACTACTGGGGTCAGGACAATTCACAACCCACAATACTGGGGGTCAGGACAATTCACAACCCACAATACTGGGGTCAGGACAATTCACAACCCACAATACTGGGGTCAGGACAATTCACAACCCAAATACAGAACATCCAAGCCACAATACTGGGGTCAGAACAATTCACAAGCCACAATACTGGGGTCAGAACAATTCACAACCCACAATACTGGGGTCAGAACAATTCACAACCCACAATACTGGGGTCAGAACAATTCACAACCCACAATACTGGGGGTCAGAACAATTCACAAGCCACAATACTGGGGTCAGAACAATTCACAACCCACAATACTGGGGGTCAGGACAATTCACAACCCACAATACTCGGGGTCAGGACAATTCACAACCCACAATACTGGGGTCAGAACAATTCACAACCCACAATACTGGGGTCAGAACAATTCACAAGCCACAATACTGGGGTCAGGACAATTCACAACCCACAATACTGGGGTCAGAACAATTCACAACCCACAATACTGGGGGTCAGAACAATTCACAAGCCACAATACTGGGGTCAGAACAATTCACAACCCACAATACTGGGGTCAGAACAATTCACAACCCACAATACTGGGGTCAGGACAATTCACAACCCACAATACTGGGGGTCAGGACAATTCACAACCCACAATACTGGGGTCAGAATAATTCACAAGCCACAATACTGGGGGTCAGGACAATTCACAACCCACAATACTGGGGTCAGAACAATTCACAACCCACAATACTGGGGTCAGAACAATTCACAACCCACAATACTGGGGTCAGAACAATTCACAACCCACAATACCAAAATTACAATATCATTTACACTAAATACAAAATACAGTGGACCCCCGAGTTTCGTAAACCCCGGAAATCGTACATTTATGTAAGTATAATATTGTAAGTGCTTGTGGAAAAGTATTTTTGGGGGTCTGAAATAGACTAACCTACGTGACATTTTTCCTTAAGGGAGTAAATTCGTTCGGTAATGGCACTTGAGCAGACTTCAGGAGTGAAGTTTTTACGAAACTCGGGGGTCCACTGTACAGTAGAACCCCTGTATCCACTGATTCGGTATCTGTGGTTTCAGTTATCCACGGTTTACTGTGGCTCAAAAATACCTTTCAATTTTGCATAATAATGGTCCCAAAGCACAAAAGTAGAGAAGCTGGCAGTTCTTCAAAGCCTAAGAGAAGCCGTGAAGTGCTTCCCATCAGTGAAAAAGTGATAATTCTCCACTTATTGTGCATAATTCATCAATTAAACTTTATAACAGGTATATATAGGACTTATATATAGGATTTGCTACTACTGTATCTGTGGTTTCATTATCCACGGCAGGTCCTTGGAACATATCCCCCGCGGATACAGGGGTTCTACTGTATACTCTTTGTGAAAAAAATAAAATATAAATGCATGTAGGTTAAATGCCAGGAACTGCATCGCTGCCATTATAAAGACCTGCGAGTCTCAATGTTATTACATGGAGTAGTAACAATGTTGTCAGTGGTGCTACTCTATCGTACAAAATATATCAGGTTTTCTAAAAAGTGCTACCAAACTCTCGCTATTTCAGACTGTGAAGCATGAATCAGCATAATGTTAAATTACCAGCAAAATCTGGGTACTAACACAGCATAGAATTTTTTCCTGCCCAACCCAAGCTGGCTCTAAGATATGAGTGGAGACACAGCTCCACCCAAACTGCCACTCACACCATCAACAGTCGACTGGGAGAATCACTGACCTTACACACTGTGTTCATCAGATGACTAGCTGTCTTCAAGAGGGAGCTGGACAGGCACCTAAAGTACCTGACCAGCCAGGCTGTGGTTCATATGTTGGCTTGTGCAGTCAGCAGTAACAGCCCAGTTCATCAGGTCCTGATCCACCATCAGGCCTGGTCATGGACTTGGCTGTGGGGGCACTGACCCCCAAAACACCCTCCAGTTATACCCAAAGGGGTCTTATTAAGCCCTTTGTGATATCTATTATCCTTATTTTTTACAGTGCTGCTCACAGGACGAGCATAAAATGCAAAATATACCAGACATTTAGGCAGCATACCTAACTAAGGGCACCATTTTTGAAGTAACACGTGTCAGGTAATAATCAAAATATACAGTAGTCCCTCGGTTTTCACCGAAAATTCGTTCCAGAATGCTGCTCAAGTGCCATTACTGAACGAATTTACTTCCTTAAGAAATAATGTCACGTAGGTTAGTCTATTTCAGACCCCCAAAAATACACTTGCAACAGCACTTACGAAAATACACTTACATAAATGTTCGAGTTTGGAGATGCACGAAAACCGAGGGATTACTGTATGTTTAATGAAAAATACTTCATTATCCATGAAGAAACAATAATTAACAAATATTTTATACATATTACAATATTTTTTTTTTTTTTTTCTACATCGGCCGATTCCCACCAAGGCAGGGTGGCCCGAAAAAGAAAAACTTTCATCATCATTCACTCCATCACTGTCTTGCCAGAGGGGTGCTTTACACTACAGTTATAAAACTGCAACATTAACACCCCTCCTTCAGAGTGCCGGCACTGTACTTCCCATCTCCAGAACTCAAGTCCGGCCTGCCGGTTTCCCTGAATCCCTTCATAAATGTTACTTTGCTCACACTCCAACAGCACGTCAAGTATTAAAAACCATATGCCTCCATTCACTCCTATCAAATACGCTCACACATGCTTGCTGGAAGTCCAAGCCCCTCGCACACAAAACTTCCTTTACCCCCTCCCTCCAACCTTTCCTAGGCCGACCCCTACCCCGCCTTCCCTCCACTACAGATTTATACACTCTCGAAGTCACTCTGTCTCGTTCCATTCTCTCTACATGTCCAAACCACCTCAACAACCCCTCCTCAGCTCTCTGGACAATCGTTTTGGTAATCCCGCACCTCCTCCTAATTTCCAAACTCCGAATTCTCTGCATTATATTCACACCACACATTGACCTCAGACATGACATCTCCACTGCCTCCAGCCTTCTCCTCGTTGCAACATTCATCACCCATGCTTCACACCCATATAAGAGCGTTGGTATAACTATACTCTCATACATTCCCCTCTTTACTTCCATGGACAAGGTTCTTTGTCTCCACAGACTCCGAAGTGCTCCACTCATCCTTTTCCCCTCATCAATTCTATGATTCACCTCATCCTTCATAGACCCATCCGCCGACATGTCCACTCCCAAATTACAATATACAGTGTATATATATATATAGTATATGTATATATAGTGGACCCTTGGTTTTCGTACAGCTCTCAACTCGAATAATTATGTAAGTGTATTTTTGGGGGTCTGAAACGACTAATCTAATTTACATTCGTCTTTATGGGAACAAATTTGTTCGGTAATGGTACTCGAACAGCATTCTGGAAAGAATTATCGACAAAAACTGAGGGTCCACTGTACACACACACAGGAATAACAGGGAATAACAGGAAGAAATGACAGGGAAGACACTGCAATGGATCAGGGAATACCTGTCAGGAAGACAACAGCGAGTCATGGTACGTGGCGAGGTGTCAGAGTGGGCGCCTGTAACAAGCGGGGTGCCAAAGGAATCAGTCTTAGGACTGGTGCTATTTCTGGTATTTGTGAACGACATGACGGAAGGAATAGACTCTGAAGTGTCCCTGTTTGCAGATGATGTGAAGTTAATGAGAAGAATTCAACTGGACGAGGACCAGGCAGAACTACAGAGGGATCTGGACAGGCTGCAGGCGTGGTTCAGCAACTGGCTCCTGGAATCCAACCCCTCCAAGTGCAAAGTCATTGAGATTGGGGAAAGGCAAGGAAGACCACAGACAGAGTAGTACAGTCTTGGGGTGAGTATCACACCGGGCACATCTCCTGAGGCGCACATCAACCAAATAACTGCTGCAGCATACGGACACCTGGCAACCCTAAGAACAGCATTCCGACATCTTAATAAGGAGTCATTCAGGACCATGTACACTGTGTACGTTAGGACCATACTGGAGTATGCAGCGCCAGTTTGTAACCCTCACCTAACCAAGCATGTAAGGAAACTAGAGAAAGAGCAAAGGTTTGCAACAAGACTAGTCCTGGAGCTAAGGGGTATGTCCTACGAGGAGAGGTTACGGGAAATCGACCTGACGACACTGGAAGACAGGAGAGATAGAGGGGATATGATAACGACATATAAAATACTGAGAGGAATCGACAAGGTGGACAAAGACAGAATGTTCCAGAGGTGGGACACAGCAACAAGGGGTCACAGTTGGAAGTTGAAGACTCAGATAAACCACAGGGATGTTAGGAAGTATTTTTTCAGCCACAGAGTTGTCAGGAAATGGAATAGTCTGGGAAGTGATGTAGTGGAGGCAGGATCCATACATAGCTTAAAGGAGAGGTATGATAAAGCTCATGTAGTGGGTAGAGTGACCGAGTAGTGGCCAGTGAAGAGGCAGGGCCAGGAGCTGTGACCTGACCCCTGCAACCACAACTAGGTGAGTACACACACACACACGGAGTTCTGTACCTAAGACCACCTCAGTAAAGGAATTCGTCAACAAGTGAGGAGCATACTATAATGGTAGTGGGTTTGTGTCAACCATCTTTGTTTTAATGTCACCTTTGCACCATTTATAACATTTCTGGAATATTTTTATGTTTATACAGCAGTGTACTGTATATTGTAATAAACAGAATAGAGGAAATCAGCTCTACTATACGTCATTGAGGTATGCATACTGGTCAGAGAGCCCATTGTAAGTCTGAGTCGTCGGTAAATGAGTACATCGCTAACTGAGGAGGCTGTATTTTTTTTAACACAACCGTGGTCTCCCACCAAGGCAGAGCGACCCGAAAAAGAAGAAACTAAATGTTTTCTAATTTTTACATTTAGTAATGTATACAGGAGAAGGGGGTTAATACAGTACAGTAGGACCCCGTATCCGTAGGGATACATTCCAAGGACCTGCCGTGGATACCAAAACTGTGGATAGTAGCAAATCCTACATACAAGTCCTATATATACGTACAGTGGACCCCCGGTTTACGTACTGCTCCAAACTCGAACAATTATGTAAGTGTATTTTTTTAAGTGCTTTTGTAAGTGTATTTTTGGGGTCTAAAAGAACTAATCTAATTTACATTATTCCTTATGGGAACAAATTTGTTTGGTAACGGCACTTGAACAGCCTTCTGGAACGAAATAATTACGTAAACCGGGGGTCCACTGTACATATAAAGTTTAATTGATAAATTATGCACAATAAGTGGAAAATTATCACTTTTTCACTGACGGGAAGCACTTCACGGGTTCCCTTAGGCTTTGAAGAACTGCCAGCTTCTCTACTTTTGTGCTTTGGGACCATTATTATGCAAAATTAAGAGGTATTTTTGGCCACAGTAAACTGTGGATAACTGAAACTGTGGATACTAAATCAGTGGATATGGGGGTTCTACTGTATATATACCCTCATTTAAATACTCTGTCACATTAGGAAACAGCTTTACCAGGCTGAAAGCTGTGCATTTCAGCTCATAACACTGAAGTAATATCTGATGTTTTTAACTATCTCTTCATAGTTATCTTAATTTTTTGATGCATTACAATCCAACCAGAAAAAAAAAAAAGATTCTTTTACACTAAAAAAACATTACCCCAAGGCCAACCTATTTAATGTCATTTCTTCTTCTTCTTTCAACAAACTGGCCGTATCCCACTGAGGTGGGGTTACTAGCCTCTTACTCCCGGCATTTTAGTCGCTTCTTGCAACACACATGGCTTACGGAGGAAGAATTCTGTTCCACTTCCCCATGGAGATAAGAGGAAATAAATATAATAATAATAATAATATAATAATATTTTAATTTCATTGCAAGTTTACATCGAGATTTTGTAATTACAATTATGAATTGAAGTGCAAGGAGAGCCACTATCATGCCATGGCATTATGGGCAGACTAAATCTAATGGCTTATAGACTACTTAATACTAGAGAAATTGATTAAGTTTGTTATAGTTAAACATTAGCTTATGTTTATAGCAGATAATAAGTTTACTCAAATTACAATCTGAGGATATTACATTGTGACAAAGAGTTTTGTAGGATGGTTATATCAATAGTAAATATTGAAATTACATTATGGGAAAATACCACTGAGCGTTGTTGAAAGTAGTTTACAATATGAGTACAGTGGACCCCCGACTTTCGAACATTCTTCATTCCAGAATGCTGTTCAAATGCTGTTACCAAGCAAATTTATTCCCATAAGGAATGATGTAAATTAGATTAGTCCATTTCAGACCCCCAAAAATATACTTATAAAAGCACTTACATAAAAGGGCGAGTTTGGAGTGTTTGAATAGCGAGGGTCCACTGTATTTAGTTTAGGGTGAGTAGGTGGTTTTTGAGAAGAGTCTTAAATTGATGTTCAGACCTGGTTATTTTAGTATTTACTGGTAATGAATTCCAGATTTTGGGGCCCTTTATGTGCATAGAATTTTTACACAGGGTGATATGTACACGGGGTATATCAAAACGTGATCTGTGTCTTGTGTTATGGTCATGGGTCCTGTTAAAGTTGGTGAGGAGAATTTTGAGTGGAGGGTTTATAGTTGTGTGTAGAGTTCTATGTATGTAGTAGGCACAAGAAAAAGTGTGAATGTTCTTTACGGTGAGTAGTTTTAGACTTTTGAATATTGGTGGAGTATGTTGTCTAGAGTGGGAATTTGTTATCATTCTGACTGCAACCTTTTGCTGGGTTATGAGCAGTCTAAGGTGATTTAATGTTGTTGATCCCCATGCACAAATTCCATAGGTGAGATAAGGGTAGATGAGTGAATGATACAGTGAAAGGAGAGCTGATTGAGGCACATAGTAGCATATCTTTGATAGTATGCCTACTATCTTTGAGATTTTATTGGAAATTTGTTGAATGTGTGTTTGGAATTTGAGGCTACTGTCAAGGTGGATTCCTAGGAATTTTCCCTCTGTGAGTCTTGTGATGGGTGATCCATTAAGCGTTATGTTAAGTGGAACATTTGTAGCTCTATTTCCAAACTGAATGAAATAGGTTTTGTCAGTATTGAGAGTAAGCTTATTAGTCGTCATCCAGGTAGATATTTTCTGTAATTCAGCATAAACAAGGACAAGAACTAGTAAGAAAAATAGAAGAAAATCCAGAGGGGTGTGTATATATATGCTTGTACATACAGGTGTATAGGTAGTAGGTTGGTAGACAGCAACCGCCCAGGGAGGTACTACCGTCCTGCCAAGTGAGTGTAAAACGAAAGCCTGTATTTGTTTTACATGATGGTAGGATTGCTGGTGTCTTTTTTCTGTCTCATAAACATGCAAGATTTCAGGTATGTCTTATTACTTCTACTTACACTTAGGTCACACTACACATTCATGTACAAGCATATGTATATACACACACCCCTCTGGGTTTTCTTCTATTTTCTTACTAGTTCTTGTTCTTATTTCCTCTTATCTCCATGGGGAAGTGGAACAGAATTCTTCCTCCGTAAGCCATGCGTGTCGTAAGAGGCGACTAAAATGCCGGGTGCAAGGGGCTAGTAACCCCTTCTCCTGTATATATTACTGAATGTAAAAGGAGAAACTTTCGTTTTTTCTTTTGGGCCACCCTGCTTCGGTGGGAAACGGCCGACGTGTTGAAAGAAAGAAGACATACAAGTGTAGTGTGACTTAAGTGTAAGTAGAAGTAGCAAGACGTACCTGAAATCTTGCATGTTTATGAGACAAAAAAGACACCAGCAATCCTACCATTATGTAAAACAATTACAGTCTTTCGTTTTACACTCACTTGGCAGGACGGTAGTACCTCCCTGGGTGGTTGCTGTCTACCAACAGCCAACTTGCCTGAAAACACCAGTCATTTAAGGTTTGCCTTGCTCTTAACCCCCACAGATGTTGCCACCCTTTTCGAGGAATTCTACTATACAGTGGACCCTCGGTTTTCGTTGAAAATTCTTTCCAGAATGCTGTTTGAGTGCCGTTACCGAACGAATTTGTTCCCATAAGGACAAATGTAAATTAGATTAGTCATTTCAGACCCCCAAAAATACACTTACAAAAGCACTTACGAAAATACACTTACATAATTGTTCGAGTTTGGAGGTGAACAAAAACCGAGGGTCCACTGTATATCATATTTTCCAACATATACAGCGCACTTTTTTTTTCCACATTGAGTCTTGAAAAATCATCCTGCGCCTTATATGCTCAAGGTCAGGGTCAAAGGTAGACTTTGGGTTATGGTTTAGCAGTTGTTTACTAACGTTATGTTACAACTGCTTGGAAACATCGACTTATATATCTTATACGCTCATGCGTCTTGTATGCCAGAAAAAACGATAAGTACTGTATGAAGTTATCTTTCTCTTCCTTGGATCAAGCTTGATTACCTTCCATTTCCCAGGCACTGAATAAGCACTATAGGCTTGAGGAATGAGTTGGCAACCATTTTCTTTCCCTAGTGATTGGTGGCAATAATTTGCCTGCCCTGGTGTTGAGCTGTGGTTGTGTTAGGGCACAGCAAGTGGAGGTAATGCATGGCTGTTCACAAGTCGCCTGCTACTCAAGGGTTCCCACATACTCCACCACTGCAAGTTCGGTCTTTTCTTCCATGCCAAGTGGGAGTTTCTCGAAGAAGGAAATTCTTCGTTTATAATCCACCTTGCGCTTTAGAAAGACGTGGTACTTATTTACAATGACAATATCGCTCTCACTGGGTTGAGGCTCGATAGGTATTGGTTTATTCTTAACTTCCCTACAATACAAACCATTCTTCTTAATCAAGTAGGCAAGACGACCTTTATGAAGCCTGTAGTAATGCCTGTTGCACGAGCCTTTGGTTGACCACTCTCCACAGTCGTCCTTATACTTGCTCCTCATGCCCATCTTGCGTCGTCTTACGTTGTCACGATTATCCACCAGGAAATAAACATTATCCTTCCTACCTGCTGGTATCTCACGACCACACGGTGTGTTTAGCAGCACCAGGTTAAAGAGTTCGGAAATCTCTAGGAAGCGGCCATCTCCAGGTATGGCGCCTGGTATGGTATCTTGTGAGTCAGCATTCCCAGTGGTGTTGGCCTCACAATTACTGAAGTCATCCTGAAAAATAAAATAAAGGTGGGTAAAGAGTGGCATAAGTCAACAAGTGGCAATTCAACTAAACTTTAAGCCTTGAAAACCTTCATTCTATCATGTTTCACTCATGATAATGCCCAATATTAACACACCCCACCATCACCTAAACACACACATATCCTCCTCATCTGCACCAGCACTGACCCAAAGGACAGTAAACATAAAATCCCGAATATAGCTATTGTCTAATAAATCTGAAACTAGTCTTAAGTTTGCCTGATTTACTCCAATATTGGAGCTTTCATAGAAACTGTGTAACATGCCAAGACAACACTATTCTTATTACTAATTTTTTTACAATCTAAACATTCTGAACTACCTCACTATTGTAAATCTATTTAATCATTTGAAATTTGTATACATATGTTGTGAGGGAAAAGTCCATACAGTGGACCCCCGAGTTTCGTAAAAACTTCACTCCTGAAGTCTGCTCAAGTGCCATTACCGAACGAATTTACCCCCTTAAGGAAAAATGTCACGTAGGTTAGTCTATTTCAGACCCCCAAAAATACTTTTCCACAAGCACTTACAATATTATACTTACATAAATGTACGATTTCCGGGGTTTACGAAACTCGGGGGTCCACTGTAGATAGGAGTGATGGAAGTGTGAATGTCTGTAAAAGTGCTAGTACAGTGGTCCCTCGGTTTTCGTGCATCTCCAAACTCGAACATTTATGTAAGTGTATTTTCGTAAGTGCTGTTGCAAGTGTATTTTTGGGGGTCTGAAATAGACTAACCTACGTGACATTATTTCTTAAGGAAGTAAATTCGTTCGGTAATGGCACTTGAGCAGCATTCTGGAACAAATTTTCGGCGAAAACCGAGGGACCACTGTAGTGGTAGTCTGCTCGTTTAGGTGGGGTAAGTATCTAGCTCCAGCTGTACCCTTCATCCTTCTTCCACCCGGAGAGAGGTGACATGCTTGACTCCGGCCAAGGGGATAATCACTCGACTGACTACTCCCGTCTCCGCTGTAAGTCTTCACAGCCACTTCTGTCTTATTTTATGTTACGAGCCTCATTCGTTATTATTTTGTTACGAGCTTCACTCATTAGTTTTTGAGCTTCACTCATCATTTTGGAGTACTTAATGTGGATCTGCCCTTGCCTTGTATTGTCTAGCATAATTTTGTCTCACCATTTCTTTTGGAAGGCCTTATGCCTATTATAAGAATGTGTATAAGAATGGTGAGTAATTTTGTCTTTCTCCATTTTATAGCCATATGTACCAGTTTGGGCCACCTGGCACAACGCTGAGGGAGATTGAAGGAACCGTCTCCCAAGAGATCTGAGACTGAATCATCAACTTTTATACTGCCCACATCTGCAGTAACACTATAGCCAACCACAGCCACCTGAGTCACCCACGGACCCCACCTGAGTCCATGACTCTTTGTCAACATACGAGTTTTGGAAAACATCTGTCCATCCGTCAAACAAGTGGTTGTTGCCACCGTCATCGATTAAGTGAATACCAGCAAGGAGTTCAGAAAATTGTATCAGCTTATGTGTCAAGAACATTGACACGTCCCGTTTATCCATTCTATCTGTAAAAATTAGCTATTGCAACGTAGTCTTATTTGTCTATTTTTATTTTTCATTTTTATTCACGATAGGATTTGTTTGCTATTCATGTTTAAGTTTTTATTATTTCATAAATCTTTCTATTCAATAAAGTGCTTATTTTTTATGTTATTTTTGTCTTTTTCTATTCTTTGTAATTTTCCTAAGGAGGAGCCAGCCTTGATTCTTCTTGAAATGCAAGATTGAACCGAGTCTGAGTATAGCCTTCACATATGTAATTTGTAATATAAATTAAGAACTAGTGTTAAGTCTGCCCGAAATGCCTAGCATTTCCAGGCATGCTAGGCATGCTAACGGCCATCTTTGTAATTATAGTCCTTAAATGTAAAACA
Source organism: Cherax destructor (assembly GCA_009830355.1). Classification (NCBI taxonomy): domain Eukaryota; kingdom Metazoa; phylum Arthropoda; class Malacostraca; order Decapoda; family Parastacidae; genus Cherax; species Cherax destructor. The sequence goes on from WNWK01000989.1 coordinate 29,394, forward strand.
CACATTGTAATTTTTACAGAGAAATAAAGCATCTTGAATCTTGAATAGTGGATGATTTTTATTTTAACACTGGCCGTCTCCCATGGAAGCAGGGTGGTCCAATGAAAAGAAAAAGCATTCACCATCATTCATTCAGTCGCTCACTTGGCAGAAGCTTGCTTACATTACAGTTCAAACAGCCATTGAACCTTAGCATCCTCACCCTCCTTCAGAGTGCAGACACCATACTTCACATCTCCAGGACTCAAGTCTAGCTAATTAGTTTCCCTGAATCCCTTCTTAATATATACTTTGCTCACACTCCAGCAGCATGTCAAGCCATAAAGTCCACTTGAGTTTATTATTTTAATAAGAGGGGAATCGCTAAGCCTGCAGGAATCATGCAGCACATGGGAATAGTAGTAGTAACCAGGTTCGATCAAGGGGATCGTAGGTCTACTTCCCTGGATCAAGAGTTCCTCATCAGCATGAAGACACTTCCCTTGAGAGGGCACTGTACGTTAAACCACAGTGATATGTTGTGTGTGGTGTGTTGCATGTTGTGTGTGGTGTAGTGTGTTGGTGTAATGAGGTGTGGCAATGTGGTGACACATGGAGTGTGGTGACACATGACAAGTGTGTGCTTAACTGTGGTGAGATATGAAGCCAAGTACAGACAATAAGACTCACGTACCTTCTCCTCAGAGTCTGACGTCCCTGTGTTGAGAGTGAGTGGTCCATCTTGCTGCAGAGACTCTCTACCTGCCTTTCCTGATATCTTCCTCACACGATCGTCTTCTTTTTTGGCCATAACCCCAATAACATTCTCATGCGGCATTATTTTGGAACAGGACCAGATGATTTCAGTGTTTGATTCATCAACCGTCTGGTGAAAAATGTAAAAAGTATAGGGTGACAGGTACATATAATGTTCAATATAAGTGTCATGCTAGGGATTCACAAAATAGCAATAACACAACAGCAAACAAATCACAGTATGGCCTGAGGCTTTTAGGACTTGCAAGCCATGTGTCTGAGCTTCACCTGTTCTATTATTATTAAGGATGTTCCATAGCTGGGTTGGTAGCACACTCGGTTCACACACTGAGGTCTGGGGGTCAATCCCTGGTATGGGCGGAAACATAAGAACGTGTTTCCTTAAGACACCTGCTGTCCCTGTTCACCCATCAGTTAAATAGGTACCTGGGTGTTAGTCAACTGGTGTGGGTCACATCCTGGGACAAAAATTGACCTAATTTGGCCGAAATGCTCTGCATAACAAGTGGCTTTCTATACAGTATATCACTGATGTCAGCTAGGCCTGTATACCTTGTACATGTACTTGTAAAAATATATATTATTATTATTATTATTACAATAAAAACTAAGCGCTAAACCCACAAGGTCACCCGTTCTGTGACATGCTCATAGATGCTTGTTAGAGATCACCAGTTTACTTCAAACTGACAGTTACAACAGTACTTAAAGTGAGCTATGGTAGTACTAAATTTTAGTTAGTTAAATATCTTTATTATGCATCCCTTTTTCCTTATGTAGTCACATCATACCCATGGTGTGGGTGGTAATCAAAATATTACAGAGATACATAATGGGTCCAGGGACTGGGCTTCAAAGTTCTAATAGTTCAGTTAGTTACAGTGGAACTGAACATGTTTATATCTGGTTACAATTGCAGCAATAAGTTATTTATGCAGATATTGTAATCAACCACAAAAATATTACAGTGTAGCTTATTTATGGTTTTGAATTATTTATATTAGCTTATATTTTATCAAGGTATGGTAGACAACTTGAGCCTAAGCTCCTGACCCCACTTATTAGGAGCCCTGAAGGCAGGTCTGAGGTGAACTAACCTTGTATACACCGCTCATATCCATTACCAGAGGTGCACACTTTGTGTGCACCTCTGATAATGGATATATGTGTATGTATTTATATTCATATACAGTGGACACCCGGATTAAGTAGGCGTCGGATTACGTAAAATTCGAAATAAGTTACTTTCCGTAAAAATATTGGTTTGGTATAAGTCGATCCGCTCGGAATAAGGCGTTCATCCAGGACACGTACGCATGTCCTGGGATGGCACAACGCTCCATCCAGAGTCAGTGTGCCATTGTTTACCAGCGAGCGACCGCCCCCCCGCATTCATACCATACATTTTGTCATTATTCCATTGTATTTAATGCTTGCAACTGTTAAATAAGCCACCATGGGTCCAAAGAAAGCTCCTAGTGCCAGCCCTGTGGTAAAGAGGCTGAGAAATACAGTAGAACTGAAGGAGATAATAGCAAAATATGAAAGTGGAGTGCGTGTGGCTGAGCTGGCCAGGCTGTATGGCAAACCCTATACAACCATCGCTACCATTGTGGCCAAAGGAAATAAAATCAAGAAAGCTGTTGTTGCGAAAGGTGCAAATATGATCACAAAACAGAGATCGCAAGTACTGGAAGAAGTGGAAACTTTGTTGTTGGTGTAGATCAACGAGAAAGAACTACCAGGAGATAGTGTTATGCAGGCAATAATATCTGAAAAAGCAAGGCAGTTGCATAATGATCTCGTAAAGAAAGTGCCTTCAACAAGTGCTGAAGTGAGCAAGTTTAAAGCCAGCAAAGGCTGGTTTGACAGATTTAAGAAGCGTATTGGCATACATAGTATGATAAGGCATGGTGAGGCAGCCAGTTCAGACAAAAGTGCGGCTGAAAAATACATGCAGGAATTTAAAAGCTATGTACAGGCTGAAGGATTTAAACCTGAACAAGTGTTTAATTGTGACGAAACAGGCCTGTTTTGGAAGAAAATGCCAAACAGGACCTACATTACACAGGAGGAAAAGGCACTGCCAGGACACAAGCCTATGAAAGACAGGCTAATTCTTATGTTGTGTAGTAATGCTAGTGGGGATTTTAAAGTGAAGTCTTTACTGGTGTATCACTCTGAAAATCCCAGAGTGTTTAAGAAATGCAGTGTTGCTAAGGCTAATTTGTGTGTGATGTGGAAGGCTAACAGTAAGGCATGGGTCACTAGGGAAATTTTCCTTGGTTGGTTCAATGAAGTGTTTGGCCCCAGTGTGAAGAAATATCTCCTGGAAAATAAATTGGGCTTCAAGTGCCTCCTGGTAATGGACAATGCTCCTGGTCATCCTCGAGACTTGGAAGAGCAAATTGTGGAGGACTTTAAGTTTATCACAGTGAAGTTCTTGCCCCCTAATACCACTCCTCTCCTCCAGCCCATGGACCAGCAGGTCATTTCCAACTTTAAAAAACTCTACACCAAAGCAATGTTTCAAAGGTGCTTTGATGTGACCCCAGACACTAAATTGACCCTAAAAGAGTTTTGGAAAGATCATTTCAGTATCCTCCATTGCATAAACCTTATAGGTAAGGCTTGGGAGGGAGTTACTACCAGGACTTTGAACTCTGCTTGGAGAAAATTGTGGCCAGACTGTGTCCCAGAGAGGGATTTTGAAGGTTTTGGGGATGAGCCTCAGGATCCAGAGCCTGAGCCTGTTGTGGAAGACATTGTGGCACTGGGCAAGTCCATGGGGTTGGATGTTAGTAGCGAGGATGTGGAAGAGTTGGTGGAGGAAGACAATGAAGAGATAACCACTGCAGATCTGCAAGAGCTTCATCTGCAACAGCAACAGACCACAGTTCAGGAAAATGGTCCAGAGGAGGAGGAGGAAGAGAGATGGAAGATGGTGCCTTCTTCAATGATTAAGGAGATTTGTGCCAAATGGACTGATGTGCAAGGCTTTATGGATGATTATCACCCTAACAAAGCTGTTGCAGGCCTTGCTGGCAACTTGTACAATGACAATGTGGTGTCCCATTTCAGGGGTGTTATAAAGAAATGCCAGACACAGAGCTCCCTGGACAGATTTTTTGTTAGAGAGGGGTCCAGTGACTTTCAACCTGGTCCTGGAGTTTACCTGGAGAGAATTCCAGGGGTCAATGCCCCCGCGGCCCGGTCCGTGACCAGGCCTCATGTTGGACCAGAGCCTGATCAACCAGGCTGTTACTGCTGGCCGCACGCAGTCCAACGTACGAACCACAGCCTGGCTGGTCAGGTACCGACTTTAGGTGCCTGTCCAGTGCCTGCTTGAAGACAGCCAGGGGTTTGTTGGTAATCCCCCTGATGTATGCTGGGAGGCAGTTGAACAATTTTGGGCTCCTGACACTTATTGTGTTGTCCCTCAACGTGCTAGCGGCACCCCTGCTCTTCATTGGGGGGATGTTACATCGCCTGCCGAGTCTTTTGCTTTCGTAGGGAGTGATTTTCGTGTGCAAGTTTGGTACTAATCCCTCGAGAATTTTCCATGTGTATATAATAATGTATCTCTCCCGCCTGCGTTCTAGAGAGTACAGGTTTAGGAACTTCAAGTGTTCCCAGTAATTGAGGTGGTTTATTGCAGTTATGTGTGCCGTGAAGGTTCTCTGCACATTTTCAAGGTCAGCAATTTCACCCGCCTTGAAAGGTGCAGTTAGTGTGCAGCAATATTCCAGCCTAGATAGAACAAGCGATCTGTAAAGTGTCAACATGGGCTTGGCATCCCTGGTTTTGAAGGTTCTCATTATCCATCCTGTCATTTTTCTAGCAGATGCGAGATTGCTACGTGTTATGGTCCTTGAAGGTGAGATCCTCTGACATGATCACTCCCAGGTCTTTGACATTAGTTTTTCGCTCTATTATGTGATTGGAATTTGGTTTGTACTCCGATGAGATTTTAATTTCTTCACGTTTTCCATATCTGAGTAATTGAAATTTCTCATCATTGAACTTCATATTGTTTTCTGCAGCCCATTTAAAGATTTGGTTTATGTCTGCTTGGAGTCTTGCAGTGTCTTCAACGGTGGACACTGTCATACAGATTCGAGTGTCATCTGCAAAGGAAGACACAGCGCTGTGGCTTATATCCCTGTCTATGCCCGATATGAGGATGAGGAACAGGATGGGAGCAAGTACTGTGCCTTGTGGAACAGAGCTTTTCACAGTAGCTGCCTCAGACTTTACTCTGTAGACTACTACTCTTTGTGTTCTACTTGTTAGGAAATTATAGATCCATCTACCAACTTTTCCTGTTATTCCTTTATCACGCATTTTGTGTGCTATTACACCATGGTCACACTTGTCAAAGGCTTTTGCAAAGTCTGTGTATATAACATCTGAATTCTGTTTGTCTTCTAGAGCATCCAGGACCTTGTCGTAGTGGTCCAGTAGTTGGGACAGACAGGAGCGGCCTGCTCTAAACCCATGCTGCCCTGGGTTGTGCAATTGATGGGTATCAAGATGAGTGGCGATCTTGCTTCTTAGAACCCTTTCAAAGATTTTTATGATATGGGACGTTAGCGCTATTGGTCTGTAGTTCTTTACTATTGCTTTACTGCCCCCTTTGTGGAGTGGGGCTATGTCTGTTGTTTTTAGTAACTGCGGGACGACCCCAGTGTCCATGCTTCCTCTCCATAGGATGTTAAAAGCACGTGATAGGGGCTTCTTGCAGTTCTTGATGAACACGGAGTTCCATGAGTCTGGGCCTGGAGCGGAGTGCATGGGCATGTCATTTATTGCCTTTTCGAAGTCATTTGGCATCGTGGTGATGTCAGATAGGCATGCGTCTGTCAAGTTCTGTGGCACTCTCATAATGCCTAGTGGCATTAAAAGAAAAAAAGGACGGTAACCCCAGAAAATTATTATTATTATAATCAAAAAGAAGCGCTAAACCAAACCCCAGAAAAGAACTTGGTACCTGCAGTGTTAATGGAAGGGGATTCCCCTTCCAAACACTAGCAACTACTCCTTCCTCTCCCCTCCTTCCATCTTCTACACATCAACACCTCTTCAATAAAGGTAAGTGTTAAGTTATTACATATACTGTTTTATTTATTTGTGGTAATTTATATATACATGTATCAATCTTTTCTGTGTAAGTTAATGTGTAAACAATATTTATTTTAATACTTTTGGGTGTCTGGAACGGATTAATTGAATTTCCATTATTTCTTATAGGGAAAATAGATTTGGATTAACCCTTTGGGGGTCGGTGCCGTACTAGTACGTTTTACGAGCAGGGGTTGGTGCCGTACTAGTACGCCCAAATTCTAGCGGTCTCAATTTAAGCAGAAAACGTCTGGTAGGCATACATATGAAAGAATGGGTCTGTGTGGTCAGTGTGCGCAGTATAAAAAAAATCCTGCAGTACACACTGCATAATGAGAGAAAAAAAACTCTGACCGGTTTTTTCGATTAAAACAGCGACTTTGCAGTCGATTTTCGTATGGTATTTATTGATGTATTCTCGTTTTCTTGGTGTCATTTGATAGAATGGAAGATATATTACAGAAATAGTGATGATTTGGATTAGTATAACAATGACAAGTACCTTGAAATTGAGCTCAAAGTAGCGAAAATGTTCGATTTTTGACTATGTTCAAGAGTAAACAAATCACACCATGCCTCCAATACACATCAACTGGCGAGTCTTATATTCATGCACAAGTGCTCTGATATTATTTATACCATTTTTACAATGATGCAGTTGTATACATAACAGTAAATCTTCTATTTTTTGTGAGAATAAAAATTCAAAATGAAAAGCAAACGTAATGGAACAGGGGCCTGGAGACGTGACTAATGAACAGAGAACATGTTATTTTAGTGCCAGGAATGTCTGTCTTGTTTACTCTGGACCCTATTTTGAAATTGGCATCGTTTGAAATTTGTGTGAAATTGGAAAATTGCCATTTTCTGACCACTATTTTGGATAGATAAAATTGGTAAATAGGCGGTTTCTTGTACTCAATCGATAGAAGAAATGGAGTTCTAGCGAAATAGGTATAATTTTAGGAAACTGAAACATTGGAATTTGTCGAAAATAGAGCTCAAAGTGGGCGAAATCGCCGATGCGTAAGTGTCATGGCTACCGCTAACTTCGCGAAAGCATAATTCCGTTAGTTTTCGATCAAATTTCATAATTTTGGTGGCGTTATGATCGGAAAAAGATTCTCTATCATTTCATAAGAATTTTTTTTTTTTTTTTTCCAAAATATTTTCGACCCCAGGAACATTTTCCTGAGAAGGCCTGTCGACCCCCAAAGGGTTAAGTTATATTCGGTTTAAGTTAAGCCCTCTGGAATGGATTAATTACGTAATCTGGGGGTCCACTATGTGTATGTTCTCCATGGGGAAGTGGAAAAGAATTCTTCCTCAATAAGCCATGAGTGTTGTAAGAAGCGACTAAAATGATGGGAGCAAGGGGCTAGTAACTCCTTCTCTCGTATACGTACATTACTAAATGTAAAAAGTAAAGCTTTTGTTTTTCATTTTAGGTTACCCTGCCTCGGTGGGATATGGCCAGTTTGTTGAAAAAAAAAGTGTGTGTGTGTAATAATGGTAATAATCCATGCAAGTATAATGATAAGAATTTCGTTATACACTACCGTATTCTTAGAGTTCGATGCTTTGAGGTGATGTGCAAGTTTGCCACTTTGCAATGGAGTGGCACTCTCATCCTCTGATCTCTCAGAGTGTCGCATAAACTTTGCACTCTTGAGTGGAGTGGCACTCTCGTCCTTTGATTTATCCAAGTCGTGGGTAAGCTTGCCACCATGCTGAGGAGTGGCAGTTTCCTCAACTGCCTCAGAAGGACCGTCACTATCTTTTTTCACTTCTGGCAGTGAGCTTGTGTGTGGCGGTGTCTGGCAGCGGCAGGAGCACCCCTTAAAGGAACACACTTCGTTAGGCCTCTGCTGAAAGACAAGACCAAAATTTAATGTAGGATGTGAGGCTTAGAAAAAAAGATTAATCCAACAGACTCTCACATTTTGCACATTCACAAATAGTTTTTAATAAATAGCGATTGAAATTTTAGTCGACTTTCCTAAGCAGCTCCTCCACATAATGCGATTTTTCGTAAATACAATTGAAAAAGTGCATTGAAAATTGAATGGCATGTATAATGAAGGCCTTTCTTTAAATTGCACTCTCCAATTTTATGTGTACTTTTTCAATCGCATTTAAGAAAATTGCACTATATAGAGAAGCTTTATGGGAGACGACTGTAGCTTAGGTCACGTTTTGTGAGAGCGACCGCACTATCATGGAAAGTTGAGGGAAAATATGCATACATTCTCTTTTTTTGCATTAAAATCTGGTTTGATTGAGCGATGGGATACTTTTTCGCCTCACCCAGGGAGAGTCCAGTGTTGTGGGTAGAGTCTAGCTTGACTCTGTGAACAGCCGCCGTTACTGCTGGTTGTCTTAATGATGCATCCCATACCCTGCGCTCTCTCTAGTGTTTGAAGAATAAGACACTTATGCAACATTTGGGAACCTTTATTGAGGAAATGTATCGCCAGTCAGTGGCTTCTTCAGTCCAATATAGAGAAGAATGGTGGAAAATGAGGACATGTAGAGAGGTTGGAACAAAATAGAATGACTTCGAGAGTGTATAAATCTGTAGTGGAGGGAAGGCAGGGTAGAGGTCAGCCTAGGAAAGGTTGGAGGGAGGGGGTAAAGGAGGTTTTGTGTGCGAGGGGCTTGGACTTCCAACAAGCATGCGTGAGCATGTTAGATAGAAGCGAATGGAGCAAATGGTTTTTACAACTTGACATGCTGTTGGAGTGTGAGCAAGGTAACATTTATGAAGGGATTCAGGGAAACCGGCAGGCTGGACTTGAGTCCTGGAGATAGGATGTACAGTGTCTGCACTCTGAAGGAGGGGTGTTAATGTTGCAGTTTTATAACTGTAGTGTAAGGGCGCCTCTGGCAGGACAGTGATGGAGTGAATGATGGTAAAAGTTTTTCTTTTTTGGGCCACCCTACCTTGGTGGGAAACAGCCGATGTGTTAATAAAAAAAAATACTAACTCAGCACTAAACCTACAAGTGTCATACAGCACTGAATAATAATAATAATAAAATTATTATTATTATTGTTATTATTACAGCCTCTTCTCACTTAGCGACGTACTAGTTTACTGATGCCTTGGACTTATGACGGGGCCCTCTGACCAAAATTTATACCTAAATAATGTATATTAGAGCTGATTTCCTCTATTCTGTTTATTTCAATATACAGTACACTACTGTATAAACATATAAAATATACCAGAATTGTTATAAATGGTGCAAAGGTCACATTAAAACAATATCAAAGATGGTTGACACAAACCCACTATATCATTATAGTATGCTCCTCACTTAGCGACAGGGTCATAGGAACGGAACTCCATCGTTAACTGAGGAGAGGCTGTATTATTAACCCTTTCAGGGTCCGTTCCGTAGTTCTACGGCTTTGAGTTCTGGGTCCAAACCGTAGATCTATGTCATGAGCTCAGCTCACTCAGATAAGCTTTGAACAGTAAATTTGGGCCTAGATATGAGAGAATACATCTATGTGGTAAGTGTGCACCACATAAAACAAATCCTGCAACACAGTGCATAATGAGAAAAAAAAAACTGAAACCGTAATTTTCGATTAAAACAGCGACTTTGCAGTGTTTTTTCGTATACAGTGGTCCCTCGGTTTTCATGCATCTCCAAACTCGAACATTTATGTAAGTGTATTTTCGTAAGTGCTGTTGCAAGTGTATTTTTGGGGGTCTGAAATAGACTAACCTACATGACATTATTTCTTAAGGAAGTAAATTCGTTCGGTAATGGCACTTGAGCAGCATTCTGGAACGAATTTTCGGCGAAAACCGAGGGACCACTGTACTTTTTATAGTTGTATTTGCGATTTCTTGGTCTCATTTGATAGAATGGAAGATATATGACAGATATAGAGATGATTTTGATTGGTTTTAGTGGTGATATTATTTGTACAATTATTACAATATTGCATAACAGTAAATCTTCCATTTTTTGGTTTGAATAAAAATTCATTATGTGAATAAAAAATAAAAATAGAATTCATATGTAAAGACTATAAACGTAACTAATGAACAGAGGAAATGTTAGTTTAGTGCCAGGAATGCCTGCATTGTTTATTCTGCACCCTATTTTGAAATTGGAATATTTTCAACTGTAATTGAAACAGTTGACTGGGCGATTTCTTGTGCTCAATCGATAGAATAGAAGTAATACTAGTGAAATAGCTAAGAATTTGGTCGACTGGAATAATGTAATTGGCCTAAAATGGGAGTGAAAGTCGGCAAAATTGCCGATGCGTAAATATCGCTGACACATCAAAATTCGCGAGAGCATAATTTCGTCAATTTTCAATCAAATTTTGCACTTTTTGTTTTATTACCTTCAGAAAAAGATTTTCTACCATTTCATAAGAAAAAATAAGAATTTTTCTTCCAAAAATGGCCTTGGACCCTGAAAGGGTTAATAGGCATACTTTAGAGCATGGTTTTTGCTATTTTTTAACATTATTCTGACTACTGGATTTTCGGACAATGCCCACTAGTCCAACATATCGAGGGCTTACTGTACTTCTTCAATTACATTTACAAAAACATCACACTACATAGATGAGCTTTATAAGAGATCTTACCATATTCAACATAACTTGTAAAATTAAATAAACCTATAATGTATAATACGCACACAAATAACACATGGGTGTAGGGTTATTTGTGTACTGTTCCAGTTATGATATTGTGCCTTTTTATTTTACAATGTACATGCATAATGAATATACATCATGTAAAAAGGCATTCCTCACATCCTGGTTGACAGCCTTGATCCATCAGGCTGTCGGTGCCAGTACAGGATATAATTATACTACTGATACTAGCTCAGAGTTTATTAGTAAGAAACAGTACACTCACAAAGGGGGTTCAGACTCAGGGCTGCTGGGCTGCCTTACAACATTCTGGTACAACCATGAAACATTTATTCTGTGTAATGGTAAGGGATTACAAAGTGACAAATTTAACACTGGAATAATAATAATAATTGGGTAATGCATTTTTGTGTAAGAAAATGCATTACATGGAATAATAATAATTATGTAATGAATTTTTTGTGAGGAAAAACTTTTTCTCTGAAACTGGGATACTGGAGTGATGGCACTCTTGGTTTGATCAATTACTTCCCACAAACTTGAAAAAGTCCTTCATGAAGGTTAGAATAGTCCTTCATGAAGGTTAGAATAGTCCTTCATGAAGGTTAGAATAGTCCTTCATGAAGGTTAGAATAGTCCTTCATGAAGGTTAGAATAGTCCTTCATGAAGATTAGAATAGTCCTTCATGAAGGTCTAAAGAGTTCTGATGAGCCACACAAGATTTGATGCAACTTTTCACAATCACAAACAGGTCATTAATATTTACAAATGAGCTGTGTTCTTGGTTTCTCAAATTATATATTTTATAAATAATAATAATAAGCATAATGCCAGGAGAAAGAGGCTAGTAACCCCTTCTCCTGTATAAATTACTAAATTTAAAAAGAGAAACTTTAGTTTTTCTTTTAGGTCACCCTGCCTTGTTGGGAGATGGCTGGTTCTTTGAAAAAAAAAAATGAATTATGTTCACATTCCACACATGATCATGCTACAGCCCAGAGGTAGGAAAACGTTAAATGGTTTCTTAATATCACATTTGTAAGGGCGTTATTTTGTTTCCATTGCAATTACAAAGCAAAAGAACAAATTGAGCATTTACACTCGTACCCTTTTCAATGTCCTAAAATTCACACTATCATTATCAACCTGCAATTGTTGTACTAATTCACTTTAATGTAACAGAAATAACAAAAGTAATTTTCCAATATTATTGAAGTCCATATACAGTGGACCCCCGAGTATCGTAATTAATCCGTTCCAGGAGCTATTACTTAACACGAAGTTTACGAAATTCGAACCATTATTTCCCATAAGAAATAATGTAAATACAATTAATTCGTTCCACAAAAAAATATTCACATACAAAATAATTAAAAATAATATATATATACATTTACTTACTTTTATTGAAGAGTTGCAGGCATCTGGAAGATAGGGTAATGAGTAATGAAGGTCCTCTTGGGCATTTTCTTCCAAAACAGGCCTGTTTCATCACAATTAAACACTTGTTGGGGGAGGAATTCTTCAGCCTCTACGAAGGGGAATCCCCACTCCCTGCATGCCTGCTACACTCCCTGCATGCCTGCTACACTCCCTGCATGCCTGCTACACTCCCTGCATGCCTGCTACACTCCCTGCATGCCTGCTACACTCCCTGCATGCCTGCTACACTCCCCCTGCATCCCTGCTACACTCCCTGCATGCCTGCTACACTCCCTGCATGCCTGCTACACTCCCTGCATGCCTGCTACACTCCCTGCATGCCTGCTACACTCCCTGCATGCCTGCTACACTCCCTGCATGCCTGCTACACTCCCTGCATGCCTGCTACACTCCCTGCATGCCTGCTACACTCCCTGCATGCCTGCTACACTCCCTGCATGCCTGCTACACTCCCTGCGATGCTACACTCCCTGCACGAATGCTACACTCCCTGCATGAATGCTACACTCCCTGCATGAATGCTACACTCCCTGCATGAATGCTACACTCCGCATGAATGCTACACTCCCTGCATGAATGCTACACTCCCTGCATCAATGCTAAACTCCCTGCATCAATGCTAAACTCCTGCATCAATGCTAAACTCCCTGCATCAATGCTAAACTCCCTGCATCAATGCTAAACTCCTGCATCAATGCTAAACTCCTGCATGCCTGCACCTCCCTGCATGCCTACTACACTCCCTGCATGAATGCTACACTCCCTGCATGAATGCTACACTCCCTGCATGAATGCTACACTACCTGCATGAATGCTAAACTCCCTGCATGAATTCTAAACTCCCTGCATCAATGCTAAACTCCCTGCATCAATGCTAAACTCCCTGCATCAATGCTAAACTCCCTGCATAAATGCTAAACTCCCAACATGAATGCTAAACTCCCTGCATGAATGCTACACTCCCTGCATGCCTGCTAAACTCCCTGCAGGAATGTTAAACTCCCTGCATGCCTGCTAAACTCCCTGCATGCCTGCTAAACTCCCTGCATGCCTGCTAAATTCCTTGCATGCCTGCTACACTCACTGCATGAATGCTAAACTCCCTGCATGAATGCTAAACTCCCTGCATGCCTGCTAAACTCCCTGCTTTGGACCCATGGTGACTTATTTCACAGTGACAGTCACTAAACCACCAAAAAAGACACCAAATGTATTGTGAATGTTTGAAAGAGCGCGCTGGGTAATGTTCTCTCAATGGTAAACAACGCTTCACTGGCGGGCATCCTGCGTTCTGCGCAGGCGCGGAGCAGGCGGACAGGTCTAATACGTTACGAAACACGAGCCAGTTTACGATTCTCGAAATCGAAAAAAGCTTACGAAACACGATGTTTACGAAATAAGAACCTTACGAAACTCGGGGGTCCACTGTACATAATGAAATGCAATGAAGACAGTGGAAGCAGAGGATCCCTTAATAGTCTTGATTTAGTTGTTATTTCTTCCAGATGAAATTGATTTTTAGAAATTAGAATACATATGAAACTGTTAGTACGTACTTGGAATAATTGCTGCTTTTAAAATTCAAGTTCTTGAATTGAATGCCATCTAATGTAAAAACACAATAAAAGCAAAATACATTCACAGTACAGTGGACCCTCGGTTTTCGTACAGCTCCCAACTCGAACAATTATGTAAGTGTATTTTTGTAAGTGCTTTTGTAAGTGTATTTTTGGGGTCTGAAACGACTAATCTAATTTACATTCGTCGTTATGGGAACAAATTCGTTCGTAACGGCACTCGAACAGCATTCTGGAAAGAATTATCAACGAAAACCGAGGGTCCACTGTACAGTCACTACTTACCTTAAAATATCTGTAGTCTTAATGTAGGGCGAGAGGTGAGTAGTACTTACTTGTAGGAAATCAGGTGTAGGTAGCCGGTAGATATAGGTAGCCGGTAGGTAGCCTGGGCTACATAACTATACGATATTTAATGCGGCCCAGAGCCATATTATTACCATCGACATACCATGTTCACTGAGTTTAATCGTTTCTAACAACTACCTTTAGATGCCATCATAAAAGAAGGGAAAAGTAATGAATAATTATTCATTACTTTTGTAAACAATTATCGGCATGAATTATAATTCATGCCGAGAATTGTAAACAAAAGCGCACATTCATACACGTTTTCTCTGGTGCTGGACCAGAGAAAACGTAATGTTTTCCCTCCGCCTGGCTACCACAAGTCCATAGCATACAAACATAGCATGTTTATTTGCTATGTAACGTGTTTCTTATATACAGTGGACCCCCGAGTTACGAACACCCCAGAAATCGTAAAATTATGTAAGTATAATATTGTAAGTGCTTTTGTAAGTGTATTTTTGGGGTCTGAAATGGACTAACCTACTTGACATTATTTCTTAAGGGAGTAAATTGTTCGGTAATGGCACTTGAGCAGTCTTCTGGAATGAATTTTGTTCGTTACTCGGGGGACCACTGTACTGTAATTTTGAAGAAAATATCATGGATGGATTAATGAAAATGTCTATATTAACGTAAAATAAGACATTTAATGTGACCAAGTGATTATTATTATGTATTATTACTATGGCATTAAGACTAGAGGGACACTCTTAGTGATTTTAATGTATACCTGCACACCAGCACAGTGTGTAAGTATATATAGGTACAGGTACACAGGTATAATTATCAGAGTAGTACCAGGGAGGTACTACCGTCCTACCAAATGAGTGTGAAACATAAGTCTGTAATTGTTTTGCATGATGGTAGGATTGCTGGTCTCTTTTTCTGTCTCATAAACATGCAAGGTTGCAGGTATGTCTTGCTTCTTCTACTTACACTTAGGTAACATTACACATGCATGTACAAGCATATACAGTGGACCCCCAAGTAACGTAAAAACTTCATCCCAGAAGCCTGCTGAAGTGCCATTACCGAACGAATTTACTCCCTTAAGGAATAATGACACGTAGGTTAGTCTATTTCAGACCCCCAAAAATACACTTCCACAAGCACTTACAATATTATACTTACATAATTGTACGATTTACGGGGTGTCCGTTACTCGGGGGTCCACTGTATATACTAACCCCTCTGGGTTTTTCTTCTATTTTCCTTCCTAGTTTTTAAGCGAGTGTGTAGGAACTTTTGAGCCAAATGAGAGAGTAAACGTGGTAGGGGACCTAAATGCTAAAGTAGGAGAAGCGTTTAGAGAGGTTGTGGTAGGTAAGTTTGGGGTACCAGGTGTAAATGATAATGGGGAGCATTTGATTGAACCTTGTATAGAAAGGGGTTTGGTTATAGGTAACACATATTTTAAGAAAAAGAGGATAAATAAGTACAAGATATAATGTAGAGCGAAATGACAGTACAGTGGACCCCCGAGTAACGAGCACCCCGGAAATCGTACAATTATGTAAGTATAATATTGTAAGTGTATTTTTGGGGGTCTGAAATAGACTAACCTACTTGACATTATTCCTTAAGGGAGTAAATTCGTTCGGTAATGGCACTTGAGCAGGCTTCTGGAATGAATTATGCTCGTTACTCAGGGGTCCACTGTATACAGTGGACCTTCGGTTTTCGTTGAAAATTCTTTCCAGAGTGCTGTTTTAGTGCAGTTACTGAACGAATTTGTTCCCATAAGGACAAATGTAAATTAGATTAGTAATTTCAGACCCCCAAAATACACTTACAAAAGCACTTACGAAAATACACTTACATAATTGTTCGAGTTTGGAGGTGAACGAAAACCGAGGGTCCACTGTAGTTTGTTGGACTACATACTGGTAGATAAAAGACTGTTGGGTAGACTTCAGGATGTACATGTTTATAGAGGGGCCACAGATTTATCAGATCACTTTTTAGTTGTAGCTACAATGAGAGTAAAAGGAAGATGGGATACAAGGAGAATGGAAACAGCAAGTAAGAGAGAAGTGAAGATTTATAAACTAAAGGAGGAGGCAGTTAGGGTAAGATATAAACAACTGTTGGAGGGCAGATGGGCTAGTGAGAGTATAGGCAGTAGGGTAGAAGAGGTATGGGGTAAGTTTAAGAATATAGTGTTAGTGTTCAGCAGAAGTTTGTGGTTATAGGAAAGTGGGTGTGAGAGGGAAGAAGAGTGATTGGTGGAATGAGGATATAAGGAGAGTAGTAGGAGAGAAAAAGTTAGCATATGAGAAATTTTTACAAAGTAGAAGTGATGTAAGGAGGGAGGAGTATATGGAGAGAAAAAGAGGTTAAGAAAGTGGTGAAGCAATGTAAAAAGAGAGCAAATGAGAGGGTGAGTGAGATATTATCAACAAATTTTGTTGAAAATAAGAAAAAGTTTTGGAGTCAGATTAATAAGTTGAGGAAGCCTAGGGAAAGAATGGATTTGTCAGTTAAAAATAGGAGAGGAGAGTTATTAAATGGAGAGTTAGAGGTATCGGGAAGATAGAGGGAATATTTTGAGGAACTGTTAAATGTTGATGAAGATAGGGAAGCTGTGATTTTGTGTATAGGGCAAGGAGGAATAACATCTTATAGGAGTGAGGAAGAACCAGTTGTGAGTGTGGGGGAAGTTCGTGAGGCAGTGAGTAGAATGAAAGGGGGTAAAGCAGCTGGGATTGATGGGATAAAGATAGAAATGTTAAAGGCAGGTGGGGATATAGTTTTAGAGTAGTTAGTGTTTTTATTTAATAAATGTATGGAGGAGGGTAAGGTACCTAGGGATTGGCAGAGAGCATGCATAGTTCCTTTTATAAAGGCAAAGGGGACAAAGAGAGTGTAAATTATAGGAGAATAAGTCTGTTGAGTACTTTGTTTTCCTTTTGCCACCCTCCTGGAAACGGCCGACGTGTTGAATTCATTCAACACGTCGGCCGTTTCCCACCAAGGCAGGGTGGCCCAAAAGGAAAAACAAAAGTACTCAACAGACTTATTCTCCTATAATTTTTACACTCTCTTTTGTCCCCTTTGCCTGGTAAAGTGTATGGTAGAGTTATTATTGAAAGAATTAGGAGTAAGACGGAGAGCAGGATAGCAGATGAACAAGGAGGCTTTAGGAAGGGTAGGGGTTGTGCAGACCAAGTGTTTGCAGTGAAACATATAGGTGAACAATATTTAGATAAGGGTAAAGAGGTGTTTGTGGCATTTATGGATTTGGAAAAGGCATATGATAGGGTGGCAGATGTTGCAAATGTATGGAATAGGAGGTACATACAGTGGACCCCGAGTTTCGTAAAAACTTCACACCTGAAGCCTGCTCAAGTGCCATTACCGAACGAATTTACTCCCTTAAGGAAAAATGTCACGTAGGTTAGTCTATTTCAGACCCCCAAAAATACACTTCCACAAGCACTTACAATATTATACTTACATAATTGTACGATGGGGAAGTGGAATAAGAATCATTCCTCCGTAAGCCATGCGTGTTGTAAAGTTAACTAAAATGCCGGGAACAATGGGCTAGTAACCCCTTTTCCTGTATAGCTTACTAAAAGAAGAAGAAAATCGTCAAAGTGGGATGTTTGAATGTGCGTGGATGTTGTGCGAATGATAAGAAAGAGATGATTGTAGATGTTATGAATGAAAAGAAGCTGGATGTCCTGGCTTTAAGTGAGACAAAGCTGAAGGGGGTAGGAGAGTTTCAGTGGGGAGAAATAAATGGGATTAGATCAGGGTTTCAAATAGAGTTAGAGCTAAAGAAGGAGTGGCAATAATGTTGAATAATCAGTTATGGCAGGTAAAGAAGGAATATAAATGTATAAATTCAAGGATTATGTGGAGTAAAATAAAGGTTGGATGTGAAAAGTGGGTTATAGTAAGTGTTTATGCACCTGGAGAAGAGAGAAGTGTAGAGGAGAGAGAGAGATTTTGGGAAATGTTGAGTGAGTGTGTGGGGAGTTTTCAACCAAGTGAGAGAGTAATTGTGGTTGGGGATCTTAATGCTAAAGTGGTAAAAATGTTGTGGATGGAGTAGTAGGTAAATTTGGGGTGCCAGGGTAAATGTAAATGGGGAGCCATTAATTGAGCTATGTGTAGAAAGAGGTTTGGTAATAAGTACAGTGGTACCTCGACTTACGATATTTTTTCATTCCAGAATGCTGTTCAAGTGCCATTACCAAACGAATTTATCTCCTTAAGAAATAATGTAAAATAGACTAGTCTGTTTAGACCCCTAAAAGTACACTTACAAAAGCATTTAAAAAAATAAACTTACATAAAAGGGTGTGTTTGGGGACCATCGTAAGTCGAGGTACCACTGTAATACATATTTTATGAAAAAGAGGATAAATAAATATACAAGGTATGATATAGCACGTAAGGAAAGTAGTTTGTTGGATTATGTATTGATGGATAAAAGGTTGATGAGTAGGCTTCAGGATGTACATGTTTATAGAGGGGCAACGGATATATCAGATCATTATTTGGTTGTAGCTACAGTTAGAGTAAAAGGTAGATGGGACAAAAAGAAAATGGCAACAGCAAGTAAGAGAGAGGTAAAAGTGTATAAACTAAGGAGGAGGAAGTTAGGGTGAGATATAAGCAACTATTGGCAGAAAGGTGGGCTAGTGCAAGTAGGAGTAGTGGGGGTTGAAGAGAGTTGGGATAGTTTTAAAAATGCAGTATTAGAATGTGGGGCAGAAGTTTGTGGTTATAGGAGGGTGGGTGCAGGAGGAAAGAGGAGTGGTGGAATGAAGAAGTAAAGGGTGTGATAAAAGAGAAAAAGGTAGCTTATGAGAGGTTTTTACAAAACAGAAGTGTTAGTAGAAGAGCAGAGTATATGGAGAGTAAAAGAAAGGTGAAGAGAGTGGTGAGAGAGTGCAAAAGAAGACCGGATGAAAGAACGTGAGAGGCTCTGTCAAGAAATTTTGCTGAAAACAAGAAAAATTTTGGAGTGAGATAAACAAGATAAGAAAGCCTAGGAACGAATGGATTTGTCAGTTAAAAACAGAGTAGGGGAGTTAGTAGATGGGAGCTGGAGGTATTGGGTAGATGGCGGGAATATTTTGAGGAACTTTTAAATGTCGATGAAAAGAGGAGGCGATAATTTCATGTACTGGCCAGGGAGGTACAACATCGTTTAGGAGTGAAGAAGAGCAGGATGTGAGTGTGGGGGAGGTGCGTGAGGCATTACGTAGAATGAAAGGGGGTAAAGCAGCTGGAATTGACGGAATCATGACAGAAATGTTAAAAGCAGGGGGATATAGTGCTGGAGTGGTTGGTATTTTTGTTTAATAAATGTATGAAAGAGGGAAGGTACCTAGGGATTGGCAGCGAGCATGTATAGTTCCTTTATATAAAGGGAAGGGGATAAAAGAGAGTGTAAAAATTATAGGGGAATAAGTTTACTGAGTATACCAGGTAAAGTGTATGGCAGGGTTATTATTGAAAGAATTAGAGGTAAGACAGAGAGTAGGATTGCAGATGAGCAAGGAGGCTTTAGAGTGGGTAGGGGATGTGTAGATCAAGTGTTTACAGTGAAGCATATATGTGAACAGTATTTAGATAAAGGTAGAGAAGTTTTTATTGCATTTATGGATTTAGAAAAGGCATATGATAGAGTGGATAGGGGAGCAATGTGGCAAATGTTGCAAGTGTATGGAATAGGTAGTAAGTTACTGAAGGCTGTAAAGAGTTTTTATGAGGATAGTGAGGCTCAGGTTAGGTGTGTAGGAGAGAGGGAGATTACTTCCGGTAAAAGTAGGTCTTAGACAGGGTTGTGTAATGTCACCATGGTTGTTTAATATATTTATAGATGGGGTTGTAAAGAAGTAAATGCTAGGGTGTTGGGGAGAGGGTGGGATTAAATTATGGAGAATTAAATGCAAATGGGAGTTGACACAGTTACTTTTTGCTGATGATACTGTGCTTATGGGAGATTCTAAAGAAAAGTTGCAAAGGTTAGTGGACGAGTTTGGGAGAGTGTGTAAAGGTAGAAAGTTAAAAGTGAACATAGATAAGAGTAAGGTGATGAGGGTATCAAACGATTTAAATAAAGAAAAAAATTGGATATCACATTGGAGAGAGGGATTATGGAAGAAGTAAATGTTTTCAGATATTTGGGAGTTGATGTGTCAGCGGATGGGTTTATGAAGGATGAGGTTAACCATAGAATTGATGAAGGAAAAAGGTGAGTGGTGCATTGAGGTATCTGTGGAGACAAAAAACGTTATCCATGGAGGCAAAGAAGGGAATGTACGAAAGTATAGTGGTACCAACACTCTTATATGGGTGTGAAGCATGGGTTGCAAATGCTGCAGCGAGGAGGAGGCTGGAGGCAGTGGAGATGTCCTGTCTAAGGGCAATGTGTGGTGTAAATATTATGCAGAAAATTCGGAATGTGGAAATTAGAGAAGGTGTGAGTTACTAAAAGTATTTGTCAGAGGGCTGAAGAGGGGTTGTTGAGGTGGTTTGGTCATTTAGAGAGAATGGATCAAAGTAGAATGACTTGGAGAGCGTATAAATCTGTAGGGGAAGGAAGGCGGGGTAGGGTCGTCCAGAAAAGGTTGGGGGGAAAGGGGGTAAAGGAGGTTTTGTGGCGAGGGGCTTGGACTTCCAGCAAGCATGTGTGAGCGTGTTAGATAGGAGTGAATGGAGACGAATGGTTTTGGGACATGACGATCTGTTGGAGTGTGAGCAGGGTAACATTGTGTGAAGGGATTCAGGGAAACCAGTTAATTGATTTAGTTGGACTTGAGTCCTGGAAATGGGAAGTACAATGCCTGCACTTTAAAGGAGGGGTCTGAGATAGTGACAGCTGGGAGGGACTTTTCTCAGCTGTCGTATCTGAGCTCCTCTGCAAAGACAGTGATTATGTATGAGTGTGGTGAAAGTGTTGAATGATGATGAAAGTTTTTTCTTTTGGGGATTTTCTTTCTTTTGGGTCACCCTGCCTCGGTGGGAGACGGCCGACTTGTTGAAAAAAAAAAAAAAAAAAAATTGTACGATTTCTGGGGTTTAGAAACTCGGGGTCCACTGTATTATTGAAAGCGGTGAAAAGTTTTCACAAGGATAGTGAGGCTCAGGTTAGAGTGTGTAGGCGAGAGGGAGATTATTTCCCAGTAAAAGTAGGCCTTAGACAAGGATGTGTGATGTCACCATGGTTGTTCAATATATTTATAGATGGGGTTGTAAGAGAAGTGAATGTTCGGGTGTTGGCAAGAGGTGTGGGTTAAAAGATAAAGAATCTAACAGAAAGTGGGAGTTGTCACAGTTGCTTTTTGCTGATGACACTGTGCTTTTGGGAGATTCTGAAGAGAAGTTGCAGAGGTTGGTGGATGAATTTGGTAGGGTATGTAAAAGAAGGAAATTAAAAGTGAATATAGGAAAGAGTAAGGTGATGAGGATAACAAAAAAATTAGATAACGGATGATTGAATATCAGATTGGAGGGAGTGGAAATTAGAGGAGGTGTGAGTTACTAAAAGTATTTGTCAGAGGGCTGAAGAGGGGTTGTTGAGGTGGTTTGGTCATTTAGAGAGAATGGATCAAAGTAGAATGACTTGGAGAGCGTAGAAATCTGTAGGAGAAGGAAGGCAGGGTAGGGGTCGTCCTCGAAAAGGTTGGAGGGAGGGGGTAAAGGAGATTTTGTGGGCGAGGGGCTTGGACTTCCAGCAAGCATGTGTGAGTGTGTTAGATAGGAGTGAATGGAGACGAATGGTTTTTGGGACCTGACGAGCTGTTGGAATGTGAGCAGGGTAATATTTTGTGAAGGGATTCAGGGAAACCAGTTAATTGATTTGGTTGAACTTGAGTCCTGGAAATGGAAAGTACAATGCCTGCACTTTAAAGGAGGGGTCTGGGATAGTGACAGTTGGGAGGGACTTATTCTCAGCTGTTGTATCTGGCACCTCTGCAAAGACAGTGATTATGTATGAGTGAGGTGAAAGTGTTGAATGATGATGAAAGTAATTTCTTCTTTTGGGTCACCCTGCCTCGGTGGGAGACGGCCGATTTGTTGAAAAAAATATATATACATGTATATAAATATTTTTAATTATTTATTAACACATCTGCCGATTCCCACCAAGGCAGGGTGGCCCGAAAAGAAAAACTTTCATCATCATTCACTCCATCACTGTCTTGCCAGAGGGGTGCTTTACACTACAGTTATAAAACTGCAACATTAACACCCCTCCTTCAGAGTGCGACACTGTACTTCCCATCTCCAGGACTCAAGTCCGCCTGCCGGTTTCCTGAATCCCTTCATAAATGTTACTTTGCTCACACTCCAACAGCACGTCAAGTATTAAAACCATTTGTCTCCATTCACTCCTATCAAATACGCACACATGCTTGCTGGAAGTCCAAGCCCTAGCACACAAAAACCTCCTTTACCCCCTCCTCCAACCTTTCCTAGGCCGACCCCTACCCCGCCTTCCCTCCACTACAGATTTATACACTCTCGGTCATTGTCTCGCCCATTCTCTCTACATGTCCGAACCACCTCAACAACCCCTCCTCAGCTCTCTGGATAATAGTTTTGGTAATCCCACACCTCCTCCTAATTTCCAAACTCCGAATCTTCCATTATATTCACACCACACATTGACCTCAGACATGACATCTCCACTGCCTCCAGCCTTCTCCGTTGCAATATTCATCACCCATGCTTCGCACCCATATAAGAGTGTTGGTATAACTATACCCCATACATTCCCTTTACTTCCATGGACAAAGTTCTTTGTCTCCACAGACTCTGAAGTGCACCACTCACCCTTTACCCTCATCAATTCTATGATTCACTTCATCCTTCATAGACCCATCTGCTGACATGTCCACCCCAAATATCTGAATACATTCACCTCTCCATACTCTCTCCCTCCAATCTGATATTCAATCTTTCGTCACCTAATCTTTTAGTTATCCTCATCACCTTACTCTTTCCTATATTCACTTTCAATTTTCTTCTTTACATACCCTACCAAATTCATCCACCAACCTCTGCAACTTCTCTTCAGAATCTCCCAAAAGCACAGTGTCATCAGCAAAAAGCAACTGTGACAACTCCCACTTTGTATTTGATTCTATATCTTTTAACCCCACCTCTTGCCAGTGGACCCTCAGACCTGAGGGTCCACTGTATATATACAGTGGACCCTGGTTTTCGTTGAAAATTCATTCCAGAATGCTGTTTGAGTGCCATTACAACGCAATTTGTTCCCATAAGGACAAATGTAAATTAGATTAGTCGTTTCAGAACCTCAAAAATACACTTAAAAAAGCTCTTACAAAAATACATTTACATAATTGTTCGAGTTTGGAGGTGAACAAAAACTGAGAGTCCACTGTACAGTGGACCCCTGAGTTTCGACCACCTCAAAACTTGAACAATTATGTAAGTGTAATATTGTAAGTGCTTTTGTAAGTGTATTTTTGGGGGTCTGAAACGGATTAACCTACATTACATTATTCCTTATGGGAACAAATTCATTTGGTAATGGCACTTGAACAGCATTCTGGAATGAATTATGGCCGAAACTCGGGGTCCACTGAATAGTATAATGTTTATTGCCATTGTAGTCTTGAGTTAGACTTAAGCTTGCCTGAAATGCTCTTTTTTGCATGCAATATCAAGTGTCACACATTTCTGTAAAAGAATGTATCATGTGGAAATAAATTTTGAACTTGAATTTGAAATACCATGTGTCCCAAGGCCAAACATGAAAAAAATACTCGATAAAGGCTACTATCATTGGGGAGAATGTCATATTACAGGATTCTCTGCTACCAGTGTTGTTATTCTCACTTGGTGGCTTTTGCCACTGTCTACCCATATACATAATATATTCCATGTCATTGACCATAAGTGTCAGCAAATGTAGGTGAAAGGTGGACTATCCCCACTCTTTATGCTGAAGTTTTAGAGAGGCAGGCCTCCAGTGTGGCACTCCTCCCAAACAGGCCTCTACTTCAATCCAGTAACCTGGAGGAGTTTTACAATTTGGAAACCTCCTGAACTGAAGCCACAATTAGAGAAATGGGCCAAACAGTGTATGGTGGAAGCCAAAGGCATTACAGTACCATGCAGTATTATCATGATTAT
This sequence comes from Cherax destructor, assembly GCA_009830355.1. Taxonomy (NCBI): domain Eukaryota; kingdom Metazoa; phylum Arthropoda; class Malacostraca; order Decapoda; family Parastacidae; genus Cherax; species Cherax destructor. Next base: position 53,403 of record WNWK01000989.1, read on the forward strand.
TATTATTATTCTCATTATTTTTCTATTATTTTTGATCTTGTATGCATCTCCAGTCACTTCAGCCCTGAAGTGGGTTATATCACGTTGAGACTTAATACATAGTATGTGTGTGAGTGATCTAGCTTGCAAATAAATAATATTTATGCAGCAATGTTATGCCTGCCAAATAACAAAATAAGAAACAATCACAAAACTACGGTTGAACAATTCTCATTTGACCCAAAATTTAGAGAGGAAACCACTGAAATTTTCAGTCCATTCTTGTTGGAAAGTTAGGAAATTAAGTTGCAGTTCATCCATACTAAGAAGTTAAGACACAGTACTGTACAGAGTGGTGGTTATATTCAAAGTCTGGTGAGGTGGCCACTCTGAGCATCATGCGGTGCACTCACTGCACCCGAGTGCACGCTGGGCGCTACGTTACGTGTTATATGTGTATAGCAGGACGAGCGGAACGCCTGCAGCCCGGCCTGTAGAGTTCCCGCCGGATGGTGCGTGAGCTAATGTCCATGTGCAGGTGCTGGACGAAGAGCTTTCTGAGCACCTCGGACGACACATTAGGATTGGCCTTGGCAAGCTCCAGCAGCTTCCGACGCTCGCTCTCCGTTAGCTTCTTGCGTCGTCCGGTTCGCTTGCCTACACTGGCCGAACACTCGCCCTCATTCTGGAACTGACACATCAAACATGACCTTACTTGTGTGTTGTATAAGAAAGGAAAAATATTCAAGCACCACAGGAAAGGATGGGAAAGTACTGTATATACTCGACCACATCAAAAACTTTTTATGGACATCAAAAATACTGTCAGCTCTTTTATAAAGATCCTCTATATAGTGCACTTTTTTTAAAACATCAGCTGCTTCCCACCAAGGCAGGGACCCCAAAAAGAAGAAACACTTTCATCATCACCACTCCATCACTGTCTTGCCAAGAGGCGTGATAATACTATACAGTGGACCCTCGGTTTCGTGCACCTCCAAACTCGAACAATTATGCAAGTGTATTTTCGTAAGTGCTTTTGTAAGTGTACTTTTGGGGAGTCTGAAATGACTAATCTAATTTATATTTGCCCTTATGGGAACAAATTCGTTTGGTAACGGCACTCGAACAGCATTCTGGAAAGAATTTTCAACGAAAACCGAGGTCCACTGTACATAGTTCAAAAGCTGCAACATATCTTCACCCTCCTTCAGAATGCATCCAAAACTGAACAGCACATGGAAAGGCCTTCACAGTTCATGCTATTAAATTTTGGATGAACTTTTCAATTTGCCAAAAAAAAAAAAAAAAAGGTCACTATATATAGAGAGAGGAGCTTTATAAGAGAGTTGACTGTATTCCAGTAAATGAAATTCAGGGAAGAAAAAAAATGATTTTCCATTGAAAAGCTATGTTTGTCATTAATCTTCACTCATTCCCACATATTAATACTCAGATACAGTCCGGTCTTGATTAGCATGAGTTTGAGTAGTGCAAATTTCAATTTAGTGTAAAATTAAATAATGCTAGCTTTTTCCCAAAACAAATCAATCATGCACAAAAATTATATATAGTGGACCCCCGAGTTACGAACACCCCGGAAATCGTACAATTATGTAAGTATAATATTGTAAGTGCTTTTGTAAGTGTATTTGGGGGTCTGAAATGGACTAACCTACTTGACATTATTTCTTAAGGGAGTAAATTCGTTGGTAATGGCACTTGAGCAGGCTTCTGGAATGAATTTTGTTCGTTACTTGGGGTCCACTGTACAGTGGTACTCGAGTTACGAACTTAATTCATTCCAGAAGGCTGTTCGAGTGCCGATACTGAATGAATTTGTTCCCTTAAGGAATATTGAAAATTAGATTAATCCGTTTCAGACCCCCAAAATGCACTTACAAAAATTTACTTACATAATTGTTCGAGTTGGGAGCTGCTCGTAACTTGAGGTACCACTGTATACAGTAGGACCCCCGTATTCACGGGGATACGTTACAAGGACCTGCCATGGATACCGAAACCCGGATAGTGGCGAAACCTGTATATAAGTCATCTTTCATTCACATACATGCATACTTACAGTGGACCCCCAGATTACGTACTGCTCCAAACTCAAACAATTATGTAAGTGTATTTTTGTAAGTGTTTTTGTGGGTCTAAAAGGACTAATCTAATTTACATTATTCCTTATGGGAACAAATTCGCTCGGTAACGGCACTTGAACAGCATTCTGGAACGAAATAATGACGTAATCCAGGGGTCCACTGTATTATGAAGTTTAATTGATAAATTATGCACAATAAGTGGAAAATTATCACTTTTTCACTGATGGGAAGAACTTCACGGCTTCTCATAGACTTTGTACAACTTCTCATTTAGTAACATTCAGTTTCCATTTCCCACTGTACTGCTTTCAGGAATTCTCTCATCCCTGTTTACCCTTCTGTAGTCTAGTGTCTTGCACTTCCATCATCACTACTTTTGCCCTTTGAGCCGTTATTAAGCAAAATTTAGGTTATTTTTCGGTCACGGTAAACTGCGGATAACTGAAACCGCAGATACAGGACCCACGGATACAGGGGTCCCTCTGTAATTTGAATAGTGCAAATTTGAGTAATGTGACCACTTCACGAGATTCATTATTCACACTAATCGAGACTTTGCTGTACATGATACAATCATTCATAAAACGACACAGAAATGCAGTATACAATAAAATTCTTTACTGACTTGTTAATGCCCACTGTGTGGGTGTAAAGTTGTCAGTAAAGAATCACATTATAGTGCATTTGTCTTTCTGTTCCTACTGTGTTGGTATCTTGTATCATTATTCTCATGATTATTTGTGGTGAACATGCCTTGTGATGAACAATGTGGACCATATTCCAACCTATCCCCAAGGTTCATCGAATAGCGACTCGGGCAGTGACTGAGATAGCAACTGAGACAGTGACTGAGACAGAATACCATCACTCCTTGATGCTAGTGAAGGGCTTTAATCCCTTCCTTGGATCACAGTGACTGAGGCAGTGACTGAGGCAGCGACTCAGGCAGTGACTGAGGCAGCAACTGAGGCAGTGACTGAGGCAGCAACTGAGACAGTGACTCAGACAGAATACTACCATCACTCATTGATGCTAGTGAAGGGCTTTAATCCCTTCCTTGGATCACACCCAATTACCTCTCACTCCTCTAAGCACTGTATAACCCTTATGGGTTTAGTGCTCACCCTTGGCCACAAATGCACTCTCATGAAAAACATAAAAAAAAAGTAAAAGTTGAATTACATATTTATTTCAAAATATATTACATATAAGTAATTTCCATTGTCACTGCTTTACATTTTTCAAATATTTATTAATTTCTATAACTAAGAGAATATAACAAAGGTTCAGCAGAAACAAAATTATGAAAGTAATTAGACAAAGGTTGAAATATTTGTTGAAAAATTCTATTACAGTGTAGTAAATTGTCATGTCACATATGTTTACTTCTAATATCCTTAAATATGTGTTGGTATCATCTATGAAACACAACATCTGTGTTTGCTTCCTACAACCTTAAACAAACATGTGTTGGCATCCTCCACTAAACACAACACCTGTGTTTGCTTCTTACAAAACATAAACATTTCCCAGCATCATCCAGAATACAAAAACTAAGGCTCGTATGGAAAATATTTTAGTAAAGAGGTGATTGAAATCCTCCATATAGTCGACAGTACTCCATGAAAACTCTTGAAATATCAGTTTGAACGCTGTCTCTTAAACATTGTTGCTTCAAACATTGATTCTCAAATTATTGGCATGCAGGTGAGCCTCGACTTATGATGGTTCGACTTACAATATTTCGACTTTGCGTGGTGCAAAACAAATGTACTTTGGAAATGAAACTTAAAATAATTACCCAGCATGAAGGTGGCAAGTCTGTAATCTGTATTATTTATTTACTTTTCAATACTGGTATTTAGTTACAGTATTTATTTGTTTATTTACTTATTAACCCTTAAACTGTCCAAACGTAGATCTACATTTACTCGAGTAGCGCTCTGAATGTAGATCTACGTTTTATTTTACATGCCTTCAAATGTAAAAAAAACGAAGATCTACATTTGGAGCACTACGCAAGTGAATGTAGATCTACGTTTGGACAGTTTAAGGGTTAAGTGACAGTAGTTAGTATTTATTTAGCATATCGTAGTCATATTCGACTTAAGATATTTTCAACTTACGATGAGTTCATCGGATCATAACCCCATCGTAAGTCAAGGAACACCTGTACAGTCAGTTCAATCATAAAGCACTACTACATATTCCTTTCATGTAACTATATTTTCAAAAATCTTGGATTAACGTGCTAAATTTCTAAACTCAAATCCCCATAGTTGCTGTCGAAACGCAGAGGTTCAGGTCGGCAATGCGTCGCGCCTCACAGCGGCGGTGTATCTGGCTCTGCTGGTGTCTAACAAGCGATAAACGTTTGAAATTAGTATTCCCAGAGACAAATCTCGACTTCTTGTCGTCTTCGGTGCCGTACTTGAGGCAGGTTTTACAGGTCATAACTCTCTTCGTGGTGTCGTAACAGACCCACTCAAATTCTATTCTCCAACTCTCGACAAAATTCCTGGAGCGTCTGGTGGTCTCGTACTTTTTATATCGTTGGCGCTGTTTCTCGCTGCTGTAGTGTAACTGCCTCTCTTGAAGCTCGAACTTAAGGACGTCCTGTGAGTGAAGAAATGATCCAGTCAGAGGCTGAACTTAGAATTTAAAAAGATATCTGGTTGTATAACAAAAGGTTTGTGGTCTGTACAGCCTCTCCTCACTTAACAACAGAGTTTCATTCCCAAGACCACATCGGTAAACGAATTCGTCACTAAGGAAGGAGCATACTATAATGGTAGTGGGTTTGTGTCAACCATCTTTGATATTGTTTTAATGTCACCTTTGCACCATTTATAACATTTCTGGAATACTTTTAAATGTTTATACAGTAGTGTTCTGTATATTGCAATAAAAAGATTAGAGGAAATCAGCTCTAATATACTAATATTCGTCGCTAAGGAAGGAGCATACTATAATGGTAGTGGGTTTGTGTCAACCATCTTTGATATTGTTTTAATGTCACCTTTGCACCATTTATAACATTTCTGGTATACTTTTAAATGTTTATACAGTAGTGTTCTGTATATTGCAATAAAAAGATTAGAGGAAATCAGCTCTAATATACATTATTTAGGTATGCATACTGGTCAGAGCCCGTCGTAAGTCCGAGTTGTCGGTAAATGAGTACATCGCTAAGTGAGGAGAGGCTGTACACGCTTTGGGAGCAGAAAAACTGTCGGAACTCATCAAAGGTATATCAAAGGTACACTGGTTGGATGATTAGATCTAAATCCTGTGAGTGCATAAGGGTCATTAAGGCAGCAATTTCAAATGTTTGTGGGGAAGTTGCAGTCAAAGAATAAGTTGAAGTGTGATGTTGGCACACCTCTCAATGAATGATGGAGAAGGTGTTTTCTTTTTATAGGTCCTGCAATGGTGAGAGATGGCCGATATTTGCAGTTTTGAACTGTAGTATCGGCATCCCTCTGGCAAGACAGTGATTGAGTGAATGATGGTGAAAATGTTTCTTCTTTTTTGGGTCACCCTCCCTTGGTGGGAGACAACTGGTTTCTTAAAAAATAATAAAAATAACAACAATAATAATAATAATAATAATAATAATAATAATAATAATAATAATAATGAACTACAATTGTAAACCCCACGCTAAAAATCCCAGCTAAATTTAGATCAAATAACAAACCATAACATTATTTATGAATAATAAAAATCACAATACCGTGGCTGCAACAATTCACAGCCCACAATATTGTGGCTGCAACAACTGATTCCACAATATTGTACCTGGAACAATTCACAATCCACAAGTAACCCACAATATTGTGGCTGCAACAATTTACAACCCACAATACCATTTCTGCCACATTTCACAACCCACAATATTGTTTCTGCAACAATTCACAACCCACAAAATCGTTTCTGCAACAATTCACAACTAGCCCACAATATCGTTTCTGCAACAATTCACAACTAACCCACATTACCGTTTCTGCAACACTTCACAACCCTCAATACTACTGCTGCAACAATTCACAACCCGCAACACCGTTTCTGCAACAATTCCAACCCACAATACTGTGGCTGCAATGACTCACAAGCAACACAATCATTGTGGCACCAGTTCAACAATAACTAACACCACCATGACTGCAACATTCACAACTGACCCACAAATTGTTAATGCTAACTAGACAATATTTTGGTTAAGCACGAACCATAATCAAGTCACGAGTGGCTTAAAAATAAACCAGGATGGACTAAAATGTCTACATTTTATAAACAATGAAATCAAGAAATAACAAGGAAAATTCCATTTATAAATAACCTCACACACAAGCGAGGTATCTGAATTATAATTACAGTGGACCCTCGGTTTTCGTTGAATTTTTTTTTCAGAATGCTGTTTGAGAGCTGTTACCGAATGAATTTGTTCCCATAAGGAAAAATGTAAATTAGATTAGTCATTTCAGACCCCCAAAAATACATAATTATAAAATACATGTTTGAGTTTGGAGGTGAACGAAAACCGAGGGTCCACTGTACTATTTTTTTTTTCAATGAACCAATCATATTCCATTGAGGCAGGGTGACCCCCGCAAAAAAAAAAAAAAAAAACTTAAGTTTAAAAATGAAAACTTAAATTTTTCTTTTTAAATTTAGTAATGTATACAGGAGAAAGGGTTACTAGCCCTTGCTTCTGGCATGTTAGTCGCCTCTTACGACACGCATGGCTTACGGAGGAAAAATTCTGTTCCACTTCCCCATTATCATTATACAGCCTCTCCTCACTTAGCGACATACTCGTTTACCAACGACTCAGACTTACGACGTGCTCTCTGACCAGTATGCTTACCTAAATAAGGTATATTAGAACTGATTTCCTCTAGTATTCTGTTGATTAAAATATACAGTAAACTACTGCATAAATATTTAAAAATAGTATACCAGAAATATTATAAATGGTGCAAAGGTGACATTAAAACAATATCAAAGATGGTTGACACAAACCCACTACCATTATAGTATGCTCCTCACTTAGTGACGAATTCGTAACCGACGTGGTCTCATGAACGTAAACTACATTATGTATACTGCAGAAAAGAAATAAAGTTGTATTTTATTATATGAAAAGAGCTTGGGGAATAAAAGGTAATTTGGTTTAATCTGAGGAAGAGTAGCAGCAGCTCCAATTCATAGTATCAAGAGCCTTTCACCAGCATCAAGGCACATCTGAAATGCTTTGTATATTTTTTTTCTCATGCAAATAATTTTTTTTAGCCTAAGAGCTGTTTACGCTACCTCAGCTATCAAAATGCAACTGTAGCATTGTATTTTGTGACTGTATTGAAACTGTAAAAATTCAAAGTGTTTATTTCTTTGCGTAGTATACAATGTGTAGTTTACACGTAATAAAATATTGTTCAGCATAAAGAAAGCCACTAACATGTATGAACATTTTGGTAAACCCATCCAATGTAACATCTAAGTTTCTAAGAAATACAGATTTTGATTTTGAATGGAAAAATCGTGAAATGAGAGCCTGCATAAACCTCGTCTCATCCCCCTAAGTAAAAAAACATGAGTCTATTCCTTAGATGTAATTTTTTTAAATGCACCGGCCATCTCCCACCAAGGTAATGTGACTCAAAAGAGGGAAAACACATTAACCTTCATTCATTCAATTGCAGTCTTGCCAGAAGTGTAGGGTAGCCCTAAGAAAGAGATGAAACGCATTCACCGTCATTCAGCCAATTGCTGTCTTGTTAGAAGTGTGCTGACATCACAGTTCAGATGGCTCTGTCCTGAAACATCCTCACCTCTCCTTCAGAGTTCAGACACTGCACAGTACTTAAATGAACAGCAGCAGCAGGTAGTCACCCACGATATTGTGTAAAAAAAAAATAAAGACAGGAAACTCGCTGCTCAGTGTCAAGTTTCCTGAAGACAGAGAATCCTTACATGGTTCGCCCAAGGCTTTATCATACCCGATAAAACTCAACCTTGGATGAAGCATAATAAAGTGATTCTCCGATACCAGTGTCTTTACTGTCAGTGAAGTTCCCTACTCTTATCACCTTTGCTTCTCTGTCTGGCTTTCCTCTCCCTCCATTTCCTACGCATCTTCTCTCGGTAGTCTTTGTCAGTATTGTGCTTCAACTTTTGCCTCTCATAGTGCCTTTTCCTGCGTGCCTTCTCCCTGGCTCTTGAGCAGTCCTCATTGCTCAGTATCTGATAACACGTTCCTTGTTGCAGCTCCTCTGGCTGTAAGTAATTGTCCATCTGCAAGAGAACGAGAGTTGCTTTATACACGGCTGCGACAATTCTTGGCAGATGCAGTATGCACCAATCGACGACAGAGGTGGATGCTGAGGATTCGTCTCGTCTTCAAGGTAAGAGACCACTTCCCATCACAGTAGGTTTTTGACTTACAAACACATTGAGAATCTTATGTATTGTGTATAATACAGGTCGGCCATCACTAATCCGGCAATCAATTATCCGGTTCCATCAGTAATCCGGCACTAATTTCGGCTAGCATAATTTCAAATTTCATCATTATACTGACTCAGAAATTGTGCAGTTGGTTGTAAATCCACAGCAGCAAGCCAGTGGAGGAGAAAGCAGTGATGAAAATGAGGAAGATGTAGCAGAAAGAGTTTCTATTGATAGGTTAATTAAGTGTATTCTAACTGAACCACTCTGAAGTCCGGCAAACTCACTAATCCGGCACACTACAGGTCCCAATGATTAGTGATGGCTGACCTGTATCATTATTACGTATTATACACAACTCAGGAGGTCTCCAGTGTGTCTGTAAGTCAAGGACCTAATGTTTTACAATATACATACTTGAATACCATTAACAACCTTATCATCAATAAACCCTAGGCAGGTGTACTTCTAGAGAGCCTCTTCTGTTATACATGAGTACACTGTACTCCCTGAGGACAAATATTAAAATATAACTAGTATTCTAATCAGAATGTACTGTTGATATTGAGGAACATATAAAGTAACAATCATTAAAGTGAATGCGAGGCTTATCATAATTCTATTATATCAACATCCACAGCCCTGGATACCTCACTAGGGTTGAAGGAAACATTTTCTTGGGTTTACAAACATTTGCTTGGCATACAAACTTTTGCTTGGGATTAGAAACATTTTCTTGGGCTTACACACATTTGTTTGGGCTTACAAACATTTGTTTGGGCTTTCAAACATTTGTTTGGGCTTACAAACATTTGTTTGGGCTTACAAACATTTGCTTGAGCTTACAAATTGGTGGCATTCTGGCAAAAATGGCACAGATTGACACCTATGGATCTAGCTCTTTTCATAAACATAATAATAATAATAATAATAGTACAGCCTCTCCTCACTTAGCGACGTACTCGTTTACTGACGCCTCGGACTTACGACAGGCTCTCTGACCTGCATTCATACCTTAATAATGTATATTAGAGCTGATTTCCTCTATTCTGTTTATTTCAATATACAGTACACTACTGTATGAACATTTAAAAATACACAAGAAATGTTATAAATAGTGTGAAGGTGACTTTAAAATAATATCAAAGATGTTTGACACAAACTCACTTCCATTATAGTATGCTCCTCACTTAGCGACAAATTCGTTTAATGACGTGGTCTCAGGAATAGAACTCCGTCGTTAAGTGAGGAGAGGCTGTAATGATAAGAGCATTAAAATGCCACAATTGTTTTACTACCATCCACATGGTGACTCATGAAATATACTGTGGTTAAGTCTGCTCAAATTTTTTTCTTATGACTTTACATGAAAAAAAATCCATTTCCAAGAGATTCTTCTTATGTTCTTACAGTATTATGTCATGTTCACCTGAACCTCCATAGAATCTCAACGTAAATAACATGGTCAAAAATATGGAATGACTTGCCAGATGAATTAAGGAAAATTGTAATGGTGAACTCAAATAAAAACTTGAAAAAAAAAAAATTGCATGTAGCAAAAATTTCAAATACATACGCTGCAACAAAAACCTGCGTCCGTTTCTTGTTCTTCCCTATAATAAATATTTTACACAATTATTAAATAAAATATGAAGCTCATTAAAATCTACATATGAGATCAGTTTCTTCAATTACTTTATATTATTTTTTAAACTGCCATTAACCCAACTGAATTAACTCAAATAATTTTTCTTATAATCATGTACAATGATATATACTCACTGATTCAATCTTATTTGTATACATTTAAAGCCCTTAAATACATAATACATGTAATGATTAATGCCCTTGTAGTCTTAAGGATCCATAGACCCATAGACATAATACTCGGCACAAAAATCTCCGAGAAACTCCCCGTGTTTGGCTTAATCTTTGTAAAAATTCAATGTACGTACATAAAAGGGTCCAAAATCTGGAACTCTCTGCAGGAAATCTCCAGAGCCACTGTCTTAGCCACCATCTTCAAAACTACCTTAAAAAAAAACACCTCTCCCTAACATATCCCAACATCAGCTAAATACAGTGGACCCCGAGTTACGTTCACCTTGGAAATCGTACAATTATGTAAGTGTAATATTGTAAGTGCTTTTGTAAGTGTATTTTTGGGGGTCTGAAATGGACTAACCTACTTGACATTATTTCTTAAGGGAGAAAATTCGTTCGGTAATGGCACTTGAGCAGCCTTCTAGAATGAATTATGATCGTAACTCGGGGGTCCACTGTACAGTGGTCCCTCGGTTTTCGCCGAAAATTCATTCCAGAATACTGCTCAAGTGCCATTACCGAACAAATTTACTTCCTTAAGAAATAATGTCATGTATGTTAGTCTATTTCAGACCCCCAAAAATACACTTGCAACAGCACTTACGAAAATACACTTACATAAATGTTCGAGTTTGGAGATGCACGAAAACCGAGGGACCACTGTATGTGAAAAACTATACTATATCCATTTTCTCAGTGTCACAAACTTATGTAAAACAATATAATTTTAATTAACAATTTATTAAAAATTCACATTTTTTATTATCAATAATTTGTATTTTATTCAAAATCCTATGTGATAGAGCAAAATGGTTTAGATATTTACAATCAGCAGCCCAAGAATATGTAAGATCGCAACCATGAATAAAAATAAAAATTAAAAACATTCCAAATGTAGACCAGTGTAATCAATCATGAAGCTGTGCCACCCCAAAGACCACACAAGAGGAAAAATAATTTTGTTATGCTGTCATACTAACAAGTAATACTTTTAAAACTGTACCATTTGTTCATTAGCTGTCTTTGTTATTGTGCATATAAATGTAGTTAAACTGCATAAGAAATCCTAATTAATATTCGATGTCTAATTCTTATGTACAGTGGACCCCCGGATTATGTGATTAATCCGTTCCAGAGGGCTTAACTTAAACCGAATATAACTTAATCCAAATCTATTTTTCCCATAAGAAATAATGGAAATTCAATTAATCCATTCCAGACACCCAAAAGTATTAAAATAAATATTGTTTACACATTAACTTACACAGTACATGTATATATAAATTACCACTAATAAATACAACAGTGTAGTAACTTAACACTTACCTTTATTGAAGAGTTGTTGATGTGTGGAAGATGGAAGGAGGGGGAAGGAAATAGTAGTATGCTAGTGTTTGGAAGGGGAATCCCCTTCCATTAACACTGCAGGTACCAAGTTCTTTTCTGGGGTTACTGGCCTTTTTCTTTTAATGCCACTAGGACCAGCTTGAGAGTCACTGGACCCCTCTCTAACCAAAAATCTGTCCAGGGAGCTCTGTGTCTGGCATTTCTTTAAAACATTCCTTAAATGGGACACCACATTGTCATTGTACATGTTGCCAGCATGGTCTGCAACAGCTTTGTTAGGGTGATAATCATCCATAAATGAATGTTTGCACCCTGCTCCACATTGCACAAATCTCCTTAATCATTGAAGAAGGCAGCGTCTTCCATCTCTCTTCCTCCTCCTCCTCTGGACCATTTTCCTGAACTGTGGTCTGTTGCTGTTGCAGATGAAGCTCTTGCAGATCTGCAGTGGTTATCTCTTCATTGTCCTCCTCCACCAACTCTTCCACATCCTTGCTACTAACATCCAACCCCATGGACTTCCCCAGTGCCACAATGTCTTCCACAACAGGCTCAAACTCTGGGTCCTGAGGCTCATCCCCAAAACCTTCAAAATCCCTCTCTGGGACACAGTCTGGCCACAATTTTCTCCAGGCAGAGTTCAAAGTCCTGGTAGTCACTCCCTCCCAAGCCTTACCTATAAGGTTTATGCAATGGAGGATAGTGAAGTGATGTTTCCAAAACTCTTTTAGGGTCAATTTAATGTCTGAGGTCACATCAAAGCACTTTTGAAACATTGCTTTGGTGTAGTTTTTTTTAAAGTTTGAAATGACCTGCTGGTCCATGGGCTGGAGGAGAGGAGTGATATTAGGGGGCAAGAACTTCACTGTGATGAACTTAAAGTCGTCCACAATTTGCTCTTCCAAGTCTCGAGGATGACCAGGAGCATTGTCCATTATCAATTGGTACTTGAGGCCCAATTTATTTTCCTCAAGATATTTCTTCACACTGGGGCAAAACACTTCATGGAACCAATCAAAGAAAATTTCCCTAGTGACCCATGCCTTACTGTTAGCCTTCCACATCACACACGACACTGCATTTCTTAAACACTCTGGGATTTTCAGAGTGATACACCAGTAAAGGCTTCACTTTAAAATCACCACTAGCATTACTACACAACATAAGAGTTAGCCTGTCTTTCAAAGGCTTGTGTCCTGGCAGTGCCTTTTCCTCCTGTGTAATGTAGGTCCTGTTTGGCATTTTCTTCCAAAACAGGCCTGTTTCATCACAATTAAACACTTGTTCAGGTTTAAATCCTTCAGCCTGTACATAACTTTGAAATTCCTGTACATATTTTTCAGCCGCACTTTTGTCTGAACTGCCTGCTTCACCGTGCCTTATCACACTATGTATGCCACTACGCTTCTTAAACCCTTTGGGGGTCGACAGGCCTTCTCAGAAACTCATTCTCAGGGTCGAAAATGTTTTGGAAAAAAATTAATAATTTTTTCTGTGTAGGGCAAGGAGGAATAACATCTTGTAGGAGTGTGGAAGAGCCAGTTGTGGGTGTAGGGGAAGTTCGTGAGGCAGTGGGTAGAATGAAAGGGGGTAAGGCTGATGGGATAAAGATAGAAATGTTAAAAGCAGGTGGGGATATAGTTTTGGAGTGGTTGGTGCTATTATTTAATAAATGTATGGAAGAGGGTAAGGTACCTAGTGATTGGCAGAGAGCGTGTATTGTTCCTTTGTATAAAGGCAAAGGGGACAAAAGAGAGTGCAAAAATTATAGGGAATAAGTCTGTTGAGTGTACCTGGTAAAGTGTATGGTAGAGTTATTATTGAAAGAATTAAGAGTAAGACAGAAAGCAGGATAGCAGATGAACAAGGGGGCTTTAGGAAAGGTAGGGGGTGTATAGACCAAGTGTTTACAGTGAAACATATAGGTGAACAGTATTTGGATAAGGGTAAAGATGTTTTTGTGGCATTTATGGATTTGGAAAAGGCGTATGATAGGGTAGATAGGGGGGCAATGTGGCAGGTGTATGGAATAGGAGGAAGGTTACTGAAAGCAGTGAAGAGTTTTTATGAGGATAGTGAGGCTCAGGTTAGAGTGTGTAGGAGGGAAGGGGACTATTTCCCAGTAAAAGTGGGCCTTAGACAAGGATGTGTGATGTCACCGTGGTTGTTCAATATATTTATAGATAAGGTTGTAAGAGAAGTGAATGCGAGGGTCTTGGCAAGAGGTGTTGGGCTAAAAGATAAAGAAGCAAATACAAAGTGGGAGTTGTCACAGTTGCTTTTGCTGATGACACTGTGCTTTTGGGAGATTCTGAAGAGAAGTTGCAGAGGTTGGTGGATGAATTTGGTAGGGTGTGTAAAAGAAGAAAATTGAAAGTGAATATAGGAAAGAGTAAGGTGATGAGGATAACAAAAAGAATAGGTGACGAAAGATTGGATATCAGATTGGAGGGAGAGAGTATGGAGGAGGTGAATGTATTCAGATATTTGGGAGTGGACATGTCGGCGGATGGGTCTATGAAGGATGAGGTGAATCATAGAATTGATGAGGGAAAAGGGTGAGTGGAGCACTTGAGTCTGTGGAGACAAAGAACCTTGTCCATGGAAGTAAAGAGAGGAAATGTATGAGAGTATAGTTATACCAACGCTCTTATATGGGTGTGAAGCATGGGTGATGAATGTTGAAACGAGAAGAAGGCTGGAGGCAGTGGAGATGTCATGTCTGAGGTCAATGTGTGGTGTGAATATAATGCAGAGAATTCGGAGTTTGGAAATTAGGAGGAGGTGCGGGATTACCAAAACGATTGTCCAGAGAGCTGAGGAGGGGTTGTTGAGGTGGTTTGGACATGTAGAGAGAATGGAACGAGACAGAGTGACTTCGAGAGTGTATAAATCTGTAGTGGAGGGAAGGCGGGGTAGGGGTCAGCCTAGGAAAGGTTGGAGGGGGGGGTAAAGGAAGTTTTGTGTGCGAGGGCTTGGACTTCCAGCAAGCATGTGTGAGCGTATTTGATAGGAGTGAATGGAGGCATATGGTTTTAATACTTGACGTGCTGTTGGAGTGTGAGCAAAGTAACATTTATGAAGGGATTCAGGGAAACCGGCAGGCCGGACTTGAGTTCTGGAGATGGGAAGTACAGTGCCGGCACTCTGAAGGAGGGGTGTTAATGTTGCAGTTTTATAACTGTAGTGTAAAGCACCCCTCTGGCAAGACAGTGATGGAGTGAATGATGATGAAAGTTTTTTCTTTTTCGGGCCACCCTGCCTTGGTGGGAATCGGCCGATGTGTTAACAAAAAAAAAAACGACACCAAAAGTATGAAATTTGATAGTGATCAAAAATTAGTAGTTTGGCCAATTTCATACACAATTCAAGGAATTCCCATTTTAAAATAGGGTCTTATATTACACAAAAAAAATAGAAGATTTACTGTTATGCAGACTACTGCATTATTGTAAAAATGGTATAAATAATATCAGGACATGTGTATTGGATGCGTGACATGATTTGTTTACTCTTAAATATCGACAAAAATCTAACATTTCCGCTGCTTCAAACTCAGTTTTAAGGTACTTTTAGTTTGTAAACCATTCAAAATCATCTCTATTTCTGTAATATATCTTCCATTCTATCAAGAGGGGCCAAGAAAACGAGAATACAACCAATAATATCATATGAAAATACACCACAAAGTTGCTGTTTTAAACCAAAAACACAGTCAAGAGTTTTTTTTCTCATTATGCACTGTGTGCTGCAAGATTTTTTTATTCTGTGCACATTGATCACTCAGACCCATTCTCTCATATGTAGGCTTACCAGCTTTCTCCCGCAAAACTGGAAGCCGCTAGAATTTCGGCATAGTACAGCCTCTCCTCACTTACCGACATACTCATTTACCGACAACTCAGAGTTACAACAAGCTCTCTGACAAGTTGTTATTGTATACTGTACGAGAACTTGGGTCATGAACGGGCAGTGCAGTGTTTCAGCATCCAGCATCTTAATCTCCTTACAGCCACTCAGTACACTAGCTTTCACAGTACAAATTTCCTGTTGTTTTTCCTCTTGGAAGAGGAAAAACAAGAGTTCATTGTAAAGGGGTTAGCTGGTGTGTTCCTCTGTGTTTACATTCTCGGTGTATCGTGGCAGCTTAATTAAGAAATGATTAAGCTCAGTGAACAAGGTATGTCGATGGTGATAATAATAATAATAATAATAATAATATAATATAATTATTAATAAAATATAATTATTAATAAAATATTAATAATCACTCTGGGGTGCTTTAAATGTATTTCATATAGGTGTGGTAGCTGACATCTAAAGCACTCCAGAGCAATTGTTATTATTATTATTATTATTATATTCTTTGTCTCTCTCGTGGCAGCTTAACCCTTTCAGGGTCCGAAACTCGTTCTCAGGGTCCAAGAATTTAAAAAAAATAAAAAAATTATTTTTTCTTATGAAATGATAGAGAATCTTTTTCCGATCATAACGCCACAAATATTATGAAATTTGATCGAAAACTAACGGAATTATGCTTTCGCGAAGTTAGCGGCAGCCATGACACTTACGCATCGGCGATTTCGCCCACTTTGAGCCCTATTTTCGGCAGATTCCAATGTTTCAGGCAACTAAAATTAGAGCTATTTCGCTAGAACTCCATTTCTTCTATCAATTGAATACAAGAAACCGCCTATTTACCTATTACAACTACCTAAAATAGTGGTCAGAAAATGGCAATTTGGCCAATTTCACACAAATTTCAAACGATGCCAATTTCAAAATAGGGTCCAGAATAAACAAGGCAGACATTCCTGGCACTAAAATAACGTCTTCTCTGTTCATTAGTCACGTTTCCAGGCCCCTCTTACATTACTTTTGCTTTTCATTTTGAATTTTTATTCTCGCAAACAAATAGAAGATTTACTGTTATGTATACAACTGCATCATTGTAAAAATGGTATAAATAATATTATAGCACTTGTGCATGAATATTAGACTCGCCAGTTGATGTGTATTGGATGCATGGTGTGATTTGTTTACTCTTGAACATCGTCAAAAATCGAACATTTTCACTACTTTGAGCTCAATTTCAAGGTACTTGTCGTTGTCAAACCAATCAAAATCATCTCTATTTCTGTAATATATCTTCCAATCTATCAAATGAGACCAAGAAAACGAGAATACATCAATAAATACCATACGAAAATAGACTGCAAAAACGCTGTTTTAAACCAAAAACATGGTCAGAGTTTTATTTTCCTCATTATGCACTGTGTGGTGCAGGATTTTTTTTATACTGCGCACACTGACCGCACAGACCCATTCTATCACATCTAGGCCTAACAGCCTGTTTCTGCTTGATTTGAGGGCGCTAGAATTTAGGCGTACTAGTACGTCAATAACCCCAGGGCGTAAGCCGTACTAGTACGTCAATAACCCTGAAAGGGTTAATAAATGGTTAAACTCAGTGAACAAGGTATGTGAATGGTAATGATAATAATATGTAATAATAATAATAATAATAATAATAATAATAATAATAACAATCACTCTGGAGTGGTTTAAATGTCAGCTACCAAACCTGTACAAAATACGTATGACATACAGGCAGAGCGGCATCTCAGCATCAAGTATCTTAAGACTCTTTCCTACAGCCACTCAGTACACTAGCTTTCACTGTCTCCAAGACTACATATTTGTACAAATTTGCACTTTATTGTGCAACCCATAGTACAAGATGTCGGCAAAAAGGAAGATCTTGACTTCACCTGAAGGGGGGGGATGAGCCTCTTTCGATTTATAAAAAAATTTAAATTGAATAATTATGGAAAAGAATTTTTTCTTACCAAAAAAGTGCATAATTCTGGCAACAAGTTGATGCAATCTGTTTATTTCTATCATATTTCTTAAGTATGTTTATTCTAAAAAGTATTTTTTTTGTTCTTGGTGTCAGCAAAAAGACTTTTTGGCAATTCATCAGTTTTTTTTTACCCCTAAAATTGTGATTTTTATTATTTTTTCACTTGAAATACACTGCATGGCAACTTCTGTGAGGAATGGTGTAGTGAGCTGTGGCAGACACGGCTCTCAGTGGCCTTGCAGCCTCTGATAAGCATGGTGGGATGTACTGCGCTGAAAGGTGGCGGGCGATTTCCTAAGATTTTTACATTTACTGTACATAATTATCAATATCTCAGGAATAAGTTATTGCCATTATAATCCCCTTCATGCAAAGAGTATTTATCAGAGCATCATGATTCTTTCGTAGGTTATTGATGAATGATGGTTCTATCGAACTAGAGAGCAATTTTGTGATGTGTTTTACGGTTTCTTGTTAGTGATTTTTGTTTTCCTAAAAAAAAATTATAAAAAAAAATTATAGAAAAAAAAAAAAAAAAACCACGTATTTCAACATTTTGTATAATGCAATCTATTGAGAGAAAGCTCAACCCACTCTGTAGTTCCATAACCTAACTCTTCGTCTTTCATCTGATCTCAACTAGAACATTGTATGCCTTACAAATTAAGTAGAAAGGGGATTGCCATAAGCCCTATAAAATAGAGCATTTTATTTTTGTTTCTATATAATTGTAAGGCAAAACGTCACTAAGAACTCAGTGTCTATGTATCTAATGCTGCTTAATTCAAAGACAATATTCCTATTGAAATATTTGCATAATAAAAAAAAAAGGTTGATTCAGCTCATCCCCCACTGAAGGAAGAGCTAAGAAACAAAGGAAGGCTCTTGATCTTGAGGTGAAAATGAAGATTATAAACGAGTATGAAGCTGGTAAGAAAGTACAAGGTGATAGCCAATGACTTGAAGCTGGCGCATTCTACCATTTCCACTATCTTGAAGCTGGCGCATTCTACCATTTCCACTATCTTGAAGGATAAAGATACTAGAGTGAAAGAGGCAGTGAAAGCATTGACAGGAATTCACGCCATAATAACTAGGTAGCGGAAAGGCCTCCTTCATGAAATGGAGAAATTACAGACGATCTGGTTTAACGATCAGATACAAAAAAGAATGCCGATGAGCCTTTTAATACTCAAGCCAAGGCACACAGTATCTACCTATGATATTTATTTCAGAATAATATTAGGTATAACATAAATAAATTATTATAAGTTATAATAATAATAATAACAATAATGAAGGCAGGGAAGGGGTCAGCCTAGGAAAGGTTGGAGGGAGGGAGTAAAGGAGGTTTTGTGTGAGAGGGGCTTGGACTTCCAGCAAGCATGCGTGAGCGTATTTGATAGGAGAGAATGGAGACAAATGGTTTTTAATACTTGACGTGCTGTTGGAGTGGGACCAGGGTAACATTTATTTAGGGATTCAGGGAAACCGGCAGGCTGGACTTGAGTCCTGGAGATGGGAAGTACAGTGCTGGCACTCTGAAGGAGGGGGATTAATGTTGCAGTTTTATAACTGTAGTGTAAGCACGCCTCTGGCAAGACAGTGATGGAGTGAATGATGATGAAAGTTTTTCTTTTTCGGGCCACCCTGACTTGGTGGGAATCGGCCAACATGTTAATAAAAAAATAAAATAATAATAAATGCTATTTTTGTTTTTTTTATAACAAAAGTGATCTAGGAGTGTTTCCCCTGATGTACACACCAGAGTGGCAGCGTCCACCCTTACCCCTCATAATATGGCATATATTATTCATTTCAGCGTCTTTATTACAGTTCTAGGGTTTTTATCGTGTTTCTGATATCAATTTGGAATAAATGTAATAAATAGATAACCTTTATTACTAATATTAGCATAATTACACAACATTTTATTAACGCCACGGCTAACATCCAACACCCATGATGACGCACTAGGTACTGAATGCTACTGCTTGCCTCTCCCTCTCATATTTAGCTCCTCCCACTTTGTAACGATGTTAGATGGTGAATTTAATGTATTTTTCTGTAAGCTTAACTAGTTGTATGTGTATTTTACTTTTTTATTGTTTTCTGTAATATGTAAGAGTTATGCAAATTAAAATAAAGTTATCAAGTTGGAGTTTCATTTTTATTTTATTTTTTTTCTAATACACGTACAGTGGTACCTCGGGTTACAAGTTTAATTCACTCCAGAAGGCTGTTCAATTGCCGATACCGAACGAATTTGTTCCCATAAGGAATAATGTAAATTAGATTAATCCATTTCAGACCCCCAAAAATACACTTACAAAAGCACTTACTGAAATACACTTACATAATTGTTCGAGTTGGGAGCTGTTCGTATGTCGAGGTACCACTGTATACGTATTTAATTCACTATTTGGCATTTCTAATATACATATTTAATTCACTATTTGGCATCATTACAAAGTGGGCAGACCTACAGCAGAGGGAGAAGCAGCAGTGTGTCCGTAACTCATGATCCCCCATGACGCTTCACCCCACTATTATTCCAGAATAATATTAGGTATAACATAAATAACGTAGAAGCACGATAAAGACGCCCAAATTAATAAAAACTGACATTATGTAGAGAGGTATTGAAGGGTGGACAGCGGAGAGGAAAAAAAAAAAAAAGTGACCGAGAAAACGTTATGAGCCTGAAGGGTAACTACAGATCACTCTTATCCTATGCAAAGACTGAAAAAAGTGTGATTTTCTCGAAAAAAAAAATTCCAAGTAATCAGCTATGCAGGCGTTTCCTAGAATATCTCGGAAGCAAGTCATTGACCTGTTTCATTTTGTATTACTGTTAATAATAAACAGATTGAAAGGAATTTCCCAGCAAACATAAAACTGAATGTTTTAATTTTGGGTGGTGACACTTTTGAAGTGTCAGTAAGGGGTGATTCCTCGATTAGCGACGAAATCGTTTACCGACGGGGTCTTAGGCCCTATCTCCGTCATTAAGTGAGGAGAGGCTGTATTATGGGACTAACACTGGCTTGCAAGCCGAGAGTGAAAGGGTTAAATCAAGGTGTGTAAAACCGAGGGTTTAGTGAACCCTTGCTATAATGGACTATCAGAGCAAGTAGAGGGGAGCACAGGTGGTTGGTAATGACAGTCACAGTGGATAGATTGGTTTGCTGTGATAGTAACAATAACCAACAATTATGTAACCAACAGTCTTTGACTTTTATTTTTTCCCCTAAATCAACTGACTCGGCATAGTTTGCTTTGTATTTCCGAAGTCTGTTATAAGAAGGTCCTTCATACGGAGGGTTTACTGTGTATCCAACTGCAGACAGTACTTTACAAAACACTTAAGGAAAATCACAAAAATTAAACTAAGGTGACAGAGGAAGCATTATATTTGGTGTTTAAAGTGTTACAAAACAAGGCACTTAAAAGTAGCAGCTTCAGCTGATCACAACAAATGGGCTATTTTAATTTTTTTTAATTTCTTTTTTACACAAATCAATTTAGAGAGTGAGTGCGACCCTGGCAGACTGACCTCACAATCTTTCTACTTTCTACTAACTTCCACTTTCTGTAATCAAAGATTTGACAAAAGCCCTATCTGCCAACTGCTTCAAAACAATCGTTCAAAACACCTCCTGAATTTGATGTAAATATATATAATCACTTTTTATTTTTTAACAGCAGCCATCTCCCACCCAGGCAGGGAGACCAAGAAAATAGATGACACACATTCACCACTAGTCAGACAATCTCTGTCTTGCTTGAAGTGCATATACATTGCGGTTCACATAACCATTAATTACAGTATAAAATGCCTTCTTGAATTTGAAGAAAATGTAATCCACTCAATCCCTCTATCCACTCTTTCACATATGATACTTTGTTTGAGAATACCAACCGACTGGTAAGACTAGGCTTGCCACCGTGTCCAGTACCTGTAGGTGTACCCTTTGTTCCAGGCTTTCTGGTATTCCGCTTCTTAGAGAATGAAAGTCACTGTATACGGTGTGCAATACCCTAAATAAAAAATTGAATGGCAATCAGTGCATTAGACTATAACTCATTACGCATAAGGGAGTCAAGGTTTCTCAACACCATCCCTTCGAAGATAAAGGGAGTTGACAACAGACGTCTAACTAAAACTGACAACACAATTTTGTATTATACTGTACAGTTTTTTTTACTTGAAATAATCAATACATTTAATAATCTTATCTTCAGACAACTTAATTATATTACAATTAGCATTCAAAAAATATAACTTCAACTACAGGATGTCTATAAGCTGTAGTGTCAACCTACCTCAAAATCCCTCAATAACTGGGGCGGACTTTTCAAAATGTATAAAATAAATCTCAATTTTTGTAACAGTTACAGTAGACACATACTGAAAATAAAATTTGTATATTTCTTCACTACAACTCTCTCATGCAGTGCTAGACATTTAAAGTTCGTCACTGCAATTGATAAAAGTTGCTATCTCGGTGTGAAAGTACGCCTTGCTGTATGTTGTGGTACAGGTCCATGGTAGGTGGTGCAGGTCCATGGTAGGTGGTATAGGTCCATGGCAAGTGGTACAGACCCATGTTAGGTGGTACAGATCCATGGTAGGTGGTACAGGTCCATGGCAAGTGGTACAGACCCATGTTAGGTGGTACAGGAACATGGCGAGTGGTACAGGCCCATAGTAGGTGGTACAGGCCCATGGCAAGTGGTTCAAGTGCATGGCAAGTAGTACAGGACCATGGCAAGTGGTACCAGACCATGGCAAGTGGTACTAGACCATGGCAAGTGGTACAGATCCATGGCAAGTGGTACAGACCCATGTTAGGTGGTACAGGAACATGGCGAGTGGTACAGGCCCATAGTAGGTGGTACAGGCCCATGGCAAGTGGTTCAAGTGCATGGCAAGTAGTACAGGACCATGGCAAGTGGTACAAGACCATGGCAAGTGGTACTAGACCATGGCAAATGGTACAGAACCATGGCAAGTGGTACAGACCCATGGCAAGTGGTACAGACCCATGGCAAGTGGTACAGACCCATGGTAAGTGGTAGACCCATGGTAGGTGGTACAGACCCATGGTGGATGATACAGGGCTATAGCAGGTGGTACAAACCCATGGTGGGTGGTACAGGAGCATGGCAGGTGGTAGACCCATGGTGGGTGGTACAGGACCATGGCAGGTGGTAGACCCATGGTGGGTGGTACAGGACCATGGTGGGTGGTACAGGACCAAGGTGGGTGGTACAGGACCATGGTGGGTGGTACAGGACCATGGTGGGTGGTACAGGACCATGGTGGGTGGTACAGACCCATGGTGGGTGGTACAGGACCATGGTGGGTGGTACAGACCCATGGTGGGTGGTACAGGACCATGCCAGGTGGTACAGACCCATGGTGGGTGGTACAGGACCATGGCAAATGATACAGACCCATGGTGGGTGGTATAGGACCTTGGCAGGTGGTACAGACCCATGGTGGGTGATACAGGACCATGGCAGGTGGTACAGACCCATGGTGGGTGGTACAGGACCATGGCAGGTGGTACAAGACAATGGCAGGTGGTACAGACCCATGGTGGGTGGTACAGGACCATGGAAGGTGGTACAGGACCATGCCAGGTGGTACAGACCCATGGTGGGTGGTACAGGACCATGGTAGGTGGTACAGGACCATGTCAGGTGGTACAGACCCATGGTGGGTGGTACAGGACCATGGCAGGTGGTACAGATCCATGGTGGGTGGTATAGGACCATGGTAGGTGGTACAGACCCATGGTGGGTGGTACTGGACCATGGAAAGTGGTACAGACCCATGGTGGGTGGTACAGGACCATGGTAGGTGGTACAGACCCATGGTAGGTGGTCCAGGACCATGGCAGGTGCTACAGACCCATGGTGGGTGGTCCAGGACCATGGTGGGTGGTACAGAACCATGGTGGGTGGTACAGACCCATGGTGGGTGGTACAGGACCATGGTGGGTGGTACAGAACCATGTTGGGTGGTACAGACCCATGGTGGGTGGTACAGGACCATGGTGGGTGTTACAGACCCATGGCAGGTGGTACAGACCCATGGTAGGTGGTACAAGGCCATGGTGGGTGGTACAGGACCATGGTGGGTGGTACAGACCCATGGTGGGTGGTACAGACCTATGGCTTACTTATTTCTGCAACTTTTCAAGATATATACAGTGGACCCCCGCCTAACGAGCAAAATTCATTCCAGAAGCCTGCTCAAGTGCCATTACCGAACGAATTTAATAATGTCACATAGGTTAGTCTATTTCAGACCCCCAAAAATACACTTCCACAAGCACTTACAATATTATACTTACATAATTGTACAATTTCCGGGGTGCTCGTTAGGCGGGGGTCCACTGTACGTCTCTTGTGAATATTTTAAATAGTGCGATTTTTTTTTTTTTGTAAATGCGACAAAAAAGTACATTGAAAATTGAATAGCTAGTGCAAAGGCTTTCATAGCACAGAAGTTTGAGAAGAGTTGACTACTATATACTACATGTAGATATCCAACCAGTTGACATCTAACCCCACAATCCACAGCGGAAGCTCGAGACATATTTTGGTCCATCCTGGTTTGTCACTCGACAGTTGAGGACCAAAATATCGTCTGAAGTTACCTCATATTTTTATTTGATCGAAGTAATTGGAGCTAGCCTCCCCTTCCTTGGATCAAACTTTATTACCACCCACTTAAGCACTCTGTGACCTCTATAGTGAAATTTTTCATTAGTCTGCCAGAAATGCTCAGACATATTGGTGGCTGTCTTTGTGTTTAGCAAGATTTTATTACATGTAAATCACACATTGTATACTATGCGTACAAATAAATAAAAAAATTAAATTTGAATAAAAGCGACTGAAAAAATAAAGTGTATCCAAAATTGAATATCACATAGACAGGCCTTCATAGTACAATGGTACCTCGAGTTACGATGGTCCCCAAAATCGCCCTTTTATGTAAGTTTATTTTTTTAAATGCTTTTGTAAGTATATTTTTGGGGGTGTAAAGGACTAGTCTATTTTACATTATTCCTTATGGGGATAAATTCGTTTGGTAATGGCACTTGAACAGCATTCTCGAACGAAAAAATATCATAACTCGAGGTACCACTGTACATGCTATTCAATTTTCAATTAACCTTTTCAAGAGCATTTACGAAAAATTGCACTATGTATAGGAGCTTTTATAAGATTCGATTGTAGCGTCCTCCCCAAGCATCCAATTCACATTGGGAATATACTTTTGCAACTAAGGTTACAGGTTTTATTCAGGGTATATTAAACAAATGCCTTCAGGTGTGCTGTTAATGACTTTTTTTTTGTACTTGGGTATATTAAAAAAAAAATTTATGGTTTCTAGTCCAGTCTTGTGCCCAGTCTCTCAGGCTGTGGTAGTCAGGGATCCATAGATGTTGTCAGTTAGGTCGTGAAACAATCACAGGTATACAGACAGTCCTACTCTACAGTTAGGTCCAAAGTTGCAGTCGTGTTCTGTCACAGTCACAAGTCCACAGACAGTGTCACAGACAGGTACAATCTGTCATGATCTGTTACATTCAGAAGTCCACAGACAGCATCACAGCCAGGTATAGTCCGTCATGATCTGCAACATTCACAAGTCCACAGACAGCATCACAAACAGGTCTGGTTACAGTTACAGATCCACTGACAGCCTCACAGTCATGTTTTGTCACATTCATAGATCCACTGACAACCTAAGTCTCACATTCACAGGTCCACCGACAACCTCACGTTCAGGTCAGCAGTAGTCTTGCCATCGGGCTCTGGGGGATGGCTATGTTTGCCAGCTTTCACCACATCATTGCCAAGTAGGACCAAACGCCCCGGGCAGGTCCTGTCGCTACACCTCCAGTAGGCCCGCACTCCACGGCTCCGATTTTGGTGTAAGCGAAGCCCGCAACGTATAGCTTGTTGTCTCTCCTTTGAGAGGTGCCGATCATGAAGTGGTCTGTGGTGGCCCCACTCTTTAGCTGAAGAATCTGTGGCCACCAACAGAGAGGGAGTTAGACACATTCTTCCAAAAGCACACGGAAAGCTATTTTTTTTTATACCGTTCAATTTACAGGATAAAAGCTATTACTCTACTTCGGCTAACTTCAAAGCCCCGATCTAGGGTACAATGAATAAATTCATAATACCATAGCTACAACATTTTGCCAAAAACATGAACTTAGGAATCTTATATGTATGTCAGGATGATTTAGCTGAACAGGCAAGTTTGGCCTATTTGGCAAGGGTGTTTTTTGCCGAAACTGCAGAATGAAAATTTGCTTTTGTCATAAATCAATCAGAGCAAACCAAAAAAAAAAATATTTCACTGATTTTAAGTAATGACATGAAAATATTTTGGTCCATCCTGGGCCACCATGAAACCACAAGTCAATTGTTAAGTCACTTGAAAATGGTCCAGAATGTACCGAAATATTATTATAAGATTCCTATTGAGAGTTTTTGGTTAACTATCTAAGGTATACTACACCCCCAACCTCAGGATGCCACCCACAACAGTCAACTAACACCACATACCTATATTTTTTTTAAAACACCTGAGCATTTCCTGAGGTAACAGCCCCCCCCCCCCCAAAAAAAAAAAAGCATCATTCGTTGGGTGGAAACATTAGGGTGTGTTTCCTTAAGACACCTGCTGTCATTGTTCACCTAGCAGTAAGTAGGTACCTGGCTGTTAGTCAACTGGTGTGGGTGGCATCCTGGGGACAAAATAAACCTAAGTTGCAGGAAATTCTCCGCATAACCAGGGACTTTCTATATAGTATGTCACTGATGTCAGCTATGGTCTGTATAAATTGTATTATGTACGTACTTGTATAAATAAAGATTATTATTATTAAGCGTGCAGACATCTCAATTCAGATGACCCTCTGACCTGCGGCATCCCAACCCCTTCCTTAGAGTTCAGGCACTTTACTTCTAGCCTTCATGTCTCACCCTGCAATAAAGCAACAGCCCCCATCTGACCCCAACAGAAGGGCAGCTCCAAGTCCATGGATCAAAAGCCCTTCACAAGCATCATGGGAACCCCACCCACTTCAGAGGTCCCAGAACACACCCTTCACCGCCACCGCCACCGCCTCCCCCATCCCCTACCGTATCATCTTCGAGCCTTCTCTACTTTCCATGTCCCAGCTGTGGCTTGACAATGGATGGGCCGCGGCATCACGAGGTTCATCTTCTAAGTGTGGGATTTTTGGCGAATAACATTGACTTTTATTTAGTTGTGCTCTTACTGGGCAGTCCAAATTAATGCTTGATGTTCACTCTTTAGCCAAGAATGACTGACAGTTATAATGCTCAGTCAGGGGTGGATCTACTACGAAACTAACGAAGCTTAAGCTTCAGGGGCCCATAATCCTTGAGGGGCCTAAGAAGCATCTTCAGTCCACATTGCTTAAAA
Source organism: Cherax destructor (assembly GCA_009830355.1). Lineage (NCBI taxonomy): Eukaryota > Metazoa > Arthropoda > Malacostraca > Decapoda > Parastacidae > Cherax > Cherax destructor. The sequence continues at coordinate 80,461 of WNWK01000989.1, forward strand.
ATTTTGGTCTACTATATGAGGAGTTGCAAAAGGGCTCCCATAACAGTTCAAGCTTCAGGGCCCCAAAAATGTAGGTTTGCCACAGTGATCAGTGTAATGTTAATGAGCATCAACACAAACATCATAACTTGTACCACATTTAATGTTCACTCTTTAAAAGACATCAGCAAACACAACGATCCACTAAAAAGTATTTCGGTCCTGGGACCTTTATTACTCCTAACATGTTCGAACCAATCAAGGTCCCAGAACCAAAATGTGATCCAACAGTCAACTGTCTTACACAGCTCCTCCATACTATGATTTTTTTTCTGGAAACATGAAATGATACATCCAAAATTGAATGATGTATACCATGAAGCCCTTTCCACACACTGTTCAAGTCTGGATGTACAGTGGTACCTCGAGTTACGATGGTCCCCAAAATTGCCCTTTTATGTAAGTTTATTTTTTTAAATGATTTTGTAAGTATATTTTTGGGGGTGTAAAAGGACTAGTCTATTTTACATTATTCCTTATGGGGATAAATTCGTTTGGTAATGGCACTTGAACAGCATTCTCGAACGAAAAAATATCGTAACTCGAGGTACCACTACTTTTTTAATCAAATTTAAAAAAAAAAAAAACTGCACTATATATATATATATATATATATATATATATATATATATATATATATATATATATATATATATATATATATATATATATATATATATATATATATATATATATATATATATATATATATATATATATATATATATATATAGGAGATTTACAAGAGAGGTTACTTTAAATACCTCCTAGCGTTTGTTCCTTTTTTTTTAAATCACACTTGCCGGCATCAAATACAGTGGACCCTCGGTTAACGAATACCCCGGAAATCGTGCAATTATGTAAGTATAATTTTGTAAGTTCTTGTGGAAGTGTATTTTGGGGGTCTGAAATAGACTAACCTACGTGAAATTTTTCCTTAAGGGAGTAAATTCGTTCGGTAATGGCACTTGAGCAGACTTCAGGAGTGAAGTTTTTACGAAACTCGGGGGTCCACTGTACCAAAGTTTACGTCGATATACAGTGGTACCCCAAGTTTCGGCCATAATTCGTTCCAGAAGGCTGTTTGAGTGCCGTTACCAAACGAATTTGTTCCCATAAGGAATAATGTAAATTAGATTAGTCCGTTTCAGACCCCCAAAAATACACTTACAAAAGCACTTGCAATAATACACTTACATAATTGTTCAAGTTGGGAGCTGTACGAAACTCGGAGTACCACTGTACTATAGTAAATCACCAATGTGCATTCAAGGGGAGCTTGTGATGGATTTCCTTAAAAACACCAAATAATTGTACTGTGAAGAATTTTCTATAATAATAATAATAATAGTGTGATGGATTCTCCCCCCAAAAATAATAGTATTGATGGATTTCCTAAAAAAAGACACCAAATAATCAGATCATACACTGTGATCCCTGTTGTTTTTACTGTGCAGTCTTTTCCAACAATGCATGTGTCTATTCAGGAGGTTTGTTTGAAAAAAAAGTCTGATAACACTAAACGCGAAACAAATGAGTGATAATGTTAAAGGTAGAACAAACATCTTATAACATTAAACGCAGAACAAACGTCTGATAACATTAAACGCAGAACAAACGTCTGATAACGTTAAATGCAGAACAAACGTCTGATAACGTTAAATGCAGAACAAACGTCTGATAACGTTAAATGCAGAACAAACATCTGATAACGTTAAATGCAGAACAAACGCTGATAACGTTAAATGCAGAACAAACGCTGATAACGTTAAATGCAGAACAAACGTCTGATAACGTTAAATGCAGAACAAACGTCTGATAACGTTAAATGCAGAACAAACGTCTGATAACGTTAAATGCAGAACAAACGTCTGATAACGTTAAATGCAGAACAAACGTCTGATAACGTTAAATGCAGAACAAACGTCTGATAACGTTAAATGCAGAACAAACGCCTGATAACGCTAAATGCAGAACAAACGCCTGATAACGCTAAATGCAGAACAAACGCCTGATAACGTTAAATGCAGAACAAACGCTGATAACGTTAAATGCAGAACAAACGTCCTGATAACGTTAAATGCAGAACAAACGCTCTGATAACGTTAAATGCAGAACAAACGCTCTGATAACGTTAAATGCAGAACAAACGCCTGATAACGCTAAATGCAGAACAAACGTCTGATAACGTTAAATGCAGAACAAACGTCTGATAACGTTAAATGCAGAACAAACGTCTGATAACGTTAAAAGCAGAACAAACGTCTGATAACGTTAAAAGCAGAACAAACGTCTGATAACGTTAAAAGCAGAACAAACGTCTGATAACGTTAAAAGCAGAACAAACGTCTGATAACGTTAAAAGCAGAACAAACAGTTGTCAGATAATTCACTGCATTTTGCAACAAACGGTCAGACATTAAACAACACATTAAGACTTTGTTTTATTTTTTCTAAATATTTACAAACACATTTAATTTTTTTACAGATATAAAAGTATAGCATTAAGTCATGATATTGTACATAAGGCATGCATGTCCTCTCGGTACTCTGCAACAACTCTCTTGGTACTTTGCAACAAATCTCTTGGTACTTTGCAACAAATCTCACTCAGTACTCTGCAACAAATCTCACTCAGTACTCTGCAACAACTCTCTCTCAGTACTCTGCAACAACTCTCTCTCAGTACTCTGCAACAACTCTCTCTCAGTACTCTGCAACAACTCTCTCTCAGTACTCTGCAACAACTCTCTCTCAGTACTCTGCAACAACTCTCTCTCAGTACTCTGCAACAACTCTCTCTCAGTACTCTGCAACAACTCTCTCTCAGTACTCTGCAACAACTCTCTCTCAGTACACTGCAACAACTCTCTCTCAGTACTCTGCAACAACTCTCAGTACTCAACCCACCAACAACTCTCTCTCAGTACTCAACTCACCAACAACTCTCTCAGTACTCAATACCGTACTCGGCTGACCCGGTCAACCATCCGTTTCAACACCAACAACACAACAGTTCCGAGAGATTTCCCAGCTCCAGAGCCTGGGCTTGCGCCAGGCTCGTGTATATAATATTTCATAGCATACAACTGTGAGAATTTACAATGAACAATAAATATACTGTACTGTATGTGGTATAAATATTTCTTTTTTTTAACACGTCGGCAGTTTCCCACCAATGTAGGGTGGCCTGAAAAAGAAAAACTTTCACCATCATTCACTCCATCACTGTCTTGCCAGAGGGGTGCTTTACACTACAGTTATAAAACTGCAACATTAACACCCTCCTTCAGAGTGCAGGCACTGTACTTCCCATCTCCAGGACTCAAGTCCGGCCTGCTGGTTTCCCTGAATCCCTTCATAAATATCACCCTGCTCACACTCCAACAGCACGTCAAGTCTTAAAAACCATTTGTCTCCATTCGCTCCTATCTAACATGCTCACACATGCTTGTTGGAAGTCCAAGCCCCTCGCACACAAAACTTCCTTTACCCCCCTCCCTCCAACCTTTCCTAGGCCGACCTCTACCCTGCCTTCCCTCCACTACAGATTTATACACTCTCGAAGTCATTCTATTTTGTTCCATCCTCTATACATGTCCGAACCACCTCAACAACTCCTATGGTGGTATAAATATATATAGTACATATATAAAATTTTGGCACACTGTCGATCCATTAAAGGCTACACCATCAACAAAATTCATCAATAATGATTGTGAATATATGAGGAACAACCCATGATCAGTTTGGCCAGGTCATACATGGCCATACATTAGTGTGGCCAGGTCATACATGGTCATACATTAGTGTGGCCAGGTCATACATTAGTTTGGCTAGGTCATACATGGCCATAAATTAGTGTGGTCAGGTTATACATTAGTTTGGCCAAGTCATACAGTGTCATACATTAGTTTAATAAGAACATAAGAATGGAGGAACATTGCAGCAGGCCTACTGGCCCAAACTAGGTAGGTCATACATGATCATACATAGTCTGGCCCGATGCTCCTGGTCATCACAACACAAGCAAAAAACAAGAATCCTCCAATAAATGACAAAAATCAATAAACCTAAAAAAATAAAACAATCAAAACGTCCTCGACTAGTATATACCAATAAGAAAAACAAAATTTACCAACATCTATATTCACGAAGCCACACGTAAAAAAAAAAAGCTTCAACTGTCACGTTTTCTCCAGTTTTTTCCCACAATGGTGCTTGTTTGGTACTCAAAGTTTCTGAGAGTACAAGTCCCCAGGGCTACAATACTGCACAGGTAAAGTACATACAGTAAGTCCTCAACTTACAAACATTGAGAATCTTCAGTATTGTGTATATTATTATATCATTATTGTGTATAATATCATTATACACACTTCAGGAGGTTCCTACTGTGTTCCTAAGTAAAGGACTTGCTGTACAACATAGCTAATTATCCTTGTAAGAACTGGCCAGCTGGCATCCACTTGTGTCAGATATACAGTCAGCTCTCTCACTGACCTCCTCTGCATCGCATTTTTTGGGCGAATGATTGAAAAAATTACATAATAAATTGAATGACATGTACTATGAAGGCTTTTCCAAGTGCTATTCAATTTTGGATGTACTTTTTCAATTACGTTTATGAAAAATTGCATTACATAAAAGAGCTTTACAAGAGAGCTGACTCGGTATGGTCTTTGCAGTTTATTTGAAAATGCAATTTAAAAAGTGCATATAACATTGAATAACACATATTACAAAGACCTTTTCACATGCTTTTATGGTCTAACATGAACCTTTCAACTGGATTTGCAAAAATCAATTTCTCTACACAGGAGGGCCCCACATAATTTCACTACACAGGAGGGCCCCACAATTTCTCTACACAGGAGGGCCCCACATAATTTCTCTACACAGGAGTGCCCCACATAATTTCACCACACAGGAGGGCCCCACATTTTCTCTACACAGGAGGGCCTCACATAATTTCTCTACACAAGAGTGCCCCACATAATTTCACCACACAGGAGGGCCCCACATAATTTCACTACACAGGAGGCCCCCCACAATTTCACTACAGCCTCTCCCAACTTAATGAAAGACTTCCGTTCCTAAGACCACGTTGGTAAACGAATTCGTCGCTAAGCAATGAGCATACTATAATGGGAGTGGGTTTGTGTCAACCATCCTTGATATTGTTTTAATGTCACCTTTGCATCATTTATGACATTTTTAGTATATTTTTAAATGTTTATACAGTAGTGTACTGTATACTGTAATAAACAATAAAGGAATTATTATTATAATCAAATAGAAGCGCTAAACCACAGGGGTTATACAGCGCTGCAGGAGAATAAAGGAAATCAGCTCTAATATACATTATTTAGATATGCATACTGGTCAGAGAGCCCATCGTAAGTCCGAGTCGTCGGTAAACGAGTACGTGGCTATGTAAGGAGAGGCTGTATATAGGAGGGCCCCACATATTCAGCACACTCTTTTCGGTGTTCCACATTTTTGCTGGCATTCAACTGAGTCGTCGTTCTTTATGTTTGATGGTTTTAGCACTTTTACCCCATTTTCACACAACAGTTACATACAGGAAGGGCAACTTCCACTACATTTTAAGGTAAGTTTTTTTATGTACTGTGTATAAATTTCACTTTATGTTTTTTAATGCCTAGCCGTACGGAGATGTGTTTTAGACGTATTTGATGATAGAAAAAATGAACTCTTTCCACCCACCAGCTATTTTTGTTTACTGTACCAAGTCAGAAACCTAAGAGCCGTACAAACGGGGTCCTACACAGAGGACTGTAATTAATAAGAATGTACAGCACTCTCAGTTACTTCTGTATTTAACCCTTTCGGGGTTTTGGTCGTACTAGTACGTCTTACGCACTGGGGTTATTGACGTACTAGTACTCCTAAATTCTAGCGCCCTCAAATCAAGCAGAAACAGGCTGTTAGGCCTAGATGTGATAGAATGGGTCTGTGCGGTCAGTGTGCGCGGTATAAAAAAATTCCTGCACCACACAGTGCATAATGAGGAAAAAAAAACTCTGACCGTGTTTTTGGTTTAAAACAGCTACTTTGCAGTCTATTTTCGTATGGTATTTATTGTTGTATTCTCGTTTTCTTGTTCTTATTTGATAGAATGGAAGATATATTACAGAAATAGAGATGATTTTGATTGGTTTCACAATAACAAGTACCTTGAAATTGAGCTCAAAGTAGCGAAAATGTTCGATTTTTGACGATGTTCAAGAGTAAACAAATCACACCATGCGTCCAATACACATCAACTGGCGAGTCTAATATTCATGCACAAGTGCTCTGATATTATTTATACCATTTTTACAATGATGCAGTTGTATACATAACAATAAATCTTCTATTTTTTTGTGAAAATAAAAATTCAAAATGGAAAGCAAAAGTAATGTAAGAGGGGCCTGGAGACGTAACTAATGAACAGAGAAGATGTTATTTTAGTGCCAGGAATGTCTGTCTTGTTTATTATAAGTCCTATTTTGAAATTGGCATCGTTTGAAATTTGTGTGAAATTGGCCAAATTGCCATTTTCTGACAACTATTTTGGGTAGTTGAAATTGGTAAATAGGCAGTTTCGTGTACTCAATCGATATAACAAATGGAGTTCTAGCGAAATAGCTATAATTGTAGTAGACTGAAACATTACAATGTGCCAAAAATAGGGCTCAAAGTGGGCGATATCGCCGATGCATAAGTGTCATGGCTACCGCTAACTTCGCGAAAGCATAATTCCTTTAGTTTTCGATAAAATTTCATAATTTTGTGGCGTTATGATCGGAAAAGATTCTCTATCATTCCATAAGAAAAATATTTTTTTTTTTTTTAAATTCGTGGACCCTGAGAACGAGTTTCAGAGACCCCCCTTGGACCCCCAAAGGGTTAACCTGCTAATTCATGTTTCTGATCCTGTTCTTCTGAGGAAGTGGAGGGTGGGGAGAGAGCCTTCTGTTTTATCCTCCTTGCCACACCGATCTGTTCAGGCATGTTAGTGGCTTTCTTTGTACTTAATATTTTGTAACATGTAAATCACACATTGTATCTTATGAAAAGAAATAAAAAAAATTAATTTTAATTTAATTTTATAATAGTCTTCCATCAACATAGGGCCAGATAGACCTTCTAATACCACATTTTCTTTTAAACCAGACTGCCATTTTGAAATTGGCCAGTCAGTGTAGACGACCAGGTCATTGTTGACCAGGTCAATGTGTCAGTGTTGACCACCAGGTCAATATGTAGTGCTGACCACCAGGTCAATGTATCAGTGCTGACCACCAGGTCAATGTATCAGTGCTGACCACCAGGTCAATGTGTCAGTGTAGATGACCAGGTCATTGTTGACCAGGTCAATGTGTCAGTGCTGACCACCAGGTCACTGTGTCAGTGCTGACCACCAGGTCAATCATTACAAAATTTATTCATGTGGATTGCTTTCCATATCCTTCATGTCTATCACAGCACATTAAATTCCATCAGCCATCCATCACTACTTCCTCAATCTATCCAGTGCTTGCACAGGAACAGACAGTCATTTTAATGACCATCTTGCACGGTATATTTTTTGTAAATACGATTGAGAAAGTGCAACCAAAATTGAATACCGCACAAAAAAGGCCTTCACAGTAAGTATCTTTACCTTTAATAACCCTTTCAGGGTTTCAGCCATACTAGTACGACTTACGCGCCAGGGTTTTCGTCATACTAGTACACCTAAATTCTAGCGTCCTCAAATCAAGTGGAAACAGGCTGGTAGGCCTAGATGTGAGAGAATGGGTCTGTGTGGTTAGTGTGCGCAGTATAAAAAAAAATCCTGCACCACACAGTGCATGAGGAAAAAAAAACTCTGACTGTTTTTGGTTTAAAACAGCGACTTTGCAGTCTATTTTCGTATAGTATTTATGCTTGTATTTTCATTTTCTTTATCTCATTTGATAGAATGGATGACATATTACAGAAATAGAGATAATTTTGACTGGTTTCACGATGACAAGTACCTTGAAACTGAGCGCAAAGTAGCGAAAATGTTCGATTTTTGCCGAGGTTCAAGAGTAAACAAATCACGCCATGTGTCCAATACACATCAACTGGGTAGTCTAATATTCTTGCACAAGTGCGCTGATATTATTTATACCATTTTTACAATGATGCAGTTGTATACATAACAGTAAATCTTCTATTTTTTGAGAGAATAAAAATTCAAAATGGAAAGCAAAAGTAATGTAAGAGGGGCCTGGAGACGTGACTAATGAACAGATAAAATGTTATTTGAGTGCCAGGAATATCTGTCTCATTTATTCTGGACCCTATTTTGAAATTGGCATCTTTTGAAATTTGTGTGAAATTGGCCAAATTGCCAATTTCTGACCACCCTAATGCCATGGCATGTCAGTGGCTCTCCTTGCACTCAATTTACATTGTAACTACCGATACCTATGTAATCTGCAATCTGCAATGAAATAAAATTTGTTTGTTTGTTTGTTTAGTTGAAATTGGTAAATTGGCAGTTTCTTATACACTCAACTGATAGAACAAATGGAATTCTGGCAAAATAGCTATAATTTTAGTAGACTGAATTATTAGAATTTGCCAAAAATAGGGCTCAGTGGGCAAAATCGCCGATGCGTAAATGTCATGGATACCGCTAACTTCGCGAGAGCATAATTTCGTTAGTTTTCCATCAAATTTCATAATTTTGGTGGCGTTATGATCGGAAAAAGATTCTCTATCATTTCATAAGAATTTTTTTTCCCCGAAAAATTTGCGACCCTGAGAACGAGTTTGGGAGAGGGCCCTGCGACCCTGAAAGGGTTAATATACAGTGGTACCCCGACTTACGATGGTCCCCAAACACACCCTTTTATGTAAGTTGATTTTTTTAAATGCTTTTGTAAGTGTAATTTTGGGGGTCTAAAAGGACTAGTCTATTTTACATAATTTCTTATGGAGATAAATTCGTTTGGTAATGGCACTTGAACAGCATTCTGGAATGAAAAAATATCGTAAGTCGGGGTACCACTGTACCTTTTTTGATGAGTTGAAAGTTTTTCTACTCTCAGAGCCCAGCCATGGGCCAGGATCATCTGGTACTTGCCTGGAAAACCAGGCTGTTGCTACTGGTGGCTTGTTTCCCTACATATCCATCATAGCCTGGTTGATCTGGAACCTGATGAAGATACTTGCCCACTTTCCTCTTGAACAGCTCAACACTTTTTCAGTTGCATTTACAAAAAAAACTGCACTACATAGAATGGCTTTATAAAAGACCTTACAGTATGTTCAAGTAATTTTCATTCCTTCAGGAAATGATTTTATATAGATTAAAAGCACTATGACATCAAGCGCCGATATCTGCAGCACCTTGTTGGTGATATTACTCTACGAGGATATTTTATCTCATGTCACTGTTTCAACTGGTATGCCTCGCTTCGTGTCTTCAACGCTTCCATCCAGTTTCCAGAACCTGCCACTCCCTCGGGGGTCCAGTTTATCCCCTACACGTATTTTTGCTCTTATATGCTGCGGTTCCCCTGAGGTGGACCTCGAGAGAAGCATTCATATTTTTCTACCCACCCCCAGATGCAGCATCTTTGGCTGCTGCAGCTGGAATGCAGCATCCTTGGCTGCTGCCTTGGATGCAGCATCCTTGACTGCTGAACCTGGAATGAAGCATCCTTAGCTGCTGCACCTCGGATGCAGCATCCTTGGCTGCTGCACCTGGGGAATGGAATGACTCTTGAACCCTAGTGAGATACTCATGGCTGTGACTGGTCAAACAGAATTGTGACAAGCCTCACAGTCACTTCAGTGATCGTTACTTTACATGTTCTTTAATGTCAGTCTACCCAGCATTCTCTACCTGCCTCTCCACTCTATACATACACTCATGTACTCTTTATCCAAGTAGATCTGTTTGTGAAGAACAAAAGGCACAATACCATGACTAACGATACACAAATAACCCGCACATAGAGCGCTTATGACGACTGTAAGTGGTCATTGTTGGACCGAAACGTCATCTTAAGCTTCTTTCTCCTATGTGTGGGTTATTTGTGCAAAGATCTGTTTGTGACTTGATAAAGTCCACTGTGTGGGTGAAACATTGTTAATAAACTATCATGTTATACTGCATTTGCATTTAATTTTTCCCTCAACAATAAATCATAATTAGAACAATTATACTTCAATATGTGTCCTTACTGGGCACACCATACCAAGATATAACAGATGAAGACTATTTCTAGACGTATACCTCTCTAGGGATAAGGTGTTCCATCATACTGCTTGGTATATTGTACATGTTTATCATCAGTCATTTTAACAACACCGTTGCAAGCATACATCACGATCAACATTGGCACCCAACCTTTCGATTAAAAGAACAAAGGCACGATACCATGACTGGAACAATACAGTGGACCCCTGAGTTTCATAAACCCCGGAAATCGTACAGTTATGTAAGTATAATATTGTAAGTGCTTGTGGAAGTGTATTTTTGGGGGTCTGAAATAGACTAACCTACGTGACATTTTTCCTTAAGGGAGTAAATTCGTTCGGTAATGGCGCTTGAGCAGACTTCAGGAGTGAAGTTTTTACGAAACTTGGGGGTCCACTGTACACAAATAACCTGCACACAGGAGACGGAAATTTATGACGACATTTAGGTTCGACTTGGACCCTTTACAAGTCATGACCTTCTCTCTTCTTTGTGTTTTGATTAAAATCCACAAGTCCCCCTTATTGTGTAGCTGAACTCGCTGCTACGGTATTTTCAAGAACATTCTCAAGTAAATTCAATGTCGAACATCATTACAAATGTGTGAATGTATAACCCACCCCCACACAGGAACAGTGACTCAACCCTTCCTAGCACAACTAGGTGAATACACACAGACAAGGAAGGATTTGAACCCATGGCAGTGCTCTAATTTACTGCCTTTTTAGTCATAAGATAGGCCTAAGTCTGCTCGAAATACTCTGCATAACAATGGACTTTCTGCATGCACACCTAAATGTCATTATGATATTATTTTAACTATGGGTTAGAACCCTTATCATGGGTTCAAATCCAGCCCATTCTGTGAAATGATTCCATCTGAATGCTCAAAAACCTGCCATCTATAAAACTGGTTTAATTTTTTTATTATTTCAAATAAATTAAGTGTATAACAATCTTAACAAATTAATAAACAAGAAAGACAGGTAGCATTTACCATCAATATATTTATGGGGAAGCGCTAAACCCAGAAGGGTCATGTAGTGCCTGGGCAATGTAAGCAATCAGGCTTGATCTGAGGAAGGGAAGGCTAGTCCCAATTCCCTGGATCAAAAGCCCTTCACCATCAACACACCCTCTTGAAGGGCAGGTAATGTTGAGAGAGCATCAGCCACGACTGGGCACAAACAAGTACTGTCAACAAGGCAGAATGTACACACAGCTTTATATCGAGCTTTGTGATAATATTCAGTGTTCCTGGAGGGTCTTAGTCATAGACTCCAGCTGGAGCTTTGGTCATCTGACCGAGGCCTTCATACAATTGAGTATAAGATTGATACCACCAGCCAGGATAGTTTTTTAATCTCAATACAGAATGACTATAATCGAACAGTGATATATACTGTTCGCAAGAGTATGAGACTGATACCATTGCTGTTATGCTGTAATTCTACAAGACTGAGGACTGATTACCTCACTAGCTGCTTCTGTGTATAATTTCTGCAAGACCGTAGGGACCATATCTCCATACTGTCTTCTGGTAAGTCGAAAGACTGAAACTGAACTACCTTCATTTGAATGTTTCCAACAGTATTGTACAAGCTAGGGATAACATCTCATCTCCTACGTCTTCTTGTATATTCGACCCCAAAACTGGAGCTTTGGTCATCCTGCTGCCTTCTAATTAGTATAACTTGAAAAAGCCAGGAGCTTAAATCTCAATACAGATGACATATTGAGACAGTGTATATTAGTCTTGCAAGGTTGAACTACACTAAATTTGTAGGGCTATTACCCCATTTCTGTAAGTTGGACTGGGCAAGGGGAAGCTAACTGAGATACATTTTTTCAATTAAAATTGTACACTATTTTCTGAAGGGATGAGGCGCCCTCTTTTGACAGCATACTTATACTGAAAAATGGTTCTTCCTCGTCCCAGGGATTGACTACAGGAAAATTTACATTTAGAAGAAACTTTATCTACTGCCCGCTTTTTTGCCCAGTTAGTTCAAAACTGGGTCCAGAAACTTTGCTGCCATGTTGATGGCGAATTTGTGTCCCTCAGACTGTAAGTGATAGCTTGTATGACGGATGGCATTACTCCAGTCTTGAAGTGGTTTACCAACAAGAATAGCATCAGTGTTCTGGAACGCAACACACGGAGCGCAGTACAGACCATCCTGTACAGTGCTGTACCGCAGTGTGGGATACTGCTCGTTATTGAAGAATTTTTCTGGCACACGCCTCCTGTACTTGCCAAATTGTCGCTGTGGAGGCTTCCAGTGCGTGTCCGGAACAAACCTCGTTGTCAGAATCTTTCTGATGAGAGATTTGGAAAATCTCTTGGGAAACGACAGGTCGAGGGTTCCAATGTCCACAAACGATGTTTGCGACAACGCTTTGTGAAGGCTGGATGCCTCTAGGAAGTGAGTCATGACAAACTTCTCGTTCATAGATATTCCTTGTGACGACCCTTTGGGCGAGCCGGACAAATCTGGTGAGCAAGTCGCTACAAACGTCTCGTTCGTGGGTCTTGCTTGCGACGACACTCTGTGCGAGCCAGCCGCCTCTAGCGAGCGCGTCATTTCAACCTTCTCATTCATTGGTCCTGGTTGGGACGGATCTTCTGTCTGTAGAGAGATACGAAGAATTTCAGTTACCTGTGTAGGATTTTTTTTTCTAATTCTTTTAACTTCACATTTCAAGCAACACTGTAACCTCTCAGCAGCATGAGAGGAAATGGACTGGACAGCAGATTATTACTGAGTAAAACACAACACCTGGGTATCTTTATTGTTGACAAGATTAACAATAAAGGTACTCAACTGTAACATAATAATTACCAATTATGATCAATAATGACCCACATTTAGACAAACTCAGGAGATTAATTGATCTGTATATTTTGATCCCCTTCTGTGATCCTCTCTTCATCAGCAGAAGAGGATCGAAATATACAGATCAAGTAATCTCCTGAGTTCCTGTTTCAATATGGGCTATTATTGACCACACTGACATGTGTTCATTACACTTTATTCATTACCATTTATTATTATATGAATGGAGATACTCTAAGCCTACAGGAGTGTCATACACTGACTGTAGAAGAGGAGGTAATCAGGTCTGACCCAGGGGTAGAGAAGCTCCAATTCCTTGGATCAAGAGCTAGCTTACTTATCTTCCAAGTACAGCATCACCAGATACAAGTACAGCTTCTCCTCCATAAACCTTGATGCTACTGAAAGTCCCTTCATCCAACAACTGAAGTTGCCCTTCCCTTCCCTTCCTGGAATCAAGCCTAATTATCTCTCATTCCAAATCAACTGTATGACAATGTATGCTTTACTGCTTCCTAATAACTGTAATAATTAATTAAAGCCCTCCTCCCTGTTATACTGCGAAATATATGACTGAACGTGTGCCAATAATAATAATAATAATTCTCCATGGGGAAGTGTAGAAGAATGCTTCCTCTGTAAGCCACGTGTCGTAAGAGGCGACTAAAATGCCGGGAGCAAGGGGCTAGTAACCCCTTCTCCAGTATACATTACTAAATGTAAAGAGAAGAAACACCTTACATTTCTTCTTTTTCAGGACATCCATTGTTAAATAATAATAATAACAATAATAAATGTAATAATAATAATAATAAATGTAATAATAATAATAATACTAGAGGGGTGTTAATGTTGCAGTTTTATAACTGTAGTGTAAGTGTATTTCTGGCAAGAGAGTGATGAAGTGAATGATGATGAAAGTTTTTCTTTTTCAGGTCACCCTACCCTGGTGGGAGACGGCCAATGTGTTAATAAAAAAATAATAATAAAGTAAGCTTTCTTATGAAGTCCCTCTATGTAATGCATTTTTTTTGTAAATACAATTTAAAAATTACAAAAATTGAACAGTGCATGGGAAAATCTTCATAGTATCTGCTATGCAATTTTGAATGGAATTTTTTAATCAGATTTACAAAAAAAAATACATTATATAGGGGAGCTTTATAGGAGAGCTTACTGTAATAATATGGCATTTAAAAATTATTGAGCACCTGTTGAAGTTCACAAGGGCTTGCATACCAAGCCACAGATACAATGGACACTTGGCATTTTATAATTATTGAGCACCTGTTGAAGAAGTTCACAAGGGCTTGCATACTAAGCCACAGATACAAATACACTTTCACAATGTGATTTCAAACAGCAATCAAAAATGGACTGAGGAGAATGCTGGTAGAACATTCAACTTTCACTTGTACAAGTTCTCATGTTAGGACAGACAGCAGGTCATGGGGCTCCCAACATGGTGCTAATTGTAAACAAATAATGATAGAATTTTTTATTTTATGGCTCCCAACACGATGCCAACTGTAAACGAATACAGAAGTTCTTGACTTAAAAACATGTGGAGAATCTTCGGTATTGAGTATATCATTATTATATCATTAATGTGTATAATATCATTATTATACATATTAATGTATTAGGAGGTCCCCAATGTGTAAGTCGAGGACTTACTGTAATGATAGAATTTTGGATTTTATTAGTCTTTTACTTGAGGAACTTGGAAGAGTATAGGAGAAAGGGGAAAAATAAGTGAAGAGAAAAGGAAAAAGACAATGGGGTAAAATGAAGGTGTGGGAGAGGAGCAGGGAAGCAGAGAGTGGGAGAGAGAAATAGAAGGAATCGTAAGCGAGTGATCGTGAACTCACGAATCACTGCAATAAAATTAGTTATTCAGTAGACTATTATATGAGAGCTAATATGTACTTAACATGGCATTCACATGATGTACGTTTGATTAGCATTCACATGATGTATGTTTTATTAGCATTCACATGATGTACGTTTGTAGCACTGCATACAGTGCTACAAAAAGAATAAAAAAAGGCACAATACCGTGACTGGAACAATACGCAAATAACCCGCACTTGAGTCCAAGTCAGACCAAAACACCGTCATAAGCTTCTTTCTCCCAAGTGCGGGTTATTCGTGTACAGTGCTACACTGCTCCAATGTGTCTGTTTGCTTATAAGTGTCATGTATTACCTTGCATATATAACAGGTGACTGCACATGGTGCTAGAGCACTCTTCACCGTCTTATGATATAACTTTTATGAATGCTTCTCACTGTCGATTCATTTAACTTTCTGCCAAACTTGCGGGACATTTCCCTCGCAGCCTTGACTGGCCCCAACTCGCAGCAGGCGTGGTAGATCTGAAGACGCTGCTCAGGCATCCAGCGTACACACTCGCGACGGCTTCTTCCCAGCGACAGACTGCCATCTTCTTCGACCTGTTGATTGATGGTGGTGGTCAATTTCAGTCTTCAAAGGAATTTTCCAATTGTGAGCAGCTGGGAGGCATTGTATAATGGGGGAGGCAGCCACACGGACTCCTAGCACTTCCCATACACTTACTGTGGTGGTGGTGGTTACTGTTTGTCAGGAGAAATAAAAAAAATTCCCCTGACATTTGTCTTATACATTTGTTGTTAACTTATTTGTCAGGAGAAATCCCCTGACATGGGTCCTTAATTATATGCTGACCCTCTCAACATCTCCTTAGGACCATCTTCAGAATGGCATCAGTGATTTAATCGGGTGCACCCTTGATCCAAGGTCATGACTGTGTCCATGCAGAGTACTTTGCTCTCTTCACCACTGCCATGCAGCTGCTTCTTGGTCATGACATGACCTGCTCAGTGGAGCTTTTGTTCATCTAACCAGGGCCTTTTGCTGGCATAGCAGTCTACCCCATAAAAAAATTCAAAGGTGACAGCCAGGTTGAGCAGGTAAGCACCAGACAAGGCTCACCCAGAGCCAGGATGTGGGAGTGGGAAAACTCTCGAAACCCATCAAAGGTATATACATAAGGTGCAGGTTTTTCCACCCCATATATAAAAAAAAAGGCACAACACAGTAGTGTTCTATGATTTTGCAACAGTAAAGTTGCTTCAAATTGTCAATTTCCATCTTGCTTCCTCTCAGTAATGATTCATTTTCTCTTGAAAGGACACAGTAAGAACTTTTTTCCAGTGGTACAAAAACTTTATTGCATATTTCAGCATTTCAGTGCAGTTTGCAGAGATATTGGACGTATTTGAAATATTATGCGATGTCTCGTTTCCATTTGTAATTCTGTATTGTATGTGCAACTTTTTTTTCCCCACCAAGGTAGGGTGGCCCAAAAAAGAAAAACTTTCACCATCATTCACTCAATTACTGTATGTGCAATATACATTGACCTTATGTAATTTGTGCATTTAACAAAAAGAATACTTATAAAGCAGAATTAAGAGATGATGACCTGATTTAACTAAGCATGACAGCCATGGTCCTGGAACACATCTGGTGCATAAAGTCAGCAATGTCTGTGTATTTAACTGCAGCGTTAGAGCCAGAGTAAACATAGTGATGACAACTGCACTCCTGGAGTGCAATAAATGCAATGGTAACTTTTATATTGTGATGTAAATGGCTTAGACAACACAGAAGAATGAGACCCCTGTGAAACATCTGGCTGACAAAATGTTTCCTCAGTAAAGATTCCCAAATGTTGCACCAATTTTCACCATTATTATTGACACCTAGTTAAAACATGATACCAGACACTTAACCTTGGATACACAGCCACACACAACTGCAGGCCTGCTCAATACACGACTCAAATACCAATTTACTAATGAGATGAAATGTATTACTGTAACTAAATAGTATGTATATACCAAGAGATTTGAATAAATAGTTTAGGAAACTAACATGTTGATAAATAAGACACTGATGCAACATATATTTATTCTGAAAATGTTTTGCCAGCCAGTGGCTTCTTCAGTCCAATGAAGAGAAAGGAATTTGCACATATTTGCATAATTTATAAATAAAAATTTAACATGTCCATCACAATCAGAAATGTCTACACATCACACCATACCAACATATGCAACTTTGGTGATAATCTAAAGCACATAAACAAACTAAATAAACATCACTCAACCACATTTAATTTTAAAACCCACAAGTAGCTGGTTTCTTAAGTGCAATTACTTATAAATGCCATCAATACCAAAACCTGTGTTTAACAATATATTTTGTTACAGACTGTAGAAAGAAATAAAGTTTGCTTTTGTTTGTTTGTTTACAAGAATTACTGAGACAACTGCACCTTCACTTGATCACACCTGGACACGAACAACAGCTCCTCAGGTCTTTACCCTATCCATTTACTTATGCACTGGCCTGGAGTTTCACAACTTGTTTGCCATGAGTTCTAACCCCACCTTCCTAATAAAAAATATAAAATTTCCACTTAACATATACACCTACCATCCTATTTATGACCTGCACGACATACGACCACTCGTACTTACGACCACACTGTTTACAGCTTAGCTTAAGTTATTTTGTACTTTTCTGTTCATGTATATGAATCTTTTATATACAAATATTTCAACTACCCAATAAAGTGATAAGAAATTGGTAATTTGGCCAATTTCACCAAAAATTAAAAAAAAAAAAATACCAATTTAAAAAATAGGGTCCAGAATAAACAATGTGGACATTCCCAGCGCTAAAAAAAACTTTTCCTCTGTTCATCAGTTACATCCCCAGGCCTCTTGTATATTATGCTTGCTTTCCATTTTGAATTTTTATTCACACAAAAAAATTTAAGATTTACTGTTATGCAGATTACCGCATTATTGTAATAATTTTATAAATAATGTCAGCGCATTTGTGAACACGTAATAGACTGACCAGTTGGATGCGTATTGGACGAGTGACATAATTTGTGTACGTACTCTGGAATATCAGGAAAAATCATACATTTCTGTTAGTTTGAGATCAATTTCATGTTACTTTCAGTCCTGAAACTAATCAAAATCATCTCTTTTTGTGTAATATATCTTCCATTCTATCAAATGAGACCAAGAATCTGATAATACAACAATAAAAACAATACAAAAATACATGGCAAAGTCGGTTTAAAACCAAAAACACTGTCGCAGTTTTTGTCGTCATTATGCACTGCGTGCTGCAGGATTTTTTTTTATATGGTGTACACTTACTGCACAGACCCATTCTCTCATATCTAGGCCCAAATTTACTGTTCACAGCTTATCTGAATGAGCTGAGCTCATCACGTAGAACAACGGGACTGACCCGGACTTCAAAGCTGGATTACAACAGGACCCATCCCGAAAGGGTTAATGGTATGGTGCACAGTAAACCTTTGATAAACTGGACTAATAGAGGGGAGCAGATGGCTAGTAATTTAAACTGTGATGGACTGAGCAGAGATTGTTTCCTCGTGACACTAATAATGGACAATTCTGTAACCAACAGACTATATCCATTATTTCTGAATCATATGACCCAGCGGATTCTCTTCTGTTTCCAAAGGGTTAAAAAAAATTAAAATTCTGCCAACCGGAATTTAAGGCATAAAAAAAATTATTTTAGGTAATCTTGGCTATTTTTGGATGTCCCAATAACAAACTTATTTTTGCCATATGTTCAATTCATGTAACACGGACTCCACATAAAATGCAGTTTTCAGAATAAATGGCTTGGAAAATTGGCAACTTGATAAATGAATTGCATTAAAATTATCGTTAAATTTTAGTCTCAGACAACTTAATTCCATTAACTCAGTATTTCAATAATATAACATCAAATAAGCAATGCAGTTTTAACTTCCACTAAAATGCTCTGCATAACCCAGCCAGGGTTTTCAAAATATGAATAAATGTCGTCTAGTTATGTAACAACGAAGTGCATTTTGAAAATAAAATCTAATTACATATTTTGTGATATTAGTCTCTGAGCAATACCTAAAGAATGCCTCTGCAGACAAGCATTAAACTAATTGGTTGTGGGTTGTGTAGGTGGTAATTGGTTGTGGATTGTGTAGATGGTAATTGGTTGTGGGTTGTGTAGATGTTAACTGGTTGAGGGTTGTATAGATGGTAATTGGTTGAGGGTTATGCAGATGGTATTTGGTTGAGGGTTGCGTAGATAGTAACTGGTTAAGGGTTGTGTAGATGGAAATTGGTTGAGGGTTGTGTAGATGGTAATTGGTTGAGGGTTGTGTAGATGGTAATTGGTTGAGTTTTGTGTAAAAGTGTTTATTGCTAAACCCACTTGAGACTGTATAAGCAATCAATTAATTTTGACTTATTAGTCTTAAGATAGGCTTAAGTTTGCCTGAAATGCTTTGCATACTAAGAGGCTTCCTGCATGCACACCTAAATGTCACTCATCTCTGTACATTGTATCATTCTCAAAATAATCTTTAATTTTTAATAGGAACCATATACATACAACAATGACAGCAAAAGATGACTGGCTGATGTTCTGAATACTGATGCAACATCATTATTATTAGAAGTTATGTCTTGGAAAATTTATTTTGTGAAAATATGAGAGAAAATTACATTCACGAGGTGAGGATATAATTAGCTCGCTTATCTTACCAGCACTCACTTTCTCCCTCATTATTCAGTGCCTTATGAAGAAGGAATATTTAGACCAGTTGTTAAAATTATGATCTTGAGAAGACATGTCATAATGATAATACTATGGTAGATTATGCCAATACAGCCTCTCCTCACTTAACGACGGAGTTCTGTTTCTAAGACCACATTGGTAAACAAATTTGTCACTAAGTGAGGAGCATATTATAATGGTAGTGGGTTTGTGTCAACCATCTTTGATATTGTTTTAATGTCATCTTTCCACCAATTATAACATTTCTGGTATATTTTTAAATGTTTATACAGTAGTGTAATGTACAGTGGACCCCCGAGTATCGGCCGACTCGAGTTTCAGTCGCTTTTTTCGGCCCAATTTTCCCCCGAGTATCGGCATGCGTACCAGACCTGTCCGCCTCCCTGCCCAGGTGTCGTGAGCCAGTCTAGCTTTGTTTACCATTGAGCGAACATTACCCAGCGCGCTCATTCAAACATTTCACAATAATTTTATTGTGTGTATTGCTTGTTTATTGATTGTCACTGTGAAATAAGTCACCATGGGTCCAAAGAAGCTTCCTAGTGGCAACCCTGTGGTAAAGAAAGTGAGGAACACCATCGAACTGAAGAAGGAGAGAGTAGAAAAATATAAGAGTGGCGTACGTGTGGGGGAGCTTGCCAGGATGTACAACAAAAACAAATCTACTATCACCTCTATCCTGGCAAAGAGAAAAGAAATCAAGGAAGCTAATGTTGCTAAAGCCAAATCTGCAACAAGTTCAGTGATAGAGCCATATTGCACTTCAGGAACATGTTAAAGAGGCGCCAGAAACAGAGGACTGTGGACAGTTATTTTGTGAGACAGGGGTTCAGTGACTCTCAAGCTGGTCCTAGTGGCATTAAAAGACCAAGAAGGGAAGTAACCCCAGATAGGGCTTTGATACCTGAAGTCCTTATGGAGGGGGATTACCCTTCCAAACACTAAGCCCTCCCTCACTCCTCCCTATCTTCCAGATGCCAGCAACTCTCTACAATAAAAGTAAGTACTAAATGTTATTTTAAATGTAAATTTATAAATTTAATGTGTGTTATTATGTGTTTTGTGTATGTAAAACTATAGTGAATATTTTTGGGTGTCTGGAACGGATTAATTGTATTTACATTATTTCTTATGGGAAATAATGGTTCGACTTTCGGCCAGTTCAAGTTAAGGCCTAGCTCCTGGAACGGATTACGGCCGATACTTGGGAGTCCACTGTATATTGTAATAAACAGAATAGAGGAAATCAGCTCTAATATACATTATTTAGGTATGCATACTGGTCAGAGTCCGTCGTCGGTAAACAAGTACGTCACTAAGTGAGGAGAGGCTGTAGTATGTTAATATGATATACAATGCAGGTTATGGCATTTTTTTGTCAAGACGTTTCGTTCACCAGGGACTTAATGAAGATATTTAGTGGAGAAAGTGACAGTGCTGTGGCTTGACTACCCACCCACTAGACAACACTGTGTGTGTCACCTTCCCTCAGAGTGTGCTTATAGGAATTCATCATTTTTGTAGAAGTAAAAAACTAGAGGAGTTCAAAAGGCCATCTGAACTATGTCAACACACTTTTCAACTTTTCACAAGGACAGCAATTGAATGAATGAAGGCAAATGCATTTCCTCTTTTTTTGTGGGGAGAGGGCACACAACCTCAATGGAAAAATGGAAGGTGTTAAAAAAATGAGAATCTAATCAGATAGACACTTTACATATCTTTGAAGAACAACTGCACACCACTCTTTGGGAGAATAATTTTTGAAACACAATAATGATTGCAGCATACAGTTGTTTATTACAACTTAATTTGAGTTCATTTTTGTCATATGTTTACATATTCAAAGATTGTTAAGAGATGACCATAATTCAAATATTTCCTCAAGTCCCAAAGCATCTGACACTGCCTAAACATACTACAATGTTTTCAACATACATACTCATTTCTGTGTTCTGAGTATTGTACAGTACTCAACCTTTGCAGCAGCCTCTTGTACTCTCACTCACAACAGTAAAATATCATCTCTAACAAACAGTATTTATAGTTCATGAAAATAATATACCGGTGATCCTTAACTTACGATAGTGCAAAAGCAACTATACTTTGGAGATGAAACTTAAGATAATTACCCAGAATGAAGGCGGTAAGTCTGTAACTTGTATTACTGTATTTACTTTTTAATAATAGTATTTAGTTACAGTAATTATTTGTTTACTTATTCAGTGACAATAGTTACTTGTTTACTTATTTAGCATATCATATTCATACTCGACTTACGTCGGAACGTAACCCCATTGTAAGTTGAGAATCACCTGTAGTGTAAACTCTTAGTCCGTGTCTCATGGCCTCATTACTCACCCTTCCCTCTATGGTAATTATTCCTTAGTGATAGTTAGAAGATACAATTATCTAACAATACCCTAGGCATCATACACAGCCCTTCTGTTCAAGATTCTACGTGGAAAATGAAGACGAAATTGACATTCACCTTATTTCTTTCTTCAGGTAATTGTAAACTGATCCATGGACAGGTACCCCCCCCCCCTTCTCCAACCCCTTATGTAACCTGCAACAATTTGTGAAGTGTTGATAATAAGAGATACAGTTTTTAAACTGTAGTGTTGGCATGCCTCTGGCAAGACAGTTATGGAGTGTGATGATGAAAGCGTTTCTTCTTTTTCGGGTCACCCTGCCTCAGTGGGAAATGGCCAATATGTTAAAAAAAAAAAAGTAATATAGTTCCATCTTTCATTTATGAAAGGCTTCAGGGAAACCAGTTAGCCAGGTTTGATTCCTGGAGGTGGGAATTACAGTGCCTGCACTCTGAGGGAGGGGGTGGGGATATGTTGCAGTTTTGAACTGTAGTACTGGCACCCCTCTAGCAAGACAGTGATGGAGTGAGTGATGGTGAAAGTGTTTCTTCATTTTTGGGTCACCCTACCTCGGTGGGAAACAGCCGGTAAAAAAAAAAAAGACACGTAAGTTCTACTGCCACACATATTACACCTTCAGCACCTCCTCTGCCCTGGTACTCTCAAAAATATTTTACAAGCAAACTTACATTACTTTTAAAAACGTTCGATACAGATGTAGTATGTTTTATGCATCAAGAGTAAGGTTTCAGGTGAAGAACCTGAAGTAACATGACTGGAACAATACACAAATAACCAGCACACAGGGGAGAGACGCTTACAAAGGTGCTTCAGTCGTACTTGGACCATTTACAATGTCACACTTTGTAAATGGTCCAAGTCGGACCAAAACATCCTAAGTTTCTCTCTCCTATGTGCGGGTTATTTGTGTATTGTTCCAGTCATGTTACTTTGCCTTTTAGTCATTCAACCTTTTCCAAACACTTCAGCTAATGGTGAAAATGTTCTGTGATACCAATAAGTTGTTGGAAAGACAAAATGCAAACACTTGGATATTTTATTGGGAATATTTTGGTCCTGGTTCCTCAGTCACTGCACATTTGGAGTGACCAAAGTCCCAGAGCAGAAACATTTCCAGTAAAATGTCAGTGTTTCCATTTTTTTTGTTCAGCTAACAGCTACCTCTCTGACCTGTAGTATTAGACATAACACAATAAAAATTATTTCTGCATGGTTGAATTTTCCAGACATTAACCAGGTGTTTTGCATTTTGCATAAAAAATAGAAATACACTATGTATATAAAATAATTGAGGTTTACTTTGGAACATGTAAGTAGATATTAAAAAAAAAACTAACAAATACAAACTCGGCACTCCCCATAAGATTGGAATGTTAAGTGATAAGATTGGAATGTTAAGTGTAACAGCAGGACCAGAAACAGAAGCACCTGAAGCTTGTTTCAGCTTTGTTTTCACTTTAATAAACAAACTGAAGAATTAGACACATGTGCAACATCTGGGTATCTTTATTTGTAGATGTGGAAATCAGTCCCTCAGCCTTGGCGTTGAGGAGTACTTAAGTCTTGAAGAATCTTATGTAATAGTTCTAGTCTTCCTATTATGTCCTTAAATTTGCACTGATCAAGCCACTGGATGGCGAAATGTCTACAAATAAAGATACCCAGATGTTGTATATGTGTCTAATTCTTCATCTTGTTGCTATTGTATATTATTCATACAATAAACAAAATTACAGAAACTACTTACATTGTTAATGTTTTAAACGTATATTCAGCACATTACCATCATTTATAGGATGAATTACAAAATAAATTACAAGTTTTTCAGTGGAAATTAGGGTTGACTGTTGAGCAATATTATAATAGAGCACACATATTTTTTCCATTAAAATAAATGCAGTAATGAACACTGCAGTAGAGCGAGTGATACTGAGCAAGCATTGTTACCTTGTAGAGTTGGTGAGGATATAGTTATTTATTTACCACCCTGTAAGCTTCTTCACCACCCAACTACATAACTTTTATGAATGCTTCGCACAGTCGATTCGTTCACTTTTTTACCAAACTTTCGTGACAATTCCCTTGCAGCTTTGGCTGGACCCATCTCACCACATGCCTGATGGATCTGTAGCCGCTCTTCGGCAGTCCAACGATTGTAGACGCGGCGGCATTTTACCTCCCGTAAGCTTCCGTCATCTTCAACCTGTAGGTTGGTGACGAAGGTCAATTTTGCTCCTTACTGGCAGACTCTGGGGCACCGCCACCTGTCTCTCTCTCTCTCTCTCTCCACTAATTTATACCTAATTTCCGTATTAGTATCCATCTCCTTCAAGCCTATTTACATGAATTCCTCTAACAAATGATTTGAAAGGCATACAGTGGACCCTCGCTATTCGAACATTCTTCATTTCAGAATGCTGTTCAAGTGCTGTTACCAAACAAATTTATTCCCATAAGGAATGATGTAAATTAGATTAGTCCATTTCAGACCCCCAAAAATACACTTATAAAAGCACTTACAATAATAAACTTACATAACAGGACGAATTTGGAGTGTTCGAATAGCGAGGGTCCACTGTATACAAAACTGAATAGCACATGGGAAGGCTTTCATAGTGCATACTATTAAATTCTGGATGAATCTTTTCAGTCGTATTTACAAAAAATGCACAACAGAGGTGCTTGATGAGTTGACAGTGCACTTTACATGTACAGTCAACTCATCGACTGAAAAGTTTCATCGAAAATTTAATATGCACCACGAAGGCCTTCCCATGTGTTAGACAATGTTGTACATACCTTTCAATTCCCATTTACAAAACATTGAACAAGACAGAGGAGCTTTATAAGGGAGCTGACGACCAGTGTTTCCACAAGAAGAGTATATGCAGTATGTGCCCCTTACCCATTTTTGAATGAAAGATCTGTTCTTTAACATGTCACCTTCCCATTTCTCAATAAAGAAAATATAGTTCTGTAATATATTTGTATACTTTTGTTTCAAATTTATTTTTATCACACTGGGTGCTGCCCACAAAGGGTGATCCAGAGGAAACACATGCACCATCATTTACTCAATACAGTGGACCCTCGGTTAACGAATACCCCGGAAATCGTGCAATTATGTAAGTATAATTTTGTAAGTTCTTGTGGAAGTGTATTTTTGGGGGTCTGAAATAGACTAACCTACGTGAAATTTTTCCTTAAGGGAGTAAATTCGTTCGGTAATGGCACTTGAGCAGACTTCAGGAGTGAAGTTTTTACGAAACTCGGGGGTCCACTGTACCTGTCTTGTCAGAAATTGTGGACATAAGATTTGTTTGGCTTTTTAACCCAGAGGGTTAGCGAACGAGGATAAGGTGAGTGTGTCATCACAACCAAAATTACCCTCTCAACTATAAAGTCCTCAACCCTCCTCACAGGTGATGGTACTGTACTTTTTATCATCAGAACTCAAGCCAGACTCATTTTTTTAAATGG
Source organism: Cherax destructor (assembly GCA_009830355.1). Classification (NCBI taxonomy): domain Eukaryota; kingdom Metazoa; phylum Arthropoda; class Malacostraca; order Decapoda; family Parastacidae; genus Cherax; species Cherax destructor. The sequence goes on from WNWK01000989.1 coordinate 106,128, forward strand.
TTATAACTATAACCATATTTTATTAACCCTTTCAGGGTTGCGAGGCCCTCTCCCAAACTCGTTCTCAGAGTCGCAAATTTTTCAGAAAAAAAAAATCTTATGAAATGATAGAGAATCCTTTTCCGATAATAATGACACCAAAAGTATGAAATTTGATGAAAAACTAACGGAATTATGCTCTCGCAAAGTTAGCGGTATCAACGATGTTTACGCATCGGCGATTTTGCCCAATTTGAGCCCTATTTTCGGCAAATTCCAATGTTTCAGTCAACCAAAATTTTAGCTATTTTGCTAGAATTTCATTTGTTCTATCAACTGAGAATACAAGAAACTGCCAATTTACCTATTTGAACTACCCAATAAAGTGGTCCGAAATTGGCAATTTGGCCAATTTCACACAAATTTCAAAAGATGCCAATTTCAAAAAAGGGTTCAGAATAACCGAGACAGACATTCCTGGCTCTAAAATAACATTTTATCTGTTCATTAGTCACGTCACCAGGCTCCTCTTACATTACTTCTGCTTTCCATTTTGAATTTTTATTCTCACAAAAAAATAGAAGATTTTCTGTTATGTATACTATTGCATCATTGTAAAAACGGTATAAATAATATCAGCACACTTGTGCAAGAGTATTAGACTTGCCAGTTGATGTGTATTGGACGCATGGCGTGATTTGTTTACTCTTGAACATCGGCAAAAATCGAACATTTTCGCTACTTTGAGCTCAATTTCAAGGTACTTGTCATTGTGAAACCAATCAAAATTATCTCTATTTCTGTAATATATCTTCCATTCTATCAAATGAGACCAAGAAAACGAGAATACAACCATAAATACCATACGAAAATGGACTGCAAAGTAGCTGTTTTAAACCAAAAACACAGTCAGAGTTTTTTTTCCTCATTAAGCGCTGTGTGGTGCAAGATTTTTTTTATACTGCGCACACTGACCACACAGATCCATTCTCTCACATCTAGGCCTACCAGCCTGTTTCTGCTTGATTTGAAGGCGCTAGAATTTAGGAGTACTAGTACGTCAAAAACCCTGGTGCATAAGCCGTACTAGTACGGCTGAAACCCTTAAAGGGTTAAAGGGGTGGACCGGTAAGCCAGCGGAAGGCCTCGGTCAGATGATCGAGGAAACACTTGTCCTGTTTCCCGACAAACCTTACCTAACCTCTGTTGCTTTTGCATCATCATAAAGCAGGTGCTCCTCATAAGTCGAGGAGCACCTGTATAGTGCAAGTTTTTTGCAAATGCAATTGAAAAATGTATCCAAAAATGAATAATGTACATAGACCCTCATATTACACAGTAATTACATTCCTGAAAATGCCATGTTATATAAATCTGTGTTATGTAAACTGAAGAACTTATGGGAAAAATAGGGTTACGTTCCTGGGAACTCTCCAAAAGCCAAACAACTTTTTTTTTTTAGACATCCAGATCTTACAAAAATAAAAATGATAATGTTGTTTTTGTTGCTTAAGACTACAAATGCAACAGAAATAATATTATTTACCTTAAATTGTGGTTGCTGGTGTATGTCAGTGATTGTGAAGAGAGTTGAAATGCATGGTGTGGCCGTACTGGACTGAGGTAATTGGTTGTTGGTTGTCGGCAGAAGTGGATGGTTGAGGTTGTGGTACTCAAATCGATGGTTGTACTGGAGTGTGCATAAATTCTGTAATGGGTCTCTGGCTTCTTTTACCTTGCAGTGTACATTATTTCAGAAGCTTGGTACTGCCAGGTTGTAGTCAAGAGTCCATTGATGCAACTAGTTTTTTTATCACTTTTCTTGTGTAGTTACACTTTAATGACTTAATAACTCCCCAATCCAGTGGTTGTATTAAATATGTTGTATTTGGAGATAAAAATACAACTTTTACATGTGGGGTCACATCCAACAAAACTTCTGGATGAGTACGGGAATTATCAAGAATGAAGAGAGCCTTGAATGCAAGGTTCTTGCTGTGCAGGTAAAACTTGACTTCAAGAATAAAGCGATGCTTCAACCAGTCAATAAATATTTCCTGTCATCCATGCTGACTGGTTTGACCTCCAAATTACTGGTAAGGTGTTTTTATCTACACCTTTCAAGCATGAAGATTCTTAGAGCAGTAAATAACCATGGGCTTACACTTGAAATCATCTGACGCATTACCGCAAAGAAGCAAGTTGAAGCGATCCTTTGCTGCCTAGAAGCCTAGTGCAGCCCTGTGGAGACAATGGTCTCACCCACAGCCAGGTGGCAGCCTCAGCTAGGGAAATATCCCACGGGCGATGCTCCAAATTTTTTCCCCTCCCGCAAACCAAACCGTGTTAAGTTAATTTTAAGACATGTTGTATAAAATTATGCCGCAATTTTTCAATAGTATAATAATCAAAATGTGCCAAATAAATCCGTGTAATATGAGGGTCCACAGTACTATGAAGGACTTATCAGGTGCTATTCAATTTTTAATGCACTTTTTCACTCACATTTCCAAAAACTGCACTGCAATACCTGAAGAGATATGGCTAATAAACAAGATTTTCCTAAAAACTTAGTTATGCACAATACATAACAATACAGTACATGTAAACATTTAAAATATAGGTGCTCCTCAACTTACAATAGTTCGATTTACGATATTTTGACTTTATGATGGTGCTAGAGCAATTACTTTGGAGATGAAACTTGAGATAATTACCCAGCATGAAGGTAGCAAGTCATAACTTGTATTCATTTATTTACTTCTCAATATACTGGTATTTAGTTACAGTAATTATTTGTTTACTTATTCAGTGACAGTAGTTACAGCCTCTCCTCACTTAACAACGGAGTTCCGTTCCTAATACCGCGTCGGTAAATGAATTCATTGCTAAACGAGGAGCATACTATAATGGTAGTGGGCTTATGTCACCCATCTTTAATATTGCTTTAATGTCACCCTTCCACCATTTATAACATGTTTAGTATATTTTTAAATGTTCATACAGAAGTGTACAGTGGACCCCCGAGTATCGGCCGTAATCCGTTCCAGGCGCTAGGCCTCAACTCGAACTGGCCAAAAGTCGAACTAATATTTCCCATAAGAAATAATGTAAATACAATTAATCTGTTTCCACCCAAAAATATTCACAAAAAATAATTTTTTAAAGAATAAATACAGTGGACCCCCGAGTTTCGGTCACCTCGGAAATCGAACAATTATGTAAGTGTAAAATTGTAAGTGCTTTTGTAAGTGTATTTTTGGGGGTCTGAAATGGACTAACCTACTTGACATTATTCCTTAAGGGAGTAAATTCGTTCGGTAATGGCACTTGAGCAGCCTTCTGGAATGAATTATGACCGAAACTCGGGGGTCCACTGTACTACTATAGTTTTACATACAGAAAACAATGAGAAATAAATATAAAGCACTAATTTGAATGGATAAATGAACATCTAAATCAGTTTTACCTTTATTCAAGACTCTTGTTGGCGTATGAGAGAGGCAGGAGTTTGTTTGGAGGCAGGACAAGATAGTCCTTCAACATGACACTAATATCAACTCTATGGCTTATTTATCTAGCACATTTCATCTAATATGACATAATAAACAATATTAATAACATAGAAACATGATATATACTACTCTAGAATGAATAAAATATATCATTATGTATGAGAGGACTGGCAGTAGTGTTATTGTTGTTGGGTTTATAAGGGCCACTGACCATAAGCCGTACATATAGTGGTGGTGGTGGGCCTGGCAGCAGAAGCCACCACCACTATTCACACTGAAACAATGTACGTAATTTATAAATAAGAAATATTTACACTTTATAAATAAGAAATATTTACACTTGCCTTGGAAGAGATGGTGGCAGAGGGCGGCGTTGGTCTCAGTGCCCCTATATACACCTACCATCCGACTTACGACCACTCAACTTATGACCATGTTTTGTATGCAAATGTTCTGGGAAATAACCAACTGTTTGTGCTGTACACAGTGTTTCTCCTAAACCTTACAGTATAAAATACAGTACTAACAGAATAAAAAGTAAAGTAAAAAATTAAATATCAAAATTAAACAATAAAATAAAATCATTACATAATGTGATGCTGATATTCAGTAGTAAAGTTTGACTTATGTGAGGCCTGGTCACAGACTGGGCTGCAGGGGCGTTGACCCCTGGAACTCTCTCCAGGTATCTCCAGGTATACAGTGGAACCCCGGTTAATGAACACCCCGGAAATCGTGCAATTATGTAAGTATAATATTGTAAGTGCTTGTGGAAGTGTATTTTTGGGGGTCTGAAATAGACTAACCTAAAGGACATTTTTTCTTAAGGAAGTAAATTCGTTCGGTAATGGCACTTGAGCAGGCTTCTGCAATGAATTTTTTTCGTTAACCGGGGTTCCACTGTACGTCCATTTTGACTTACGGTCGGTTAGTTGGAACCAAGCTCGGTCGTAAGTCGGATGGTACCTGTACCTCAAACAACAATGGAGTTAAGTTTCGTGTCATCATTTTTCTATCGCTTAACTTACTTGCTACACTGTTAATGCTACACTTTATCGCTGGCTGGTGCTATAGCCTTTATCGACTCATGCTGCTTTATTATTGTACATATTGCAGAATCACTGAAGAAGGCACATTCTCCCTCTCTCTTCCTCCTCCACTTTGGTACTTTGCTATAATTTCTTTCTTCAATTCTATCATGTTTGTCACTTTCTTTACCAAAGGGCTGCCACTATGAAGTTTCTTTAGGCCCATGGTGGCTTATTTCACAGACACAATCAATAAACAAGCACTAAACACAATGAATTTATTGTGAAATGTTTGGATGAGCACGCCGGGTAATGTTCACTCAATGGTAAACAAAGCTAGACTGGCTCACGAAGCCTGCACGGGGAGGCGCGCAAGTGCGAGCAGGTCTGGTACGCTGGCCAAAACATGGGGAAACGACCGATAGTCGGGCCAATATTGGGCCGAAAAAAGCGACCGAAACACGAGTCAGCTGATACTCAGGGTAGCCGATACTCGGGGGTCCACTGTACTGAATATTGTAATAAACAGAATAGAGGAAATCAGCTCTAATATACATTATTAAGGTATGCACACTGGTCAGAGAGCCCGTCGTAAGTCAGAGTCGTCAGTAAACGAGTACGTCGCTAAGTGAGGAGAGGCTGTATTTATTTATTTATTTATTTATTTATTTAGCATATTACATTCACGTTAGAATTATAATGGGTTCATCACAACGTAATCCCCATCATAAGTCAAGGAGCACCTGTATAAATGGGAGGCCCTTCAACAATTCTGATATGCAAAATTTCATACCTGTGATTTCAAGGTTCTCGAAGCTTCCAGGAAAACCACCATTGTCAGTCCTGGGGCTCTTCTATACAAAAACAGCTTTCTGTGTATTCTCCATGAGCTGTTTCTACAGAGTCACAGCATTTCTACAATGTGCCTATGGTTAAGGCTGATCATTGCATTCACTTGTCTAACATTCAGAACTCAAGATCAGTCTGGCCATACATGTCTGCAACCTATTCCGAGGACTTGCTTTTCATCAAGCCTTTCAGGCTATTATACAGCCTCTCTTCAATTAACAATGGGGTTCTGTTCCTAAGAGTAGGTTTGTAAACGAATTGGTTGTTAAGCGAGGTGCATACTATACTGGTAGTGAGTTTGTGTCAACCATCTTTAGATATTGATTTACTGTCACCTTTGCACCATTTATAACATTTCTGGTATATTTTTAAATGTTTATACAGTAGTGTACTGTATACTGTAATAAACAGAATAGAGGAAATAAGCTCTAATATACATGTACAATACAGTGGACCCTCGGTTAGCGGCCGTTCCTGTTAGCGGCCGGTTTTACAGCTCCCTGTTAGCGGCCATATGGGACGCGTCAACCTGCCGGGGACGCCACTTCCTCACGCATATCAAACTCAGTCTGCATCTCTCTCTCGTTGAGTAAGGAATACTCTGCGTGTTCATCCATTCATCCGTTCATTTTGGTGCTTGTTTATTGATTGTGACTGTGAAATATGCCACCATGGGGCCAAAGAAGGTTCAGAGTGCCAGCCCTTTGGTAAAGGGCTGAGAGGGAAGAATGTGCCTTCTTTAGTGATTCTATGATATGTATGATACTAAAGCAGCAGGAGTTGATAAAGGTTATAGTGCCAGCCAGCGATAAAGTGTAGCATTAACAGTGTAGCAAGTAAGTTAAACGATTAAGAGATAGAAAAATGACGACAAGAATCTTAACTCCTCCATTGTTGTTTGAGGTATATAGGGGCACTGAGAACAACGCCGCCCTCTGCACAAGTGTAAATATTTCTTATTTATAAATTAAAGTGTAAATATATCTTATTTATAAATTACGTACATTGTTTCAGTGTGAATATTGTTGAGGGCTTATGCTGCCACCCACCACTACCACTATATGTACGGCTTATGGTCAGTGGCCCTTATAAACCAAACAACAACACACTACCACCAGTCCTCACAGTCATAGACATATTTTATTCATTCTAGAGTATATGTCATGTTTCTAAGTTATTAATATTGTTTATTATGTCATATTAGATGAATTGTGATAGATAAATAAGCCAAAGTGTTGATATTAGTGTCATTGAAGGACTATCTTGTCCTGTCTCCAAACAAACTCCTGCTGCTGCCACCACTAGCCACATATGTAATGACATTTTATTCATTCTAGAGTGTATATGAGGTTTCTGTGTTATTTATATTGTTTATTATGTCATATTAGATGAATTGTGATAGATAAATAAGCCGAAGTGTTGATATTAGTGTCATTGAAGGACTATCTTGTCCTGTCTCCAAACAAACTCCTGCTGCTGCCACCACTAGCCACATATGTAATGACATTTTATTCATTCTAGAGTGTATATGAGGTTTCTGTGTTATTTATATTGTTTATTATGTCATATTAGATGAATTGTGATAGATAAATAAACCGTATAGAGTTGATATTAACATCACGTTGAAGGAGTATTTTGTCATATCTCCAAACAATACTCTCCTCCTGCCTTCAATAAAGGTATGTAATTGTGATTTAAATGTTCATTTATCCATTTCTTTAGTCATTTTATTTAGTTCTCATTGTTTTGTGTATGTAAAAATATAGTTAATCTTAAAAAAAAATATTTTTTTGTTGACATTTTTTGTCTGGAACGAATTAATTGTATTTACATTAATTCTTATGGGGAATATTTTCGGTTAACCCTTTGGGGGTCGACAGGCCTTCTCAGAAACACGTTCTCAGGGTTGAAATTTTTTTGGAAAAAAAAATTCTTATGAAATGATAGAGAATCTTTTTCTGATCATAATGACACCAAACGTTTGAAATTTGAATGAAAACTTACGGAATTATGCTCTCGCGAAGTTATCGGTCTCAAAGATGTTTGCGCATCGGCGATTTCACCCACTTTGAGCCCTATTTTTGGCCAATTGCAATGTTCCAGTCCACTAAAATCATAGCTATTTCGCTAGAACTCCATTTCTTCTATCGATTGAGTACAAGAAACCACCTATTTACCAATTTCAACTACCCAAAATAGTGGTCAGAAAATGACAATTTGGCCAATTTTTCACAAATTTCAAACGATGCCAATTTCAAAATAGGGTCCAGAATAAACAAGGCAGACATTCCTGGCACTAAAATAACATCTTCTCTGTTCATTAGTCACGTCTCCAGGCCCCTCTTACATTACTTTTGCTTTCCATTTTGAATTTTTATTCTCACAAAAAATAGAAGATTTACTGTTATGTATACAACTGCATCATTGTAAAAATGGTATATATAATATCAGCGCACTTGTGCAAGAATATTAGACTCGCCAGTTGATGTGTATTGGATGCATGGTGTGATTTGTTTACTCTTGAATATCGGCAAAAATCAAACATTTTCGCTACTTTGAGCTCAATTTCAAGGTACTTGTCATTGTCAAACCAATCAAAATCATCTCTATTTCTGTAATATATCTTCCATTCTATCACATGAGACCAAGAAAACGAACGAGAATACATCAATAAATACCATACGAAAATACCATACCATACGGTCGGAGTTTTTTTTTCTCATTATGCAGTGTGGTGCAGGATTTTTTTATACTGCGCACACTGACCACATAGACCCATTCTTTCATATGTAGGCCTACCAGCCATTTCCTGCTTAATTTGAAGCCGCTAGAATTTACGCGTACTAGTACGGCACCAACCCCTGCTCGTAAAACGTACTAGTACGGCACCGACCCCGAAAGGGTTAAAGGCCATTTCGGTTAAAGGCCTAGCTCCTGGAACAGATTACGGCCGCTAACCGAGGGTCCACTGTACTTAGGTTTGCAAACTGGTTGGAGACTGGTCGTAAGTCCAAGTGGTCAGTAAATGAGTATACATACATGTACATCACTAAGTGAGGAGAGACTGTACTTATAAATACAAATTTTTATATCTTTGTGGTATAAAAATAATAGTTTACATGCAATTAAACAATGGTACAGTCAACCCTTGGTTTTCGTGTGTCTCAGTTTTCGGTGATTTTGGTTTTCGGGCACTTTTTTTGTGGAAATATTGTCTTAGTTTTCATTGATTGTCTTAGTTTTCATTGATTGTCTTAGTTTTCATCGATGGTACGGAACCTGTCCAGTGCCCAGTGCACATACAAAGCCCGCAAGCCCGCCTCCCACTCACATTCTCAGGCAGTGAAGCATCGTTTCTGGTTGAGTGAACATTATCCTGCGAGTTCATACAAAACATTTCTTAACAATCCATTGTTCTTGGCCCTTGATTATTGTGTGTGACTGCTAAATAAGCCACCATGGGCCCAAAGAAAGCTCCTAGTGCCAGTCCTTTGGTAAAGAAAGTGAGGAACACCATAGAATTAAAGAAAGAAATCGTATCAAAGTGGAGTTGATAAAGGCTATAGCACCAGCCAGCTATAAAGTGTAGCACTAACAGTATAGCAAGTAAGTTAAGCGATTAAGCAATATAAAAATGACAACACGAAACTTAACTTCTTCGTTGTTGTTTGAGGAGTATAGGGGCACTGAGAGCAGAGCTGCCCTCTGCCACTATCTCCTCTAAGATAAGTGTAAATATTTCCTATTTATAAAGTGTAAATATTTCTTATTTATAGTGTAAATATTTCTTATTTATAGTGTAAATATTTCTTATTTATAAATTAAAGTGTAAATATTTCTTATTTATAAATTAAAGTGTAAATATTTCTTATTTATAAATTATAGTGTAAATATTTCTTATTTATAAATTAAAGTGTAAATATTTCTTATTTATAAATTACGTACATTGTTTCAATGTAAATACGTACTGGTGGTGGCTTTGCTGCCTCCACCACCATATGTACGGCTTATGGTCAGTGGCCCTTATAACCCAACAACAATAACACTACTGCCAGGCCGCTCATACATAATGACATATTTTATTCATTCTAGAGTATATATCATGTTTATATGTTGTTAATACAGTGGACCCCCGAGTTTCGTAAAAACTTCATTCCAGAAGCCTGCTCAAGTGCCATTACCGAACGAATTTACTCCCTTAAGAAAAAATGTCAATTAGGTTAGTCCATTTCAGACCCCAAAAATACACTTACAAAAGCACTTACAATATTATACTTACATAATTGTACGATTTCCGGGGTTTACGAAACTCGGGGGTCCACTGTATTGTTTATTATGTCGTATTAGATGAATTGTGATAGATAGTGTCAAATTGAAGCATTTTGTCCTGCCTCCAAACAATAAACTCGCCTCCCTCTCTCCTCCTCTCTGTCTTCCATACACCAACAAGAGTCGCCAATAAAGTTAAGTGTGATGTTAAATGTTCATTTATACATGTTATTAGTGCTTTATATTTATTTGTCATTCTTTTCTGTATGTAAATCTATATTTAATCTCTAAAAAATTATTTTTTGTTAATACTCCTGGGTGTCTGAAACGGATTAACTGAATTTACATTACAGTATTTCTTATGGGGAAAATGGTTTTAGTTTTCGTCAATTTTGGTTTTAGTTGATCCCTCTGGAACAGATTAAACACGAAAACCAAGGGACTACTGTACATTGTTAGGCACAAAAGAAAGCCACTAATATGAAGTGCATTTCTGGCAAACTAATCCTAATGCTTAAAGACCACTTAGAATTAGACGAAAAACAATGAAGTAGAAACTTCTTATGCAGTTAACTACAATCATATATATATAAGAAGATCATTATTATTATTATTAAGGGGGAGAGGGAGTGCTAAACCCATAGGGATTATACAGCATGTGTACCAGGTAGGGGTAATGATGGAAAGCATTCAGACTTAATTCAAGGAAGTGGAGCACAGATCCAATTCCCTACATCAAGAGCCCCTCACCAGCATCAAGGAACCTCCATTGAGGGGATGTATATAAGAAAGGTAGCTAATGAACAAATGGTACAATTTTAGAAGTATGAGGTATTACAGGAGGGCTTCACTTTACAGTGCTTAGCTTTATGTTGTTTCACTAATACAGCAGTTTTTAATTACACACGTTCTTCGTTTATTCAGACTTCCTACAATAAATATATTCACCACTCACTATAGTATTTACACTTCTTTTTTTTTTTTATTATTTAGAAATGGATGTAATGGCTGGATATTTTAACACTACAAATGCACAGTATGTTAGTGGCTTTCTATTCTGCAGTATACAAAATGTAGTTTGATTTTAAAAAAAATTTGTTAAGCACAAAAGAAAGGCACTAGCATGGTGTGCATTTGTAGTGTCCAAATATACAACCCTTACACTCATGTCCAAACAATCAAAAAAAAGGAAGTGTAAATACAGTGGATCCTCGGTTTTTGTGCAGCTCCCAACTCGAACAATTATGTAAGTGTATTTTTGTAAGTGCTTTTGTCCTTATGGGAACAAATTCATTCGGTAACAGCACTCAAACAGCCTTCTGGAACAAATTATTGACGAAAACCGGGGTACCACTGTACTTCTATTATAAATACGTAATACAGTGGACCACCGCCTAACGAACAAAATTCATTCCAGAAGCCTGCTCAAGTGCCATTATCGAACGAATTTACTTCCTTAAGAAATAATGTCACGTAGGTTAGTCTATTTCAGACCCCCAAAAATACACTTCCACAAGCACTTACAATACGTATTATACAGTGGTCCCTCGGTTTTCGTGCATCTCCAAACTCGAACATTTATGTAAGTGTATTTTCGTAAGTGCTGTTGCAAGTGTATTTTTGGGGGTCTGAAATAGACTAACCTACGTAACATTATTTCTTAAGGAAGTAAATTCGTTCGGTAATGGCACTTGAGCAGCATTCTGGAACGAATTTTTGGCAAAAACCGAGGGACCACTGTACTTACATAATTGTACGATTTCCGGGGTGGTGTTCGTTAGGCGGGGGTCCACTGTACATAAAAAATCATAAAAAATCTTGAGACTGTTCCTAAATGATTAATAAAAGAGGCAGCCATTGTCTTTATTCTAAAAGAGACAATTTTTAAATAAGGTCATCTTAGTAACGGGTAACTACGTAAAAAGCATCTCAGATGTAGTAAACAGAGTAGTAAAGACATTTTTCACGAATGAATTAGCGCAGCTTTTAACGACAATGGTGAGTGGCTGACAAAATTAATTGCTGGTACTTTGTGTCTATATAAAAGTAGATTTATGAATGCAGACATGAATTAATTACAACTGGATATTATATCCAATATTATAAAAAACAAAGTAAATTCTACACACGTGCGGATGGACTTAATCCTTAAGGAAAAAAATAATGAATATTTTAAACCCGACAAAAAGGTTTCCCTTTAAATAATGTTTCATTGGGGGAATCATGAGATGCAGCCTTCACCTTCCCTTGCTTTGTACATATTTTTTTTTTTTTACTAAAGTAGCAGTTTGCAACCATCATCCATTTAAAAGGTGTTTTGACAGCAATGAGTGAACATCACAGTTCTAATGACCCTCCCACCTGAGTCAAGCTTCCTCAAGATCAGTATGGCCACCATTTGCATCATACAATATGGCCACCATGTGCATCATACAATATGGCCACCATTTGCATCATACAATATGGCCACCATTTGCATCATACAATATGGCCACCATTTGCATCATACAATATGGCCACCATTTGCATCATACAATATGGCCACCATTTGCATCATACAATATGGCCACCATTTGCATCACACAAAATGGCCGCCATTTGCATCACAATATGACCACCATTTGCATCACACAATATGGCCACCATTTGCATCACACCATGGCCACCATTTGCATCACACAATATGGTCACCATTTGCATCACACAATATGGCCACCATTTGCATCACACACATTGCACAAATCTGCTACAAACAACTTGTTTACTGTACTTTCATAGTGCAGGCATTTTAAACAAAATCTCTATTTCTGCCTCACTTCACTGATGACTATTTCAAGACATCCTTGTATGTCTTATTCTTAAATTCAAGACAATGTATAATTTTATTTCAAGACATCCTTGTATGTCTTAACTATACACACAATTTATAGATATACCACAAACATTTTAAACATTTTACCCAGTGGACTTTGAACATACAGTACTTAAAAATTTACCCAGTGGGTTTTGACCATTCTTTTAAAAGTTTGTAATATCAAGGGTTTATACAGTGGCAGGGTGAGTAGGTAGGTACTATATGGGCTGTGAACTGCTAGCTACACTTAACACGAGGTTAACACATTACTAGTGCCACCAGAACTGAAAGAATTCCTGTGTCAGAACTCTTGATGAGCTCTACGACTAACAGATCCCTCTATTGAACTGCAGGTCCACATTCATAATCTTCACAATTTGTATATATGCAAATAACAATTATTGCCCTTTAACCCTTTCAGGGTCGAGACCCCGATTCTTAACTCCTTTTCAGGGTCGAAACATTTTCGGAAAAAAAAAATTATTTTTTCTTATGACATGATAGAGAATCTTTTTCCGATCATAACGCCACCAAAATTATGAAATGTGGTTGAAAACTAATGGAATTATGCTTTCATGAAGTTAGCGGGATCGATGCTATTTACGCATCGGCGATTTCCCCCACTTTGAGCCCTATTTTCGGCAAATTCCAATGTTTCAGTCTACTAAAATTATAGCTATTTCGCTAGAATTTCATTTGTTCTATCAATTGAGTATAAGAAACTACCAATTTACCAATTTCAACTACCCAATAAGGTGGTCAGAAATTGGCAATTTGGCCAATTTCATACAAATTTCAAAAGATGCTAATTTCAAAATAGGCTCCAGAATAAACGAGACAGACATTCCTGGCACTCAAACAACATTTTATCTGTTCATTAGTCAGGTCTCCAGGCCCCTCTTACATTACTTTTGCTTTCCATTTTGAATTTTTATTCTCACAAAAAATTGAAGATTTACTGTTATGTATACTATTGCATCATTGTAAAAACGGTATAAATAATATCAGCACACTTGTGCAAGAATATTAGACTTGCCAGTTGATGTGTATTGTACACGTGGCGTGATTTGTTTACTCTTGTACATCGGCAAAAATCAAAAATTTTTGCTACTTTGCGCTCAATTTCTAGGTACTTGTCATCGAGAAACCAACCAAAATTATCTTTATTTCTCTAATATATCTTCCATTCAATCAAATGAGACCAAGAAAACAAGAATATAACCATAAATACCATATGAAAATAGACTGCAAAGTTACAGTTTTAAACCAAAAACACGGTCAGAGTTTTTTTTCTCTCATTGTGCACTGTGTATTGCAGGATTTTTTTTATACTGCGCACACTGACCGCACAGACCCATTCTCTCACATCTAGGCCTACCAGCCTGTTTCTGCTTGATTTGAGGGCGCTAGAATTTAGGCATAATAGTACGTCAAACGCCCTGGCGCATAAGCCGTACTAGTATGTCAAAAACCCTGAAAGAGTTAAGCCTGCCTGAAATGCTTTGCATAACAATGGACTTTCAACATGCTCTAAAAATGTCACCCATTTCTGTATAAATATTTTCTTTTTAACACACCGGCCATATCCCACCAAGGCAGGGTACCTTTGATATACCTTTGAAGAGTTTCGAGAGTATCTACTCTCTGAGCCCGGCCATGGGCCAGGCTCATCTGGTGCTTGCCTGGTCAACCAGGCTGTTGCTGCTGGAGGCCCGCTGCCCCACATATCCATCACAGCCTGGTTGATCTGGCACCTGGTGAAGATATTTGTCCAGTTTCCTCTTGAAGGCTTCTACACTGGTTCCAGCCGTGTTTCGGATATCTTCTGGTAAGATGTTGAATAGTCTGGGACCCCGGATGTTAATACAGTGCTCCCGTATTGTCCCCACCGCACCCCTGCTCCTCACTGGGTTTATTTTACACTTTCTCCCATATCTCTCACTCCAGTATGTTGTTATGGCAGTGTGCAGATTTGGGACCAGGCCCTCAAGTACTTTCCATGTATATATTATCATGTATCTCTCTCTCCTCCGCTCCAATGAGTACATGTTCAAGACTTGAAGGCGTTCCCAATAATTTAGATGTTTCAATGGCTCAATGTGAGCCGTAAACGATCTCTGGATTTGTTCCAGCTCTGCTATTTCTCCTGCCCTGAACGGGGCCGTCAGCACTGAGCAGTATTCTAAGTGAGGGAGCACTAGCGATTTGAATAGTGTCACCATCGGCATTATTTCCCTTGTTTTGAAAGTTCTCAATACCCACCCCGTCATCTTCCTGGCTGTTGTGATCTTTGTCTTGTTATGGTCTTTAAACGACAGATCAGCAGACATAATTATTCCCAAGTCCTTTACGTGTTCCTTTCGTTCTATGTGGTGACCCTCTTGCGTTTTGTATATAGTGTTCCTTTTGAGTTCTTCATTTTTTCCATACCTAAGCAGCTGAAACTTATCACCATTGAACGTCATGTTGTTCTCCACTGCCCATTGGAAGACCCTGCTTATGTCCTCCTGTAATTTTTCAGTGTCCTCTACCGTAGTGACTTTCATGCTTATTTTAGTGTCATCTGCAAATGATGATACAAAAGTGTGCTGGGTGTTTTTATCTATGTCTGCTATGAGGATGAGAAACAGCAGAGGTGCCAGGACAGTGCCTTGGGGCACTGAGCTTTTGACCTCGCTGATGCTGGATCTTGCCCTGTTCACTACTACTTTTTGTGTTCTTTGTGTTAGGAACTCAAAATCCATCTGCCTACCTTCCCGTAATGCCTATGGCCCTCATTTTGTGCGCTATCACTCCATGATCGCATTTGTCAAACGCCTTTGCAAAATCTGTGTAAATCACATCTGCGTTTTGGTCGTCCTCCAATGCCTCCGTAATTCTGTCATAATGGTTCAGCAGCTGTGACAGGCATGATCGACCCGCTCTAAAGCCATGCTGGTTCGGGTTATGTTGGTTGTGCTGGTCCATGAACTTTGTAATCTGCCGTCTCATCACTCTTTCAAAGATTTTTATGATGTGAGAAGTGAGGGCTACTGGTCTGTAATTTTTAGCTAGTGCTCTACTACCTCCCTTATGCAAAGGAGCTATGTCTGCACTCTTTAAGGCCTCTGGAATTTCACCTAGATCTAAGCTCTTTCTCCACAGAATACTAAGGGCTCTTGCTAATGGTACTTTGCACTGCTTTATAAATAAAGCATTCCATGAATCTGGTCCAGGTGCTGAGTGAGTGGGCATGTTGGCCATTTCTTTTCGAAATCTATGGGATTTGTACTAATGTCGGTTAGGTGGTCTGCGCAGCCTTCTGCTGGAGTGAAAAATATTTCTGCATTTTCTACCTTGCTGTCATTTAGTGGGTTGCTGAACACTGACTCATACTGTTCTTTTAGAATTTCACTCATTTCCTGTTCATCGTCCATATACGAATCTCCTCTCAATAATGGTCCAATTCTACAGGTAGTTCTTAGCTTGGATTTTGCATAGGAGTAGAAATATTTTGGGTTTCTTGCAATATCCTGTATGGCTCTTTGTTCCCTTTGTACTTCTTCTGTCAGGTATGACATCTTAAGTTTTGTTCTAATTCCGTGATCTCTCGGTTAAGGCTATCTCTTCTGTTGCAACATAACTGTGTTTTTCAGCAATTCAGTAACCCGTTTTCTTCTCCTGTACCATCTCCTACGCTCTCTCTATATCTGATCTTCTTCGGGGTTTCCTCAATGGTACGTGTTTCATACATACCTTGTATGCTTCTGTATTCAGCTTCTCTAGGCACTGGTGGGGATTTAGGGTGCTCATGTCTGATTCCCATGATATGTCTGATAGCTCTTGGTTTATTTTTTCCCAGTCAATTCTATGGTTATTAAAATTAAACTTACTGAACATTCCGTCTCTAACATTAGTGTCGCAGTTCCCTAACCCTGAGTTAATACTAGTTTGAACTTCTATGATGTTATGATCAGAGTATATTGTTTTTGTAACTGTTATGTCTCTGATTAATTCCTCGTTGTTTGTGAATATCAAATCCAGGGTATTTTCATTTCTAGTGGGATCAATTATCTGTTGGTTTAGTGAGTACTTTTCACAAAGCCTCATTAGTTCCCTGGTATGTGCCTGTTGGGCCAGGGTGCTTCCAGGAGTTATTTCTGGTATAACATTATGGTGCCTCATCTTCCATTTTACATGAGGGAGATTAAAATCTCCAAGGATTAAAATGTTTGGGGTGGGATTTTCTAGCCTATCCAGATAGCTATCTATCTTCTTTAACTGCTCTGTGAATTCCTCCGCAGTTGCTGATGGTGGTTTGTATACTAGGATAATTACTAGATTCTTATTTTCCACTTTAATGCCGAGGATTTCTACTATATCATTCGTAGCGTTCAAAACTTCTGTGCAACAGAGAGTATCTTTTATATAGAGTCCTACTCCTCCCTGTGACCTATTAATTCTATCACATCTATACATGTTATAGTTTTCTATCTGAATCTCTCCGTCCAAAACATCCCTTGTATGTGTTTCTGTAAATGCTCCAAACATGGCATTTGCTTCTGATAGGAGTCCACTAACATAACTAACTTTGTCATTTTTATTTGATTTCAGACCCTGAATATTTGCAAATATGAAGCAGGAGTTACCATTTGGGATGTTTGGTCTTTCTTTGTGTTTGGTTAGTACCACTGGTGATGTCCTACCTGGTATGGCCCCTGGTGCCCATACCCTGGTTTCTCCAGTACTGACTTTGATTGTTTATACAGCCCTGATGAGCTGGTGCCTGTCTTGTCTTGTCCCACTGTTCTGCCCATCTGTCCCCTCTGTACCATTTCCACCTTTTGTCTCTTTCTTTTATCTGGTTGTTTCTCCTTATATCTAAAAAGATTGCTGTTCTTTTTCATTTTCCCTTTCCCTGCTTTCTCTGTATCGTACTGTTCCCTTTATATGGTGGTCTGGGCAGCTCATGTCATAACATTCTCTGGACTGTGTTGAAGCTTGACACATCACTGGATGGAAGTATCTGCACTCTTTGTTAAACCGACACTTTCCTTTCCTTAACATGTTGGCACATTTTCTGGTGTGTTTATTCCAACAATCTCTGCCATAAAGGCACATACCTTTAGCATAGAATTTGCATATATTTTGGCTGCCTATATTTACTGACTTTGTATTTTCCCAAAGATCTGCAGAATTATCTGCGTTTTTTTCCTCTCTTTCCACTCCTTGGTTTTCCTCGTTATCTGCGCTTTTCTCCTTTGATGACATGGGGCCAACATTTTCCCTGGAAGAGGACTCCCCTACTATATCTGTATTAGAGGCTATGGCTGTGGTGGCGTCTTTAACCAAAACCGGATGTTCACTATGGCTGGGGGCTGGGTCTGGGTCAGTCCTGGGACTGGGGGCCCAAAAAAAAGAAAAACTTAATTTTTTCTTTTTAAATTTAGTAATTTATACAGAAGGGGTTACTAGCCCCTTGCTCCCGGCATTTTTGTCGCCTCTTACGACACGCATGACTTACAGAAGATGAATTCAGTTCCACTTCCCCATGGAGATAAACAATGTACAGTGGACCCTCGCTATTCGAACACTCCAAAACTCACCCTCATTCCAGAATGCTGTTCAAGTGCTGTTACCAAACGAATTTATTCCCATAAGGAATGATGTAAATTAGATTAGTCCATTTCAGACCCCCAAAAATACACTTATAAAAGCACTTACAATAATAAACTTACATAAAAGGGAGAGTTTTGGAGTGTTCGAATAGCGAGGGTCCACTGTATCATATTGAAATTATTTAAGTCCCATGAATGCTTCCCTTTCAAGAAGGTTCCCACAGTTTCACCTTCACAACCCACTAACAAGCAGATCCCCACAAGTTCACCTTCATAACCCACAAACAAGCAGATCCCCACAAGTTCACCTTCAAAACCCACTAACAACCAGGTCCCCACAAGTCCATCTTTCATGATCCTTTTACACATAGACCCCCCTTCCCTTAATGTACTTTCTTTATGACACATTCATAAAGTCATCCCCTATTTTTGTATGAAAAAATACTAAATAGTAAAAAAAATAATAATTACAGTAGATTATTACTCAAATATTTACCTGATGGTTATGACTTCAGCATCATCACAGCTTCTCACCCTAAAGATATTTTCACCTCAAAGCAATGGAATTTTTTTTTGGGGGGGAGGGGGGGCAGAACACAATAACTCCCAAAAAAGCATTCCAATTGGCTAACTTGCAATTAGGGTTGGCAGTACAAGGACACACGACCGAGTTGATAAAGCCCACTGTGTGGGCAAAACATTGTCATTCTTCAATGCATCCACTAAATATTTAGCCACGAAATGGAGAGCAGATTTATTGAAAATGTATTCTGAAGATATTAATCACAATAATAGTGAAACTGTACTTTTTCTTTTAACACATGGGCCATTTTCCACCAAGGAAGGATTACCGGAAAAACAAGAAACACTTTCATTGTCATTCATTCCATCACTGTCTTGCCAGAGGTGCGCCAATACGACAGTTTAAAAACTGCAACACATCTCCACCCCTCCTTCAGAGTGCTGGCACTGTACTTCCCACCTCCAGGATTAAAGTCTGGCTTACCAGACTGTATAAAAGAGGATATTTGTTGATCCTTTATTGACTTTATGTGTCTTAGTTACTCCATGTTACAGAGAAAGCCAGTGGCTTCCCCAGCCAGTGGCTTCTCCAGCCAGTGGATTCCCCAGCCTGTGGCATCTCCAGCTAGTAGCATCCCCAGCCAGTAGCATCTCCAGCCAGTGGCATCTCCAGCCAGTGGCATCACAAGCCAGTGGCTTCTCCAGCCAGTGGCTTCTCCAGCCAGTGGCTTCTCCAGCCAGTGGCTTCTCCAGCCAGTGACTTCTCCAGCCAGTGGCTTCTCCAGCCAGTGGCTTCCCCAACCAGTGGTTTCCCCAGCTAGTGGTTTCCCCAGCCAGGGGCTTCTTCAGTTTGGAGGGAGTATGGAGGAAATATATGTACTCAGATTTGAGTGGACTTGTCAGCCTATGGATCTATGAAATATAAGCTGAACCACAGAACTGATGATGGAGAAGGAAGGGGGAGAGGGAAGATAAGTGGAATATTGAGATATCTGTGAAGGACAATCTGAACTGTATTGCAGGCATGCTTCTGGCAAGGCAGCAATTGAACAACAGCAAAAAAAATTCCCCCCATTTTTTTAGGGGGGAAGGGGGAGAGTCACTCTGCCTCAGTGGAAAATGGAAGGTGTGTTTAAAAAAAAACTTTTACATGAGCTTTTGTATTCATATTGTAGTAGAAGTTAGGAAAACAAAATGTATAAAAAATAAAATAAAAGGGGAAGCAAAAACAAGGTACCATTTCACTGAATTAAGTCATGGGATATTGTAGTGAAATATTTCATAGCATTTACAATAATTCAAAATTGCACATATTGCATTTCAAAGTGTACAGCTACATCCACTTGTCCAAGCACTTTCCCTTCCATACCCACAACTTGCTGCCAAAACTGTATGACACAATCACATTAAATATTTTACAATGCTTTAGGGCCTTCATGTAATTAAATAATAACCTCTCCTGCATTTCTAAAAATACATTCCTACAGCACAAATATTCCACATCAACCTTAAGGCCAAACACAAGTAAGTTTCTGGTAAATAGGTAAAGTGCAAAGTTTTTTAATCTCTTGACCAGAAGCATACTTCTGAAGCTTTACTTAAATATACAGAACAGTATAGAATTATAAACACATGGATTGCCATACCTTTCCAAGAAATACAAAAAAGAAGACATACATTTTAACAAATATACATTTACTTATTAAAAAGAACAAAAAAGGCACAATACCCGCGCACAGGAGAGAGAGGAGCTTACGATGACATTTGTAAATGCTCCGAGTCGGATAGAAACGTTATCGTAAGCTCCTCTCTCCTGTGTGTGGGTTATTTAAGTACTTATTAAACTTTTGTGAAATAAGATTGAAAAGAATCAGCAAGTCAGATCACCAGAGATGAATAATTACAGCAAACCCTCTTATAAGGAGCCATCATAGTGTAATTTTGTGGAACTGCAATTGAACACGTACATAAAAAATTGTACAATCTGCTTGCCTGGCCATGAGCAGTGCCTCCCTCCCCTCCAACCAGACCTCCAGCCACTCTGGCGAAGAGAGTGCAAGTCATATTCACCAGAAAGCATTTTGCTTACCTAACTGCTTCCTAAATTGATGTAACTTATCATTGCTTAATCTACTGGGTAAATAATAAATCTGTATAAAAAGTTTGAAGAGAATATTCAGTGAATTAATATCAAGAATCCACAAATATTCAGCATCATACATTATGACTCACGAAATCGTAATGACACGATTGCAAACAAATCTTACCACAAATGGGGATTGAACTCATGGTGAGTGAGTCGTAAAACTCCAGGCAAACGCGTAAGCCACTGGGCCAGCTGGCTACAATAAGATTTATCCAACTAGGTATATTTATACACCACAGAGAGGTTAGCACAAGCCCCACTGTGACCACAAGTGCAAGTTTTTACTGATGAATCTCCCGCCAGTTTTACGGCTCGCTCGCCATGAGTTCAATCCCCGCCCATGGTATGGTTTATCATACATTATCGTTATTACACTGCAATTACACACTGTACCACATGCTAGTGGCTTTTTGTGCTTAATATTTTATTACATGTAAACTACATTTTGTATACTGCAGAGACGAAATAGTTATATTGTATGTACTGTATTTTTATAAGTGTTGTATATTCTCTAACTGTATTTCTTCTACTGTTAAACATGTTGGTGAATAATAAAGAATAAATCAGTGTTTAAAAGAGATGTATGGGAAAGTCTTCTGCCAGCTGGTGTCTATTATCAAATTTCAAGAATGTATACCATGTTATGAGGTATACTGTATCTATCTGTAGCTAAAGTACTATGCTCATGATGCCCATTGTAAACCAATTAACTAATTTTTTTAATCAGCCATTTCCTGCAAAGGAAGGATTGTTGTTGTTGTTCTAGTGTATTTACAGAACACTGCTAAAGCCTTTTGACTATTCAGTGCTTTAAAAATATTCCATTCCTAAATTATACAATAAATTTACACTATCAATACCAACTTAGTACTGTCATGACCAAGTCTCTCTCACATTACATAAATCATAATCACAACACACACAAAACTATTCAAAATATTTTTGAGGCCTGGTCATGGACCAGGCTGTGGGGGCATTGACTAGAACTCCCTCCAGGTATACATCCAGTAATCCACGCCCATAAAATGTCCCATGCCAACAGCCAGGATCGAGAGCAGATTTAAACGAAAGAGGAAATATCCCCAACATTTATGCCAAAAGAGATGCTGGGTTCTTAATCAGGTAAGAATCCTGGGGGAAAAGATGGCACCCCTCCCAGAAAAGAGGACCCCCTACCCTTAAGACAAACCACAAACCCCACCAATGCACTAAAGAGACCCAGCACTGGGAAAGGGACTAAGGCAGGGTGACCAACAAAAGAAAACTCATTCAATAGATGTCTTGCCAGAAGTGCTCAAACATTAAAATTCAAATGACCCACCAAACAGTGCATATAATAATGGTACAGGAGGACTCCACTTCACAGCGCTTCACTTTATGGTGTTTCACTAATGCAGCGGTTTTCAATTATACCCATTCTTCATTTATTCAGACTTCCTATAATAAATATATTCACCACTCACTATAAGCCAAGGATGAAAATATTTTAAGGTAAGTAAAATATTTTTAGGCCTAGCTCTTATTGCTCACTCAATATATGATCATATAAACATGTTATCAGGCTTTAATATACATTTGAAAGTGAAAAAAAAGGGGGGGGGATATTTCACTTTACAGCAATTTTTGCTTTACAGCAGTAGCCCAGAACCTAACCTTCTGTTTAAGTGGGGCCTGCCTATACTGACAAGTTGATAAGTAAGACATTTGTGCAACAGTTAGGTTTCTTTATTCTTTATTTCACATTGTTCTAGACTATGGAGCAGGACTCTTCTCCAGGCTGAGGGACTGACTACCTCAAAACTATGTCTTCGCGGGTAATGGACCGATTACACCGTCCTTACGTCTCTACTGCTTTTGCTGCCTCTGTATTTGACTGATGAAGCCTACTCTGCACACAAAATGTCTCGGAATAAAGAAAACTGACTGCTGCACATGTGTCCTACTTACCACCCTCCAAACTGTAACATTTACATCCTTAAGTTATCATAAACAATAATAATACAGGTACAACATCTATTATATGGAGACTGATGGTCTGGAAACTCGTATAATCCATACTAATTTACGAGCAGGAACTTGAAATTCCCGCGACATATCGTTATAGCTCTAGGCTCACACAGAGAACAATGCACTACCACACCAATGAATATTGCTTCGTATATTATTATTATTAAAACAGTACGAGGCCTGGTCGTGGACCGGGCCACGGGGGCATTGATCCCTCAGAACATCCTCCAGGCATACGGTACCATTTACTGCACTAAAAACAAGCACTAAACCTGTGTGGATCATTCAGTGCAGCTCATCAGTGATTAATTATACAGGTACTGAATTGCAGAATTTTTTACCTTCAATCATTGAAGAACTAAATGCTCCAGACATAACAATCACCATTTACTGATCATAATTCAAAATCCTTTTACAATCATTACAATCAATAAAATACTGCACTCTAGAATCACTTTAGTAGTGAAGAATTACACTCCACAATCGCTGAAGAATTACGCTCCACAATTGCCGAAGAATTACGCTCCACAATCGCCGAAGAATTACGCTCCACAATCAATCACCGAAGAAGAATTACGCATCCACAATCAACCGAAGAATTCGCTCCACAATCACCGAGAATTACGCTCCACAATCACCGAAGAATTACGCTCCACAATCACCGAAGAATTACGCTCCACAATCACCGAAGAATTACGCTCCACAATCACGAATTCGCCACACAAAATTCGCTCACAATCACGAATTACGCTCCACAATCACCGAAGAATTACGCTCCACAATCACCGAAGAATTACGCTCCACAATCACCGAAGAATCGCCCACAATCACCGAGAATTACGCTCCACAATCACCGAAGAATTACGCTCCACAATCACCGAAGAATTACGCTCCACAATCACCGAAGAATTACGCTCCACAATCACCGAAGAATTACGCTCCACAATCACCGAAGAATTACGCTCCACAATCACCGAAGAATTACGCTCCACAATCACCGAAGAATTACGCTCCACAATCACCGAAGAATTACGCTCCACAATCACCGAAGAATCCACAATCACCGAAATTCGCACAATCACCGAAGAATTACGCTCCACAATCACCGAAGAATTACGCTCCACAATCAATCACCGAAGAATTACGCTCCACAATCAATCACCGAAGAATTACACTCCACAATCAATCACCGAAGAATTACACTCCACAATCAATCACCGAAGGATTACACTCCACAATCAATCACCGAAAAATTACACTCCACAATCAATCACCGAAAAATTACACTCCACAATCAATCACCGAAGAATTACACTCCACAATCAATCACCGAAGAATTACACTCCACAATCAATCACCGAAGAATTACACTCCACAATCACCGAAGAATTACACTCCACAATCACCGAAGAATTACACTCCACAATCACCGAAGAATTACACTCCACAATCACCGAAGAATTACACTCCACAATCACCGAAGAATTACACTCCACAATCACCGAAGAATTACACTCCACAATCAATCACCGAAGAATTACACTCCACAATCAATCACCGAAGAATTACACTCCACAATCAATCACCGAAGAATAACACTCCACAATCAATCACCGAAGAATCACACTCCACAATCAATCACCGAAGAATCACACTCCACAATCAATCACCGAAGAATCACACTCCACAATCAATCACCGAAGAATCACACTCCACAATCAATCACCGAAGAATCACACTCCACAATCAATCACCGAAGAATCACACTCCACAATCAATCACCGAAGAATCACACTCCACAATCAATCACCGAAGAATCACACTCACAATCAATCACCGAAGAATCACACTCCACAATCAATCACCGAAGAATCACACTCCACAATCAATCACCGAAGAATCACACTCCACAATCAATCACCGAAGAATCACACTCCACAATCAATCACCGAAGAATCACACTCCACAATCAATCACCGAAGAATCACACTCCACAATCAATCACCGAAGAATCACACTCCACAATCAATCACCGAAGAATCACACTCCACAATCAATCACCGAAGAATCACACTCCACAATCAATCACCGAAGAATCACACCACAATCAATCACCGAAGAATCACACTCCACAATCAATCACCGAAGAATCACACTCCACAATCAATCACCAAATCTTTAAATGGGCTGCAGAAAACAATATGAAGTTCAATGATGAGAAATTTCAATTACTCCGATATGGAAAACGTGAAGAAATTTAAATCTCATCGGAGTACAAAACAAATTCCAACCACACAAAGACCTGGGAGTGATCATGTCAAAGGATCTCACCTTCAAGGACCATAACTCCGTAGCAATCGCATCTGCTAGAAAAATGACAGGATGAATAATGAGAACCTTCAAAACCAGGGATACCAAGCCCATGTTGACACTTTTCAGGTCGCTTGTTCTATCTAGGCTGGAATATTGCTGCACACTAACTGCACCTTTCAAGGCAAGTGAAATTGCTGACCTAGAAAATGTGCAGAGAACCTTCACGGCACGCATAACTGCGATAAACAACCTCAATTACTGGGAACGCTTGAAGTTCCTAAACCTGTACTCCCTAGAACGCAGGAGGGAGAGATACATTATTATATACACATGGAAAATTCTCAAGGGATTAGTACCAAACTTGCACACGAGAGTCACTCCCTACAAAAGCAAAAGACTCGGCAGGCGATGTAACATCCCCCCAATGAAAAGCAAGGGTCCCACTAGCACGTTGAGAGAACACAATAAGTGTCAAGGGCCCAAGACTGTTCAACTGCCTCCCAGCATACATCAGGGGGATTACCAACAAACCCCAGGCTGTCTTCAAGCAGGCACTGGACAGACACCTAAAGTCAGTACCTGACCAGCCAGGCTGTGGTTCGTAAGTTGGACTGCGTGCGGCCAGCAGTAACAGCCTGGTTGATCAGGCTCTGATCCAATATGAGGCCTGGTCACAGACCGGACCGCAGGGGCGTTGACCCCTGGAACTCTCTCCAGGTATACCAAAGAATTACACTCCACAATCACCAAAGAATTACACTCCACAATCACCAAAGAATTACACTCCACAATCACCAAAGAATTACACTCCACAATCACCAAAGAATTACACTCCACAATCACCAAAGAATTACACTCCACAATCACCAAAGAATTACACTCCATAATCACTAAAATATTGAAATAATCAATCACCTTAGATTCATGCATAAAAATTATTTCACAACCAGACTCAATAATCAATCTACAATCACTGAAAAACTATGCTCAATATTCCTGAAAAATTTACAGTACACAATCAGTGACAATCACAAAAAAACTCATAATTTGCTTATCAATGACAAAAATCACTTGACTTTAGAATCACACAATCACATTTCACAAAACTACTCAACAATCAATAATGCCAATCACACAATCACTAAAGAATTAATGTTCAACAGTCACTAAAGAATCATGCTACCACTAAACAATGTTCAATAATCATGCTACAACTGAAGAATTAAATCATGCTGCCACTAAAGAATTAATGTTCAACAATCACACTACCACTAAGGAATTAATGTTCAAAAATCACACTACCACTAAGGAATAAATGTTCAACAATCACACAATCACTAAAGAATGAATGTTCAACAATCAATAAAACATGACACTCCATAATCAGTGAAAAATTACATGACTAAGAAATCACAATCAGTAAATCTTCAACATTCCAAAATCAACAAAAATTCAAATCACTTACAAATAACACTCAACAGTGAACGAAAAGTCTCATGAAAAAATCACATACAACCGTCACAAAAGAATCACACAACAGTCACAAAAGAATCACACAAGTCACAAAAGAATCACACAACAGCCACAGAGGAATCACACAACAGTCATGGAGAAGAATTGCCTAAACTGCTGTAGAAGTCATACTTTTTTTTAACACACAGCCATCTCTCGCTGAGGAAATGTCCTAAAAATAAGAGGAAACACATTCACTATCATTCAGTCAATTGTTGTCTTGCCAGAAGTGTGCTGCTATCACAGTTTAGATGGCCCTCAGAACTGCAACATCCTCAATCCTGTATATCCGGCTAACTGGTTTCCCTGAATCCCTTCATAATTTTTTTTTTCCCAACAAGTCGGCTTTCTCCCACAGAGGCAGGGAGACCCAAAAAAGAAACACTTTCACCATCATTCAACACCTCTCGCTATCATTCACACATAATCACTGTCTTTGCAGATGTGCCCAGATACGATAGTTTAGATGTCACTCCAAACAGCTTACTAAAAAAATAAAAAGAGGAAAACCCTTCATACATGTTGCCCTGTAAATATTAATATGCATCAATCCCCCAATTACGTTGTGGCTAAACTTTTAACAAGCACCAAATAATAGGACTTTAAAGGCTGACTCGGAAGAGAAAAGTGATTAAATCTGTCAAAGAGAGTATGTAGTCCAATAGAGGGGACATTTACTGAAAGTTATTATCTGAGACTATCTTTTACTATAAGCAAATTTCTAAGGTTAAGCAATCCATGTTATGTGAATTATCTCCTTAATGATTACATTTTATGTGGATGGTTGTAATATCAATCAAGGAATGTATGTTAAATAAATCTGATATGACTGGGAGGCAATGCATTTTAAGAATGTCAACAGGAATGAAGACAATGCATGTAGTACAAGGATGAACAAGCCTTTACCCGAGATGTCTTGCTCCAAGGAACGCTCTCCTTAGGGTGAAATGTTATTGCAGTAAATGCTGTTTTACTCCATGTTTTGGTCTTTGAGTATTAGCTAAATAAATTTCATGTGGCTGGTTGCAATAGACTAAGATATGTAAAACCTGAGTACAGTACGTAGTTACATTTAGATCAGCAAGCTATGAAAAAATATTTATATTAATGTAGCCATCTATTAGATAAGAGACTGAGTTAGGCCATTATACTATTTAGTGAAGGTGTGAGAGGACTTTCTAGTCTAGCTGTGGTAACAATCATCTCTTCTTCTGATGATAATGCTGTGAATGATTTTTTTTAACACGTCGGCTGTCTCCCACCGAGGCAGGGTGACCCAAAAAGAAAGAAAAAAACTTTCATCATCATTCAACACTTTCACCATCACTGTGGCTTCATTAATGCTCAAGAACACTGATACATCTGGAATTAGGAAAGTTTTGACAATATTTCAGTTCGTCCTGGATCATTGTCATCATCAGCTTCCTCTCTTAAGCGCAGGTTATTTGTGAATCATTCCAGCCATGGTAATGTGTCTTTTATGCTACATAAGGCCTGATAATGTTAAACAATACTAGTTTTAAAAGCTGTCCGAGGACAAAATAATTTATGCAACTTTGCCACACACGACCACAGCCCTATATATAATCTCAAGTAAGTAAGAATAATAAGCATAGGTATTAAATGAACTATCCAAGAGCTAGAAAAATTAGATAACGCATTGCACCCGAGGTTGAAAATCACTGTAAAATATCGATGTATCAACAGTTAACTTTGTCCAATGTGAGGTATGGGGTAACAACAAACTCCCTCATCATGTGAAGAGAGGGAGAAGGCAGAACAAGACAAACATCAAATGTACTATCATTAAGGAGATTTCATCACAATACAAAAACCTTGAAGTAAGTACTCACTCCTTGCATTCTTGAGGGTCCTGGAAGTCCATGTGGCAGTTGAGAGTCTAGAACATGAGCCTGAGTGGCAGCAGCAGCAGCCAACTCCCATGGTAGACATCCACTTCTGAATGTTGTTTGTTGTGGTGTGTACGCAAGACCTGTGTCTGCCTCACTGAACTGCAAGCTATCTAGGCCTTCCTCAGTTTCAGGAAACCAGCCTGCTGGCTCTTCTTTGACTAGTACGTCTTCTATTTTAACCTAGAAGGTAAATGTCCTATTCAGTATGTACGTAAAAGAAGCACTTGAGGTAAATAACAAAAAGGCACAATACCGTGACTGGAACAATACACAAATAAACCACACATAGGAGAGAGAAGCTTACAACATTTCGGTCCGACTTGGACCATTTACAAAGTCACACCATTTATAAGGTCACACTTGGTAATGTGATCATGAATGTAGTACACGATAACTTACACATAGGGAAGACAAGCTTGCAATGATGTTTTGGTCCAACTTGGACCCTATGTGTAAGTTATCTGTGTACTACAGTCATGATCACACTACCAAGTGTGCGTCGTTAAAATTTCTACACATACACCAGGAAACTGGCAAGTACAGTGGACCCCCGAGTAACGAGCACCCCAGAAATCGTACAATTATGTAAGTATAATATTGTAAGTGCTTTTGTAAGTGTATTTTTGGGGGTCTGAAATGGACTAACCTACTTGACATTATTTCTTAAGGGAGTAAATTCGTTCGGTAATGGCACTTAAGCAGGCTTCTGAAATGAATTTTGCTCGTTACTCAGGGGTCCACTGTATAATTAAGTAAACTTTTTCCGAGGCAAGTCTGCCTTCCCTCTCATACCATTATATTGACAAAGTGTAAAATTAACTGAGGAGGAGTGAAAGCAGTTAAATGGCTAACCTCAGGTCTCAGAGCCTTGTTAAATGGCTTACCTAAGGTCTAAGAGCCTTGTTAAATAGCTTACCTCAGGTCTAAGAGCCTTATCAATTGGCTCATTGTCAGCATCACTTTGCGAAGACGCTCCCATGTCTTGTTTGGCTGAATGACTTAGCATCTCTGCAGATATGGCACCTGGTTGATCTGTTGAATTACTAGAGTTACTGCCACTAGATGGAACTTGTGCCTTGTGTCTTGATGTTTCAGAATCATTGTTGGTTATTCTTGACTTTTGCATTTCTCTCCTTCCCGTTCTGTCATTGTCAGTGGTTGCAGTGGGTGGCACCTCTTCAGATCTCTTCCTTTTACCATCAGGCAAGTCATCTTCCCACAGTGAAGACCTCTTGCTCTCTCTTATGTCCTTTGTTGATGGGGCATTGACAGGCTCTGCTAAACCCTTAATTCTAAGTGCCTCAGCAGCTTTCATGAGTCCCGTAAGATCATTTTGCAAGACATTTACTTCACCCAGGTACATATAATTGAGCAGTGCTTCTAGATCTTTGTATGCTACATTGGCTACCACAATGACTGGATGCTTGCATGCCGTTTTCTCAAACATCTCATCAAAAAAATCACTGCAAGTAGAAAGAACCAGTTTGTGGACTGGATAAAAGCGTCCATCACATGCCAGAGTAACATCACAGTACGCCTCCTGAAATGAATAAATCACATGCGTAAAACAATGGACTTGTTAAAAAATATATATTCTACATTTTATACCAAAGCAACAAAGCAGAATAGTGTATTATTATTATTCTTATATTTAGGGGGATGCTAAACCCATAAGGATCATACAGTGCCTGGGGAATAGAAGATAATCAGGTTCAATCCAAGGAGAGAGAGAACAAGTCTAATTTCACCAGCATCAAGGAACCTCCCTCGAGAGGACACTCGAGAGGACAGAATAGCACAGAGTGAGCATAATTAGTCTCACCAATCATCCTCACTGCTAGAACAATCATCACATTTGTACATCATTATGAGTCCAATACAGTACAACAAAACTGGACAAAATAATTTTAGTGCATGTTAACGAGTACTTTTGCGGATTATTTACAAATGCTGTGCAGCTCAGAAGTCCATCAGCTGACTCATCTATGTTGAACCAACTCGACAAAATTCTTTATTTTGCTGAATATGAAAACTTATTTCAGAAGATGTATGTCGAAAATCCATTGACCTCCATTTCACTGAACAATGCACAATGTACGTATTACTACTTCCTTTATGGTCATCCCTACCTGGAGTATACCTGGAGAGGGTTTTGGGCGTCAACGCCCCCGCGGCCTGGTCTGAGACCGGCCTTCACTACATAATTTGCACAAATACAAATGAGAATGTATTTCCTCCTTTGGGATCATCCTACCTTCGTAGGAAAAGGCCAATGAAGTAAAAAAAAAAAAAAATACAGAAAACACTTGATTTAATGGACTAATAAAGGAAAGAGGAGTGTCGGTAATGGTGACTGTGGTGGATAGAGATGAGTGTTGTCAATATTGACTTTAGCTGTTTAAATTTCAGCTTAAATAGGGGTTATTATTTAACTCTCTAACATCTTAAGTACGATGTTCAATGGAGACATTTATATTTTGGATCTATTGGAGAAAAACTTTTTTTTTTTTTTTGGGTAAATAGACTGAAACTAATATATAATCAACCCTACCACAGAAAAGGAGTAATTTTAGGTAATGTTAGGTTGGTTACATTATGTTAGGTTTTATTGCTAAAAAATACCTTTAATCCTTTTAATCCAAAATATAACTGTCTCCGCTGCATAACTCAATGTTAAAAGAATTTACATAATTAAAAAAAAAGCGGCTAAACTAAATATTGACGGAGACTGTTTTGCTGTAATAACAAAGTCCGTAAATAGCGAATTTTGTTGGTCGTTTCTGAATCAAATGACCCAGCAGATTTTGCCATGTATTTTCAATGTCTGTTCAATCAAGATTTTACTCTAGACTTATGTGACTCACCCTTTTCCTCACACCGGAGAGCATTTTGAAGAAGGTCTGGCGATGGTCATTCCAGCGGAGTGATAACAAACCTCCATCCATGGCTCAACAGTATGTCACTCTGGGAAATAAGATAATGTAAATGGACACAGATGCAACAAATGTGACATTTTATTGTGGCACCCTATTGCTCCCCAGGAGATTCGTCAACGCCCCTGGAGAGCGAATAAGTGACTATCAATTTAAGCGCTAAACCCGAAAGGGTCATACAGCTCTGGAGGGTGAAACGTTGCCACAGTAGTTGCATGTTCAGTAATTCTACCATTATTACCAAAATAATGTAATCAGACATAGGTAGTGTTTTTTTTTTTTTTTGTCAGGATAAAACATGCCCGAAATGCTCTGCATAACAAGCGGCTTTTTATATAGTAGTATGTCACTGATGTCAGCTATGGTCTATATACCTTGTATATGTACTTGTAGAAATAATTATCATTACGTATTATATTACAGACAGGGCCGCAGGGGAGTTGATCCCCGAAACCCTCTCCAAGTATTATTATTATTACTATTCAGTGGAAGGGATGGTGGAGGCTTTGTTGTAAGGCAAAAACCACCATGGGATGTAACTTCCCCAGGACAAAACCCCTCTGGGAAAAACCTAAGGCTTAGCTTAACCTAACTTAACCTAGTAGAACCTAAATTAACATAACCTAACAAAACAAACTGCTTTTTTTTTGTACCACTTTGCAATTTTGTTCTAAGGAGTTTTCTCATGGGGTGAGGGTTCTGGCCATACCCTTGGAAGCTCAATCCTCTCTCTGCTAATTGTGAAATGATCACTCAACTAATATGCACTCAGTGATTCCCATTACTATCTACATCTGCATGTGATAAAAGTATTAACATGTATGAATTGTGTTATATATGTATCATTATTCACAAAGCACTAAACCCATGGGGTCATGTAGTGCCTAAAGGAAGATAATTGTGTTTGATCTACGTAACAAGAGAGAGAAAGTACCAATTCCTCGGATCAAAAGAAATTCACCATCAATGTACCTGTGTTAGAGGTATTCAGGCGTGATTCAAGGAGTAATAATAATAATAATCTTTATTTCTAGATGTACAAGGTATACAGTTCTAGCTGACTTCAATGACATACTACTACAGTGGTACCTCGAGTTACGAGCAGCTCCCAACTCGAACAATTATGTAAGTGTATTTTTGTAAGTGCTTTTGTAAGTGTATTTTTGGGGTCTGAAACGCATTAATCTAATTTTCATTATTCCTTATGGGAACAAATTCGTTTGGTATTGGCACTTGAACAGCCTTCTGGAACGAATTAGGTTCGTAACTCAAGGTCCCACTGTATAGAAAGCCCCTGGTTATTCAGAGCATTTTGGGCAAATTAGGTCCCCAGGATGCAACCCACACCAGTCAGCTAACACCCAAGTACCTATTGTACTGCAAGGTGAACATGGACAGCAGGTATCTTAAAAAAACACATCCTAATGTTTCCATCCATACTGGGAATCGAGCTACAGACCTCAATGTGTGAGGCGAGTGTGCTACCAACCCAGCTATGGGACACCCGGTAACACAGGTTCAAGTTCTCAGATCAAGAGCCCCTCACCATCATCAAGGAACCTCCCTGAAGTTTATTTAGGCACAGGTACACATCATCAGTACAATTATCATACAGTATAAATTACCCTGGATAACCAAAAAAAGTCAGATAAAGTGACTTAATTCCATTGGTCTGTCTGAAATGCACCACAGGCTAGTGGCTTTTTGTGTTTAACAATATTTTATTACATGTAAACTTCATTTTGTATACTCCAATAAGAAATAAGGTTGTTTTTGTTTGTTTGGGGTTGTTGGGGCCCTTAAATAAGCAAGTTTATTTAGGTACAGGTACTCACAAAGATTTTATTTTTTTTGCAAATGTTACAATGCGTAATTACAATTTTCATTTGTTAAGTACAAAGAACACCACCATCATGCCGGGGCATTTAGGGCAGACTCATCCCAATACTTAAAAACTACCCAAGTCCCGACAGGACAATACCTAATAACGTGTGTAAATTACCCAGGATAACCCAAAAAAAGCCAAACTGACTTATTTCCACTGGGGTCCCTGAGTATAAGCAGTGAATAAGTAAGTTTATTTGGGTATAAGTATACACAAGTACAATTATCATACATACGTAGTTTAAATTTAACTAGGATAACCCAAAACGTCAGTTTCAACTGTGGTGGATTATAATCAAAAAGAAGTGGTAAACCTACTAGGGCCATAGAGCGCTGTCCACTGTGTAAGTTTATTCAGGTATACACAGATACAGTTACATAGATTATCATACATAGCAGCATATGTCGAGAACTCAGGATAACCAAAAAAAGTCAGACAACGTGACTTATTTCCATTGGGGTCCTTTACTTATTTCCATTGTACACACCTCTGACCTCAGTGCTGTGATGGTAGTCTCCTCACTGCTGCCTCTCACTTGACACTAACTGCCTCACCGGAGCAACACAGGGAATATTTTTCCCCCGGGAAATAAAATGCGTCAAGGTTCCTCCTTCCCCCCAGACGATGACTCCAGTGGTGTGGGGGGCGCCTCTCCCCCTCGTACTACCTCACTGACCTCCTTCCCGACAGCAGCAGCTCGTCACACTCAACATGTCAGTGCTCCTCACACCTCAACACGGTGTAATACAGCAGGAGAGGCAGTAATAATGGCGGGGTGAGGGATGAGAGAGGCAGCAGCAAGTCTTCCCAGGATTGTTTATCATCACAGTTCCAATAATGTTATCAACACTCACTAGTTCCTCCCCAGGCTGGCACACCCCTCCAGAATTATATTATTATTTTATTTCGCCAGAGATACAATGGTTGTACAGAGATGTAAGTAGGTAAATTTATATAGGAACAGGTACACATAGGTACAGTTATCATACATAGTGTAAATTATCTAGGATAACCCCAAAAAAGTCATACTTATTTCTATATTGGGATTCTATCATAATTCATTTATTTTAGCATAATACAATGGTTGTAGAGAGACGTAAATATGTACGTTTATTTAGGTACAGGTACACATAAGTACAATTAGTATACATAGTGTAAATTATCCAGGATAACCCACAAAAAAAGTCAGTTATTTCCATTGGGATCCTATCCTAATTACTTTATTTTAGTACAATACAATAGTTGTACAGAGATATTAATATGCAAGTAAGTTTATTTAGGTACATGTACACATAAGTACAATTATCATACATAGTGTAAATTATCCAGGATAACCCAAAAAAGTCAAAGTGACTTATTTCCACTGGTGTCCTTGTAATATCTTATTAATTAAACCTTAAAAGTTAAAACACTAACTCATCTGTGTGACATTTACTTTTTCATGCAGAAAGCCCATAGTTATACAGAGCATTTCGGGCAAATTTAGACCTAACTTAAGGCTACAATGGCAATAACTTGACCTAATTTGCCCGAAATTCTCTGCATAAACCAGGAGCTTCATATATAGTATTATGTCATTGGTGTCAGCTATGGTCTGTATAAGTTGTATCATGTACTTGTAGAAATAAAGATTATTATTATTATTAGCACTATTAATTGCATATATATAAGGACATTAAACTCCAAATACACTTAATCTCATCCCGCACATTGTGCTAAAATAAAGTTAAAAAATATTAATCTCATATACTGGGTTATCCTGGGTTGTTTACACATATGCTGCTATGTATGATGATCTTTGTAACTGTATTTATGTATACCTGAATAAACTTACTAACATTGCAGTATCATTAATATATATTATAAATACATGATATAAATAACCTGGCCAGCCAAACTAGGGTCTAACATCCTGACGCTCGTTCTTATTTTTTTTTTTTAATATTTTCACTCTTTGATCTTTAATAAATATATTAATTACTTTTATCAGAGGTTGAATAAACATGTAAAGATTTAAAAAAAAAAGTATTTGTTGTTACGTATCACCTGAGGAATATTGCTAATTAGCGCTCCTAAGAAGAGAAATAAAGGGTATTACTACGCGCACACAGTTGAAAAGATAGAATTTGAACTGCAGTGCGAGCTGGATAAAATATATTGAAATACACCAATAATTTATAAATTAAGGGTTGCTGTCACACCACAGGTCATTTCAAAGCCCGGCAATGTCTATGGTGAACCTCTACCCCCAGGTGGTGCAACATCCCCCTAGTGAAAAGCAGGGGCGCCATGAGTACACTAATAATTAAGTAAGTTTATACAGATATATACACTTACATAGATTATCATACATAGCAGCAAAAAAGTCAAAGTGACTTACTTCCATCAGGGGCCCAAGACTGTTCAACTACCTGCCAGCATATACAAGGGGGATTGCCAATAGGCCCCTGGCTATTACCTGGAGGGAGTTCCGGGGGTCAACGCCCCCGCGGCCCTGTCTGTGACCAGGCCTCATGGTAGATCAGAGCCTGATCAACCAGGCTGTTACTGCTGGCCGCACGCAGTCCAACGTAGGAACCACAGCCCGGCTGGTCAGGTACCGACTTTAGGTGCCTGTCCAGTGCCTGCTTGAAGACAGCCATGGGTTTGTTGGTAATCCCCCTGATGTATGCTTGGAGGCAGTTGAACAGTCTTGGGCCCCTGATACTTATTGTGTTGTCTCTCAACGTGCTAGTGGCACCCCTGCTTTTCATTGGGGGATGTTACATCGCCTGCCGAGTCTTTTGCTGTCGTAGGGAGTGACTATCGTGTGTAAGTTTGGTACTAATCCCTCTAGGATTTTCCAAGTGTATATAATAATAAGATAAGATTTCTTCGGATTTTTAACCCCGGAGGGTTAGCCACCCTAGGGAGTACAGGTTTAGGAACTTCAAGCGTTCCCAGTAATTGAGGTGGTTTATTGCAGTTATGTGTGCCCTGAAGGTTCTCTGCACATTTTATAGGTCAGCAATTTCAATTGCCTTGAAAGGTGCAGTTAGTGTGCAGCAATATTCCAGCCTAGATAGAACAAGCGATCTGAAAAGTGTCATCATAGGCTTGGCATCCCTGGTTTTGAAGGTTCTCATTATCCATCCTGTCATTTTTCTAGCAGATGCGATTGCTACGGTGTTATGGTCCTTGAAGTTTAGTTTTTAGTTTGATATCTTTATTATGCACCCCATACCCATCCTGTGGGGGGTAGTCAAAAGATTACAGAGGTACATAATGGGTCCAGGGACTGGGCCCCAAAGTTTTGATAGCTGAGCAAGTTACAAAGGTAATGAACTCACAAATTATAAAGGTAATGAACTCACAAGTTACAAAGGTAATGTCCTTGAAGGTAAGATCCTCTGACATGATCACTCCCAGGTCTTTGACATTAGTTTTTCGCTCTATTGTGTGGCTGGAATTTGTTTTGTACTCTGATGAAATTTAAATTTCTTCACGTTTTCCATATCTGAGTAATTGAAATTTCTCATCATTGAACTTCATATTGTTTTCTGCCGCCCATTTAAAGATTTGGTTTATGTCTGTTTGGAGTCTTGCAGTGTCTTCAACGGTGGACACTCATGCAGATTCGGGTGTCATCTGCAAAGGAAGACACAGCACTGTGGCTTATATCCCTGTCCTGGCTGTCTTCAAGACCCCATGTCTGTCTTCAAGACCCCTGGCTGTCTTCAAGACCCCTGGCTGTCTTCAAGACCCCTGACTGTCTTCAAGACCCCTGGCTGTCTTCAAGACCCCTGGCTGTCTTCAAGACCCCTGGCTGTCTTCAAGACCCCTGGCTGTCTTCAAGACCCCTGGCTGTCTTCAAGACCCCTGGCTGTCTTCAAGACCCCTGGCTGTCTTCAAGACCAATAGCTGTCTTCAAGGCCCTTGGCTGTCTTCAAGTGAGATGGGTTGTATGGGGTAACTGGATAGGAAGTGCACCAGGTAGATTAGACAGCCTCGCCATAGACTTTTCTGGGTTAGCCTCCCCTCGAGGAAGGTTCCTTGAAGTTGGTGAGGGGCTCTTGATCCCTGAATTAAGCCTGATTACCTTCCACATCCCCCTACAGGCTCTGCATAATCCTACAGGTTTAGCGCTCCCTCTTGATTATAATAATAATTTGGGCTATCCTGTGTAATTTACAGTATGTATGATAATTGTACTTATGTGTACATGTGCTTAGATAATATAATATATAATAATATCTTTATTTACTACCAGTACATGCACAAGGTATACAGACCATAGCTGACATTAATGACATACTACTATATAGAAAGTCCCTTGTTATGCAGAGCATATCCAGCAAATTAGGTCAGTTTTGTCCCAGGATGCGACCCACACCAGTCCACTAACACCCAGGTACCTATTTTACTAATGGGTGAACAGAGACAACCGGGTGTAATGAAACACGGCCGATGTTTCTACCCTCTCTGGGAATCGAACCCGACATTCACCATGTGAAGCGAGAGCTTTAGCCACCGGGCCACGGGCCACCGTAAGTTGGGAGACTACAATGATGTTACTAATAAGTCACTGACTTTTTTGAGGATATCCTAGGTAATCTACACATATGCTTTGACTTTTTGGGTTACATAAGAACATAAGAATGGAGGAACACTGCAGAAGGCCTACTGGCCCATACGAGGCACGTCCTTATATTATCCTAAGTAATCTACACATGTATGATAATTGTACTTATGTGTACCTGTGCCTAAATAAAGTTACTTACTGGCGGCTTTATTCTGTACCTACCAGTCTTTTATTACACGTAAACTATACATTGTTTTTGTACCGCATAAAGAGAAATATATATTTTTAAATTTACATTTGTAAGGAAGGACATTTTGTGAGTTGTCAGCGGCCCTTACAACCCCAAACAAGAAGACTACAATGGATGATAATCTTCAAAATTTGGACCCTGAGGTGATTATATTCATCTAATGGGAGTGTTGGATGGCCTCTAGGTGACTCATAGTTCATGGGTAGTAACAAGAGGACACCAGCGGGGTCCTAGGGTAGCCCCTCAGGTGTGAGGTAACGTGAGTATTGTTGCCACTCGTGCCGGGGATCGAACCCTGGTCCCTGGGTGTGTAAGGTGAGGCCGCAAGTAAGTTTATTTAGGTACAGGTGCATATAAATACAGTTACATAGATTATCGTACATAACATCATATGTGTAGAGAACCCAGGATAATCCAAAAAAGTTAGAGTGACTTATTTCCATTGGGGAAGTAACCTGGATAGTCTGATGACATTATCTTTGGAAAAAATAAA
The DNA here is from genome assembly GCA_009830355.1 of Cherax destructor. NCBI lineage: Eukaryota > Metazoa > Arthropoda > Malacostraca > Decapoda > Parastacidae > Cherax > Cherax destructor. The sequence goes on from WNWK01000989.1 coordinate 144,754, forward strand.
CAAATGCAATATAATGCGATTCCCTGCAAGGGTGGAAACATTGGACGCATTTCTTTACACATGTTGTCCTGTTCACCTAGCAAGTAGGTACCTGGGTGTTAGTGGACTGGTGTGGGTGGCATCCTGGGGGACAAGATTGAAGGACCACAATGGAAATATGACAGTCCTCGATGACACACTTCCTTTCTTGGATTATCCTGGATGGCTAACCTTCTGGGGTTAAAAATCCGAACAAAATCTTATCTTGCACTAACACCCAGGTACCTACTTACTTGCTAGGTGAACACTGACACCAGATGTAAGGTAACACACGCAATATTTCTACCTGGCTGGGGATCGAACCACGGACAATTTGTGAGACGAGAGCGTTGCCTACCAGACCCCTTTCGGTTTACCAATTCCCCCTAACTAAAATCAATAAATACATGATATTGTAACATTGTATGTATATGTATGTGGCAGTTCCAATGCTTAAGATTTTTTATCCTTTTTTTACAGGAGAAAATACTGAGAGTTCTGGATTACGAACTCAAGAGTTTGAAAAAGGGTAGAGTAAGTATGAAGAGAAATTTATGTTGGTCAGTATCAGTTATCTGTATCATTATAAGCAATGCATATGCATTTAGGAAAATATATAGACTACAGTACAGTTATTTTCCTTTATGTATTCAAGAATGAAGAAAATGAATCCTTGATATAAGAGACTGGAAACAGAACAGAATCCGCTGCGTCGTATGATTTAGAAATAATGGACAAAGTCTGTTGGTTACAGAATTGTCTTATTATTGTCATGTGGAAACAATCTCTGCTCAGTCCATTACAATTACTATTACTAGCCACAGTAAAGAGAGGATCAGCTTGTAATAATAATAATACGTAATAATAATAATAATATAATAATAATAATCATGCTTGTACAAAAAACACTAGATGTACTTATTTAGTATTACTGTACAGTATTTGCTTATATGTTGTACAGAGTTTATGTGAATTGAAAACTGATATATTTAGCTTTGCTAAAACTGAAGCATAATGAACTAAAAAAATTGTAAATCTGGATTGCGAGTGCTCGCATAACTTTACAGTGCTTTACTAATTGTGTTCCTGAGTCTCTGCAATAATATTTAAATTAAAACATTCTTACCAGTCATGGACCTGTATCAGATCACACCTTACTCGTCTTAGATGCAGAGCAAGCAGGTCACATCATGGATGATGTCTTTATTTTATTTGTACCTTGATTACATAATTTCTGTCCTTACTTTCCTGTAATTACCAGCATTTTTTGATCCATATGGGTTTGCTGCATGTACTGAGTGGCACATGATAACAGTATCCTTAAATCATTGAAAATTATCATGAGTGGTTAATGGTAAACTCATTATATAATGGACTTGAAATAACGGCCAAACTCTGCTAAATAAATTGTATTTTTAGATCATTTATTTTCATTATTTATTACAGTACAGTGGACCCCTGAGTAAGGTAAAAACTTCATTCCAGAAGCCTGCTCAAGTGCCATTATCGAACGAATTTACTTCCTTAAGAAATAATGTCACGTAGGTTAGTCTATTTCAGACCCCCAAAAATACACTTGCAACAGCACTTACAAAAATACACTTACATAAATGTTCGAGTTTGGAGATGCACAAAAACTGAGGGACCACTGTACTTTCATCATCATCATCATCATCATCATCATCATCATCATCATCATCATCATCATCATCATCATCATCATCATCATCATCATCATCATCATCATCATCATCATCATCATCATCATCATCATCATCATCATCATCATCATCATCATCATCATCATCATCATCATCATCATCATCATCATCATCATCATCATCATCATCATCATCATCATCATCATCATCATCATCATCATCATCATCATCATCATCATCATCATCATCATCATCATCATCATCATCATCATCATCATCATCATCATCATCATCATCATCATCATCATCATCATCATCATCATCATCATCATCATCATCATCATCATCATCATCATCATCATCATCATCATCATCTTTTTCTTCTTCTTCTTCTATGCTAGTTATTATGCATAAACATATACTGTACATTATGTACATAAAGTTTACACTACATGATTTTGCTTTTCAGAAAATATATCTACAGCAGCCAAACAGCAACGTCTTTTTCTGCTGCAAGAAGACAGATGCTCAGAGTCATTTGCAGCTAGAGCGAGAAATGCTGATGGAGAGACAAAAACTTAAGAAGTCAAAGTGAAAGTCAACATTCTTGCCATAAATGATCTTGTGTTCTCTTATTTATATTTTTTTCAAATACAGTACCAAAAAAAAGTAGTATGTAACATATGTAAATTTCTTTGTTTTAGTATATTACAAACATTATTATTATATAATTTCTGTTCTAAGTAAACAATCTGATATCATGAAGACTTTCTGCACGAGTTATTCGAATAAATGTCCTTGATAGATCGTAGAGTAGATAGTTCCAATGATCCATGCCACCATTACTTTTTCTGGGCTTTTTTTTTATGAATATGAAGCACTAAATTTGTTTTGATCATTCAGCGCATGAATGATCGAACGTAGATCTACGTTTTTTTCACATAAGAAAGAATGTAAAAATGGACGTAGCTCTACATTTGGAGTGCTATGTGTATGAACGTAGATCTACGTTTGGACAGTTAAAGGGTTAAACTCTGCTCATTGGAAGGGAAGGGAAATGCAGTACTTTTCACAAGGGAGCTGGACTGATTGAGAACCTAGGAACTCTCTATGGCTTAAATGGTGTGGCTATTTTTTCTGTTGTACAACTTGTTTCTGAAGGAATGGGAAGGAATTATTGTTCAGATTTCTCCCAATACAACTACCAGTTGTAGTAGTACTATGGTGGCTGGTACACTACCCAAAGGGGATTGAATAATTTTATAGTGGAGGTACTCTGTTACTGAAATAGGTTGCCTGTAGGTCCAGAAATGGTGATTGAGGTTGCCTGATTCCCAGGGTTCTCTTTGATTTGTCCATATTCCTTATATAAATAATGCTGATGCTGTTGGTAGTCCCATTTTACACATGCAGTTTTACCAAGCCTTGCTCTGTTAAGTCTGGGTGAACCATCCAGGAGGTAGTTCTTGAAGACTGACACTGCAGGTCTTGTTGGTGGTGCTGGGATTATGTGATGGATGGCTGGTTCATTTCAGTTTCATTCTGAAGATTGTTTCCTCTATCCCCTATTTGTTCATCCCCCATTTTTTATGGCATTCATGGTACTTTTACTTTTCCTGGTGCCTACGTATCAATGACCTGCCATGATGACCTTTGTGGTGCTATAGATTGTGATGGGTCAGTGATCTCCTCTGGTGACCTCTGTGCTGCTATGGACTGTGTCGAGTGTGAGAAGGCAGTCTTAACCAGCCTTCTGGCACCTGTACAGCCTTCTGGCACCTGTACAGCCTTCTGGCACCTGTACAGCCTTCTGGCACCTGTACAGCCTTCTGGCACCTGTACAGCCTTCTGGCACCTGTACAGCCTTCTGGCACCTGTACAGCCTTCTGGCACCTGTACAGACTTATCCATTGGAGAGCATTAAAGTGGCCAATCTTAACATCATGCTCTGTATATTTACTGCTCAGAGACTGGGCTACTTTTAGTGGATGGACCCCTCAATGGAGGTTCCTTGATGCTGGTGAGGGGCTCTTGATCTAGGGAATTGGATGTGTGCTCCATTTCCCTGAATTAAGCCTGAATACCTTCCACATCCCTCCCACAGGTGCTGCATAATCCTACGGGTTTAGCGCTCCCCCTTGATTATAATAATAATCTGTGCAACATTTCCCTGAGTTAAGCCTCAATACCTTCCATCTTCCCCCCCTCACATGTGCTGTATAATCCTACGGGTTTAGCGCTCTCCCATGATTATAAGTTAGTTTGATATCTTTATTATGCACCCCATACCCATCCTGTGGGCGGTAGTCAAAAGATTACAGAGGTACATAATGGGTCCATGATTATAATAATAAACCTTATTTGCTCGCCACTATATCAGCACCTGGGCAGGAAGGTCAGCACAAACTCCGGCCAATGGAAATACTAGGTCACTGACCTTTTTTTGGGGTTTCCCCCTGTAATTTCCCCTCAAGGGAGGTTTCTTGATGCTGGCAGGGGCTCTTGATGTAGGGAACTGGATCTGTGCACCAGTTCCCTGAATTAAGCCTCAATACCTTCCATCCCCCTACAGGTGTTCCCTGAATTAAACCTGAATGCCTTCCACATCCCCTCACAGGCACTGTATAATCCTATGGGTTTAGTGCTTCCCCCTTGATTATATTATTATTACAGGTGCTGTATAAATCTATCAGCGCTGTATAACCCCTGTGGTTTAGCGCTTCTATTTGATTATAATAATAATAATGTATAATCCTACGGGTTTAGCGCTTCCCTTTGATTATAATAATCCCCTGTAATTTACACTATAGTATATGATAATTGTGCTTCTGTATACCTGTACCTAAATAAGCAACGCTATACGACCCTGGTGGGTTTAGCACTTTGTTTTGATTATAAAAATAATAATTTACCTAAATAAACTTACTCAGACACATGTAGATGAGTGCACATGGATCTCTAATGACTTTCTTTTGTGCTTATAAATATTTTATTACATGTAAACTACATAAAATAATAATAATAATAATAATAATAATTTTTATTTGGACATGATACAAAGAATTACATTTGGTTATTGAGATTACATGAGGTGTACATGCCAAAAGCCCCTAGTATGCAGGGCATTTTAGGCAGACTTAAAATTAACTTAAAACTAGATTGTAAGAATTATTGTAGATAGTATACAATGAGTAAAGGTGAGTATTTAAGCTATGAAATTTGAACATAGTTTTGTACTTTTGTCTTCATTATAAAATTAATTAAATCAGATTAAACAAATTAAAGCAATAGTAATAATAAAATAATAAAAAGTTATGGTTGATAATTTATAAAATAAGTAAAGTTGCTTATCTAAGTTTTAAAGTTTGAATATAAGTTGAACATATCAATTAATTTTAGCAATTTATTGCAGCAATGCAACTAATTGAGTGAGATAACAATTTAAAACAATTAATTGCATTGCAGTTAGTTTACGTGGTCATTATAATATAAGTGTTGTGGGAATAATTAGCTAAGTAAGTATTATTCATAACAGGTTTTACATTCATTCATTCAATCGTTCATTCATACATTACATTGACTTTAAAGTCAGGTTTTACGTTAAGTGATTATTCTACTTTGCTGGGAATGGTTGATATGGAGCAATTATCTTTGGGTGAGAAGGTGGTTTTTAGCATCGTTTTGAATTGGGGTACAGGTAGGGTTTCTTTGGCAATGACAGGTAATGAATTCCAAATTTTCGTGCCTTTTATATGCATTGAGTTTTTACATAGTGTTAGGTGGACACGGGAACATCGAGGAGTGATCTGTGTCTAGTGTTATGGTCATGTGTCCTGTTAAAATTAGTAAGGAGAAGTTTGAGTGGTGGGTTAATATCTGCATAGAGTGTTCTATGTATGTAATAGGCACAGTAAAAAGTATGGATGTCTTGTATGGTGAGTAAGTTTAGGTTTTTGAATATTGGTGGAGTATGTTGTCTGGAGTGAGAATTTGTTATCATTCTAACTGCTGCCTTTTGTTGTGTTATTAGTGGTCTGAGATGAGTTATTGATGTAGAGCCCCATGCGCAGATTCCATAGGTGAGGTAGGGGTAAATGAGTGAGTGATATAGGGTAAGGAGAGCTGGTTGTGGAACATAGTACCGTATCTTGGATAGTTTTGTGTACCACAGAAAATAAATAAAATTGTATTATATAATTGATATAATACAGCATAAGGGTGGTCATATTATTATTATTATAATCAAAAGAAGCGCTAAACCACGGAGGGTGGTCATAAGAACTGTGGTGTGGCTGGTCGTCTTCAAGTGGATTATCTTACAAGAACGTCAACATTAATCAGCAATATCTCCACCAATATATATACATATTCATGATATTTTTCCTTTAATAATAATACTAACAATTATAATAAATTAATAATAACTGATATAATACAGCATAAGGGTGGTCATAAGACCTGTGGTGTGGCTGGTCGTCTTCAAGTGGATTATCTTACAAGAACGTCAACATTAGCAGCTCCATCACACGTGTTGGCCGCCTCTCAGGTATTAATTATTTATTTCATGGAGATGGGGGAGTGTTAAACCCGTAGGGGGAGTCATACAGTGCCTTAGGGGGTATGGGAGGCACTCAGATTCGAACCAAGGAAAGGTAGTTCCAGTAGCTCTCATTCTGCTGCACCGGGATTCGATTCCCGGCACGAGTGGAAATATTGAGCATGTATCTTTACACCTGCTGTCCCTGTTCACCTAGCAGTAAGTAGGTATCTGGGTGTTAGCAGTAAGTAGGTATCTGGGTGTTAGCAGTAAGTAGGTATCTGGGTGTTAGCAGTAAGTAGGTATCTGGGTGTTAGCAGTAAGTAGGTATCTGGGTGTTAGCAGTAAGTAGGTATCTGGGTGTTAGTCACCTTACACCTGCTGTCCCTGTTCACCTAGCAGTAAGTAGGTACCTAGGCGTTAAGTAACTTGTGGGTCGCATCCTGGGGGAAAGGTTTACAGGACCACGTCGAAAATAAGCCAGATAGTCCTCGATGACAGCCTGACTATTGGGTTATCGTGGGTTACTAACCCTCCAGGTTAATAATCCAAAGGAAGTATTCTCTGGGAAGGCCCCTCGAGGGGCTCTTGATCTAGGGAATTGGATCTGTACTCCGGTTCCCTGAATTAATCCTGAATACCTTCCATCTCCCCCCACAGGCGCTGTATAATCCTACGGGTTTAGCGCTTCCCAATGATTATAATAATACGTAATTCTCTGGGCAGGCACCTTACTTTGTGTCCATAATGTAACTGATCTTTACATAGTTTGAGTTACTTAGCTGTTTTAAGCAGTAATTGTGAAAGAGCGACTAAAGATGGAAAATAACTGCTGGGTGAGTTGAATGATAGTTCTAGGCCTTTCGTGTTGCAATCAAGACATCATCAGGAACTTGCAGTGTTGCAGAAATAGAGCAGGAACTCCAGGAACAGATCTTCCTGAATTTCCTGCTCTATTTTTGCAACATTGCAAGCTCCTGATGATGTGTTGATTGCAACATGAAAAGCCTAGAGCTATCAGTCAACTCTCCCTGTGGTTATTTTGCATCTTACCTGTTTTATTTTTTAAGGTTAAAATCATGATTGATTGCTACTGTAACTTACAGCTGGACTTTAAATAATAAAATATCACAAGAACCACAATGGAAATAAGTCACTTTGTTTGACTTTTTTTGGGGTTATCCTGATGAGTAATTTACACATATGTTACTATTTATGATCATTGCACTTACATGTACCTGGACTCACTCACATTGGGTTTAAAACCCCCATCTGTTCCATGGTTTGTTTCCTAATTTAATGAAGTTGTGTAATTTTATACTATTTATTTTTTCATTGTTGTTATTGAAAGACTCAATAAATATTTACTGATAGTACAATTATACTTATTCTTTATTCTTGGCACCAGAGATAAAGTCCATGCAATGTCGGACTGTGATGATATGCCGTCCTTAGAGGACGACGGTGGTGAAGTCCAGCCAGCTGCCAGGACTGCAGGAGTAAGGAAAGTCGCACATGTTGACACCTCACGCCCAGAACAAATAGAATGTGAGGATGATACTTCGGAGTCTGATAATGAGGAAGACTGGCAGGAAATGGAGGAAGCAATATGTGGAAAAACAATATGCCTATTTTGCGATAATATATTACCATCGGTTCAGCTCGCATTTGCTCATATGATTGATGCTCACGGCTTTGACTGTGTTGCGTTTGTGTGCAGGTTTAATCTGGATCAAATTGGTTATATTAAGCTGGTTAACTACATAAGGCAGAAACGTCCGTTACCTGAAATTTTATTTACCGAGGAGAATGTAAAATGGGAGAGCAATGACTACGTGAAACCTGTAATAAATGATGACGCCATGCTAATGTTTGGTGAGTATAATGCCAAAAATGTACAGTTTGTATTACTGTAGGTTTAAGCTTGAAATATGATGGACAAAAGTGAACCTCTTAGTGTGCACTATTAAAAAAAAAAAAAAATTATGCACTAGATACAGAGCTTCAATTTTTTTATCTTTTATGCTAGTACTTGGCTCCTCTAGTACTGTACACTACAAATTATACTGCACAGTACATTGTACTGTAATAACTGAAATTTAGTAAGACGTATTTTATATTTTGTTAGTAAGACGAGATATTTTATAAATTTTTCTGTATAATATAATATAATATATTCAGTATAATATAAAAGAAATACCAATACTACAGTAATGGTATTTCTTTTATATTATACAGTGGTACCCCAAGTTTGGTACTGCTCCCAACTCGAACAATTATGTAAGTGTATTATTGTAAGTGCTTTTGTAAGTGTATTTTTGGGGGTCTGGAATGGACTAATCTAATTTACATTATTCCTTATGGGAACAAATTCGTTCGGTAACAGCACTCGAACAGCCTTCTGGAACGAATAAAGTACGGAACTCGGGGTACCACTGTACAGTAATAATGTCTGCAGAATTGGTACCGTGCATAGCCTGTAGCAGAGTGAATCCAAATTGCCAAATTAGCAAGGGCACATATATAAACATACATGCATGCATATGTGCATGCATACATGCATGCATATGTGCATGCATATGTGCATGTATACTAATCACATGTATAGTGTGCAAAGTCCTGGAGAAAATCATCAGGAAAAGAATGGTGGAGCACCTCGAGCTGAACAGGATAATAAACACCAGACAGCACGGATTCCGGGAGGGCAAATCCTGTGTAACAAACCTCCTAGAGTTCTATGATAAAGTAACAGAGGTAAGGCAAGAGAGAGAAGGGTGGGTTGATTGCATTTTCCTGGACTGCAGGAAGGCCTTCGACACAGTTCCTCACACGAGATTAGTAAAGAAGTTGGAAGAACAAGCATGTATAACAGGAAGGGCACTGGAATGGATCAGGGAATACCTCACAGGGAGGCAACAACGGGTCATGGTGCGTGATGAGGTATCACAGTGGGCGCCTGTGACGAGCGGCGTACCGCAGGGGTCAGTCCTAGGACCAGTGTTATTCTTGGTATATGTAAACGACATGACGGATGGGATAGACTCAGAAGTGTCTCTGTTCGCAGATGATGTGAAATTAATGAGGAGAATCACATCGGAAGAGGACCAAGCAGGACTTCAAACAGACCTGGACAAGCTTGACATCTGGTCTAGCAACTGGCTTCTCGAATTCAATCCCACCAAATGCAAAGTCATGAAGATCGGAGAAGGACAAAGAAGACCGCTGACAGAGTACAGGCTAGGTGGACAAGGGCTACAAACCTCGGCAAAGGAGAAAGACCTTGGGGTGAGTATAACGCCAAGTACATCTCCGGAGGCACACATCAACCAGATAACTGCGGCAGCATATGGGCGACTGGCAAACCTAAGATTAGCGTTCCGTTACCTAAACAAGGAATCGTTCAAGACACTGTACACCGTGTACGTCAGGCCCATACTAGAATATGCAGCACCAGTCTGGAACCCACACCTGGTCAAGCACGTAAAGAAACTAGAGAAAGTGCAAAGGTTTGCGACAAGGCTAGTTCCACAACTCAGGGGTCTGTCCTATGAAGAAAGGTTGAGGAAATAGGACTAACAACACTGGAGGAAAGAAGGGTCAGAGGAGACATGATAACGACATACAAAATACTGCGGGAATCGACAAGGTAGACAGGGACAGGATGTTCCAGAGAGGGAACACAGAAACAAGGGGACACAACTGGAAGCTGAAGACTCAGATGAGTCAAAGGGATGTTAGGAAGCATTTCTTCAGCCACAGAGTAGTCAGGAAGTGGAATAGTCTAGAGAAAGATATAGTGGAGGCAGGAACCATACATAGTTTTAAGACGAGGTATGATAGAGCTCATGGAGCAGGGAGAGCAGAGACCCAGTAGCGGACAGCGAAGAGGCGGGGCCAGGAGCTGAGTCTCGACCCCTGCAACCACAATTAGGTGAGTACAATTAGGTGAGTACAAGATGTCACAATTGGAAGTTGAAGACTCAGACGAGTCAAAGGGATGTTAGGAAGTATTTCTTCAGTCATAGAGTTGTCAGGAAGTTTAATAGTCTAGCAAGTGATGTAGTGGAGGCAGGAACCATACATAGCTTTAACCCTTTGGGAGTCGACAGGCCTTCTCGGAAACACGTTCTCAGGGTCGAAATTTTTTTGGAAAAAAATAATAATAATTTTTTCTTATGAAATGATAGAGAATCTTTTACCGATCATAACAACACCAAAAGTATGAAATTGAATGAAAACTTACGGAATTATGTTCTCGCGAATTTATTGGTCTCGAAGATGTTTACGCATCGGCGATTTCGCCCACTTTGAGCCCTATTTTTGGCCAATTCCAATGTTCCAGTCCACTAAAATCATAGCTATTTCGCTAGAAATCCATTTCTTCTATCGATTGAGTACAATAAACCGCTTATTTACCAATTTCAACTACCCAAAATAGTGGTCAGAAAATGGCAATTTGGCCAATTTCACACAAATTTCAAACGATGCCAATTTCAAAATAGGGTCCAGAATAAACAAGGCAGACAGTCCTGGCACTAAAATAACATCTTCTCTGTTCATTAGTCACGTCTCCAGGCCCCTCTTACATTACTTTTGCTTTCCATTTTGAATTATTTTTCTCACAAAAAATAGAAGATTTACTGTTATGTATACAACTGTATTATTGTAAAAATGGTATAAATAATATCAGCGCACTTGTGCAAGAATATTAGACTCACCAGTTGATGTGTATTGGACACATGGTGTGATTTGTTTACTCTTGAACATCGACTAAAATCGAACATTTTTGCTATTTTGAGCTCAATTTCAAGGTACTTGTCATTGTCAAACCAATCAAAATCATCTCTATTTCTGTAATATATCTTCCATTCTATCAATTGAGACCAAGAAAACGAGAATACATCAATAAATACCACACGAAAATGGACTGCAAATTCGCTGTTTTAAACAAAAAAAACGGTCAGAGTTTTTTTTCTCATTATGCAGTGTGTGCTGCAGGATTTTTTTTATATTGCGCACACTAACCACACAGACCCATTCTTTCATATGTAGGCCTACCAGCCGTTTCCCACTTAATTTGAGGCCGCTAGAATTTACGCGTATTAGTACGGCACCGACCCCTGCTCGTAAAACGTACTAGTACGGCACCGACCTCGAAAGGGTTAAGACGAGGTATGATAAAGCTCATGGATCAGGGAGAGAGAGGACCTAGTAGCGGTCAGTTAAGAGGTGGGGCCAGGAGCTAAGTCTCGACCCCTGCAACCACAATTAGGTGAGTACGTACATACATATATATGTATGTACGTACATACATTGATTTTAGTTGACTACAAGGATGTTACACATCTGGTCTGGATGATGCTCAGGGTTTCCTGAAATGATGATTTTTTAGTTCTTAATCACTTATTATATACATGTAGAATATGTGTTTAACCCTTTACCAGGCCAGGTGTGCCTCATATTTGATTCTGCCATAGAGGGTATTTTAGAGGCGCCTAAAATAAACAAACTTGACAAATGAACACAAATAAATATGTCTTAGAATTGCTTATATTATCAGAATATAGGTTGCAAATGTTGCAGTGTCTCAAATTTGATGCGTGGCCTGGTAAAGGGTTAAAGCTGTACGTTATGCTGGAAAACCACCTATACGTTATTTTGTATGATATACCTTTGAAGAGTTTCGAGAGTTTCACTATAGGAGCCCAGCTATGGGCCAGGCTTGTCTGGTGCTTGCCTGGTCAGCCAGGCTGTTGCTGCTGGAGTACCGCTGCCCCACATATCCATCACAGCCTGGTTGTACAATACACAAATTACTCACACATACGATAGAGAAGCTTATGACGACATTTCAGTCCAATTTGGACTGTTTACAAGAATGGTCCAAGTCAGACCAAAACATTGTCATAAAGCTTCTCTCGCCTATGTGCGGTTTATTTGTGTATTGTTCCAGTCACAGTATTGTGCCTTTTTGTAGTTTACAAATAGTCCCCAAAAAATTACCCATAGCAAATTTTGTGTGAAAAGAATGCACATCCAGGTATCACTGAAGATGGATTTTTTCAGATGTGGAAGAACTGACAAAGATAGAAGAGCAACCAGATCACGACCAGCATACTTCGTACAATGAAGCCACCTATGATGAACTGAGAGAAATCATTGTCAAGCAACGTGAAGTCATGCAGAGGATGTTGCAGGCTGTTCAGGCTGTCAGTAAGGTCAGGCATCTTGCAGCCACCTTATTTTGGAGCAGCTGTTAAGGCTTGTTATAGGTACATACTTTACACAGGTCTCAATGTGAATAAATCCAATTGGCCCTTGACTTACAAGTGCCTCAAACTACACACATCTGCACATACAGAGCATATCAAATCACAGAGTGGGTGGGGTTCGAACCCTTGGCAGGGGAGTGGTACAACTCCCAGGCCAGTGTGTTAACCACTACACCAGCTGGCCCAGAGCACTTAAAAAATAATTAACATATTTTCCGGCAAAGATGCACAACAGAAGTACAGTGGACCCCTGGTTATCATACTGCTCCCAACTCGAACAATTATGTAAGTGTATTTTTGTAATTGCTTTTTTAAGTGTATTTTTGGGGGTCTGAAACAGATTAATCTGATTTACATTTGGTAATGGCACTCGAACAACATTCTGGAACGAATTATGGCCGATAACTGGGGGTCCACTGTATATCATAACGGTAAATCAGTTACCATATTCAAGGGTTATTTACCCTCTTACTTTACTCTAAAGCTTAACACAAAGCCTACCATTGACCCTGACCTTGAGTATATAAGGTGCAGGCTGATTTTTCAAGACTTTTTTGTCAGAAACAAGGCTCATTTTATATACCGGAAAATATGGTACATTTTTACAATTGCTGATTTATGCTTCTAATCTTTTGCATTCTTGTTTTCTATGCAAACAACTCATGCATAAGGTGAAACACCAGACAAGCAACTTGTTTATAAGTTGCTTTAAACTTGTATGTGAAAGCATGGTAACTTGTGCCTTAGTAGGCACTAAGTTGGATACCATGCTTAGAGATACAGTGGTACCTCGAGTTACGATATTTTTTCGTTCGAGAATGCTGTTCAAGTGCCATTACCAAACGAATTTATCCCCATAAGGAATAATGTAAAATAGACTAGTCCTTTTACACCCCCAAAAATATACCTACAAAAGCATTTAAAAAAATAAACTTACATAAAAGGGCGATTTTGGGGACCATCGTAACTCGAGGTACCACTGTATAAGAATTTTATTATTATTTGCCACAAGAATTCATGCTAATGAGAAAGATATACTCTTTAATGATAGAGGGGAGTGAAGGTGTGGGGAGTGATTATGTATGAGTGATGGTGAAAGTGTTGAATTTTTGGGTGGGAAACGGCCGACATGTTAAAAAATAGTAATTATAATAATAATACGTAATAATAATAATATGATTAATTTCTTATTTTGTGCAACACTGCAGAATGACAATGGCATAATCAAAACGGTAGGAGATATGAGGCCCGAAGAAGATGAAGGATACTTCAATTCATACGCTCATTTTGACATCCATCATGAAATGCTAACGGTGAGTCACTTCTGCAACTGACACTGTGTTCGCAGCCTTTGATCTACCACTGAATTGTAATGTTGATGTCGGTCTTCAACTCTTCCAGAATGCATAGGCACCACACTAGATTTTGTTTTTTTTCAACAAACCGGCCATATCCCACTGCGGCAGGGTGACCTAAAGAGAAAAACAAAAGTTTCTCTTTTTTTTAGTTATGTATACAGGAGAAGGGTTTACTAGCCTCTTGCTCCCAGCATTTTAGTCGCCTCTTACGACACGCATGCCTTACAGAGGAAGAATTCTCTTCCCCTTCCCCATAGAGATAAGAGGAAATAAACAAGAACAAGAACTAGTAAGAAAACTGAAGAAAACCCAGAGGAGTGTGTGTATATATATGCTTGTACATGCATGTGTAGTCTGACCTAAGTGTAAGTAGAAGTAGCAAGACATACCTGAAATCTTGCATGTTTATCAGACAGAAAAAAGACACCAGCAATCCTCCTATCATGTAAAACAATTACAGGCTTCTGTTTTACACACTAGACCTATGGTGGTTATATTTATTACCTTAATTTTTAAAGTGGTGGAGTGGTAAGCCAGCAGAAGGCTCAGTCAGATGACCAAAAGCTCCAGCTGTAGGTCATCATATGACTAAGACCTGTGTCAGGAATCACTTGTCTTGCTTCCTGACCAACCTAACCTAACCTAAACCACACTAGAAACAAGTATGCATCTCTGAAATCCCTCATGTTCGACTGAATCATAGTAGAAACTCAGTGGAAATGAAAAGTCCTCAGATGTAGAATAACTTTCTATACAAGTTAAAACAATTGTTATGTATTAAATGAATTAAAATCAAAGTTCATGAAATAGTCATTGTTTAACTGCTCATTAATTTTCAACTATCAACCAAAATTTTAACCTTTCTTATGCAGTATCATTACCTTAATGGTATATAATACAGTTGGGGTGTGAGCAAGGTAACATTTATGAAGGGATTCAGGGAAACTGGTTAGGTGGACTTGAGTCCTGGAGGTGGGAAGTATGGTGCCTGTGGTCTGAGGGAGAGGTGAAGATATTTGCTGTTTGGAGGGACATGTGAACTGTTGTATCTGTGTGCCTCTGGCAAGACAGTGATAGTGTGAATGATGGTGAAAATGTTTCTTCTTTTTTTCGGGTCACCCTGCCTCGGTGGGAGACGGCCAATGTGTTAAAAAAATTGTTAGTTGTGTGTACACTACTATGTCATACAAATACAGTAGAAACCTTGTATCCACAGATTCAGTTTCAGTGGTTCTGGTTTACTGTGGCCCGAAAATAACCTTTAATTTTGCTTAATAATGGCTCCATAGTGCAAGAGTATTAATAGTGGTATAGTTCTTCAAAGCCTAAGAGAAGTCGTGAAGTGCTTCTCATCAGCAAAAAAGTGATAATTCTTGACTTATTATGTGTAATTTATCAATTAAACTTTATCATAGGTATGTGTGTAAACAAAAAACAACTCATATATAGGGTTTGCAATTATCCACGGTTTTGGGTACAGAAGGGCCCCACTTATACAGCAGGTTAGGTTCCAGGCTACTGCTGTAAAGTGAATTTTTTTATTTTTTTTTTCACTTTCAAATGCACTTAAAAACCTGATAACATGTTTACACTATCATATATTAAGTGAGCAATAGAGCTAGGCCTAAAAAATGCATATACAGTACAGTGGACCCCCGAGTTTCGTAAAAACTTCACTCCTGAAGTCTGCTCAAGCGCCATTACCAAACGAATTTACTCCCTTAAGGAAAAATGTCACGTAGGTTAGTCTATTTCAGACCCCCAAAAATACACTTCCACAAGCACTTACAATATTATACTTACATAATTGTACGATTTCCGGGGTTTACGAAACTTGGGTGTCCACTGTACACACATTACTTACCTAAAAATATTTTCGTCTTTAGCTTATAGTGAGTGGTGAATATATTTATTATATGAAGCTGAATAAATGAAGAATGGGTATAATTGAAAACCACTGTATTAGCGAAACATTGTAAAGTGAAGTGCTGTAATGTGGGGCCCTCTTGTATCCATGGTAGGTTTTGAAATGTATCCCCCGTGGATACAGGGGACTACTGTATGCAGTATAGTACTTTGGTGCACTTTTTTACTGTGTTTTAACATCAATCTGATATAGTGGACACCCCGAGGGTTCACTGTTCTATGCCTTATGATAATTTTATTTTGATCTATTAATTTTGTTGACACTATATTGTGGGATACTTGGTTTATAAAATAATTTTTATGTTCCTGTTGAGTTATTAGTTAATAATAAGCATACTTGTAGAAGTTGAACGATTCAGAATAAATCAGAGAATGGACAAGATCCAACCCCATGGTAAACCATTCCAAAAACTAATAGTATAATAGTTTAAAGATTCAACCAGCTAGGTATGTTTCTATGCTTAGAGGTCAGCATAGTTCCTCATTGTGGCCACAAATACAGTCTTCACAGACAAATGTCACACCCACATGGCAGTGATAAAGATGTTTTATTATCAGTTTCATGCGGTGAAGGCAAAAATTGTAGATTATGCCAGTTATCTCCAGTTATCAATTATTAATTACTAGTTTACCTATTACCAGTTGGCCATTCTTGATGCATATTTATCTGGATTTTATTGTAATGTTTTAAATTTTTTTTTACCCTCAGGATCGCGTAAGAACTGAATCGTATAGGGATGCAATCATGAAGAATTCCAGTCTTTTGAATGGCAAGAGAGTTTTGGATCTTGGTTGTGGAACAGCCATCCTGTCCATGTTCTGCGCCAAAGCTGGAGCCATGGTTACTGGGGTGGATATGTCCGACGTTATCTACCAGGCCATGGATATCATAAAGTTGGTTTTTATACAGTTGTATTTTTTCAAATGTCTTGTGTATATACTGTACCACACAGTGGATTTGTC
Source organism: Cherax destructor (assembly GCA_009830355.1). Classification (NCBI taxonomy): domain Eukaryota; kingdom Metazoa; phylum Arthropoda; class Malacostraca; order Decapoda; family Parastacidae; genus Cherax; species Cherax destructor. Next base: position 161,489 of record WNWK01000989.1, read on the forward strand.
AGGTGCCATGGTAACATCCACCAGATCTTGTATCTAGGAACACTATTGTTGCCATGGTAACATCCACCACATCTTGTATCTAGGAACACTATAGTTGCCATGGTAACATCCACGAGATCTTGTATCTAGGAACTATGGTTGCCATGGTAACATCCACCAGATCTTGTATCAGGGAACACTGTGGTTGCCATGGTTAGGTTAGGTTTCTGAAGTGCTGTTTCTAATGTTTGATATATTTATCACTTGATGGATATTGTAAAGTTAGAAAGAGCAAAAAGGCACAATACCATAACTGGAACAATACACAAATAACCCGTACATAGGAGAGAGGAACTTACGACGTCATCGTAAATTCCTCTCTTCTATGTCTGGGTTATTTGTGTACTGTAAAGTTATTTTTTAGGAAATCTATGATTTTTAACCCTAGAGAGGTATATCTGTAGAAATAGTCTTCATTAGTTATACCAGTTAACTGACTCAAAATCGTAATAACACAATTGCAAACAACTCACAGAATTGGTGGGGGTTTGAAACTATGGCTGTGAGTGCTAAAACTCACAGGCCAAGTAGTTAACACACTGTCCTGTGAGTTTTAGTACCTGCCATGGGTTGAAATCCCACCCGTTCCATGATTTACACCCAGATATGCTGTACCAAGTGAGGACAAATATTAAAACATAATTGTTCTAATCAGAATTTATTGTTGATATAGAAGAACATCTCTATGGGGATGTGGAGAAGAATTCTTCCTCCGTAAGCCATGCGTGTCGTAAGAGGTGGCTAAAATGCCGGGAGCAAGGGGCTAGTGATCCCTTCTCCTGTATAAATTACTAAATGTATAAATAAGAAAATAACTTTTGTTTCTTCTTTTTTGGGTCACCCTGCCTCGGTGGTCACCCTGCCTCGGTGGTCACCCTGCCTCGGTGGTCACCCTGCCTCGGTGGTCACCCTGCCTTGGTGGGAGATGGCCGATGTTTAAATAAAAAAATTGAACACGTAAAGTAACACTCATTGAAGTGAATGTGAGTGAGACTTATCACAATTTGATTTTACCATCCATAGCCATGAATGCCTCACTAGGGTTTATAAAATACCACATGGATAATTTCAGAATCATATGCCTGGCAGGCAGGTAATCACCACAAACCATTTTATTGTTTGTGATCTAATTGTACAAAGATGTACCATTGTTAGAGAGTTATTGTTTTGGATATTGATAGATGGTTAACTTTCATTTTGTTCTCAATAAATTGTAAAGTTAGATTTTTTTTTAATCTTTAATAAAAAAATGTTTGCCTGGTTTGTTTGTACTTTGTTTAATTTGTAATTTGTTTTTGCCAACTGGCTTTCTCTTTTATATGAACTATAAATCAGTATTTGTTTTTAATATGTATACAATCTAAACTGCTAAATTAAATTTTTTTGTTGCATGTTTTTAGTGAGAAAAAGTTAAATTTTATTTTGAACACAATGTAAATTGTTAATTTTATTTTTTCTATTACATAATTTTTATAGAAAAAAATTATAAATTTTATTTTGTATGCATTAAATTGTTATTCACATCAACAGGGAAAACGAACTGGAGAACGCTATCAAGCTGCGTAAAGGCAGACTCGAGGATCTGGACTTTGAGCACAAGTTCGATTTCATCATTTCCGAGTGGATGGGATACTTCCTGCTGTTTGAGGGCATGTTGGACTCTGTGCTCTATGCCAGGGATAAACACCTGGCCGATGGAGGCTTGCTCCTTCCCAGCCGCTGCACCTTGCACCTCGTAGGGATGGAAGATATGGGTTGGTGTGTTTGAATTTTTAATATTCGAGTTTTGGCACACTGCTGTACTGATTTATAGTGTGCCTTGATAAATGAGACACGCATGCAACATTTGTCTAACCTAAAGGCATGACCTGTTTCCATTAGTGGTTTTGTCGATTGGTGTGGGGGAATGTACAAGTAAATGTGGACTGTAAATTATGCTACTTAGCTTGTTGATGCATCTACGACTCCCCAGCCTTCTCAGAAGTCGTTGGTTGATGCCTCTGTTCACATTTCCCTCTGGGCTGTATGGTAGAATAAATGCACACATGAATGTTATATTATTGCCCCAAAGGAGTGTATGCCATTATCGTCAGTCATAATATAAAGACTGAGATGGACATTCACGTGTTTGGACTTAAAAGTCCACACATAACCGCCGTCAATAGATAGATTTTGATGCTCCTGCCTAACAAGAACTGCGCAGTCCCCTGCCTGGCAAGGACAACAAAACATACCTTGCTCGTTGTAACGTGAGAGATGGTGTTGACTCCACCATATACGGCGGAAATGCTGTCGTGATTTGTAGAACGTCGCTGATGTGTCACCGTCTTGTTTCGATGGAGTTCACTTCGCGATTGTTTCTCTACGTTTGTCTTTTAGTAGTAATAAGAAGCTGCGCACACTTCTGAAAATACCGCGATTTTATGATTACAGTGGTACCTCGAGTTACGATATTTTTTCGTTCAAGAATGCTGTTCAAGTGCCATTACCAAACGAATTTATCCCCATAAGGAATAATGTAAAATAGACTAGTCCTTTTACACCCCCAAAAATATACTGACAAAAGCATTTAAAAAAATAAACTTACATAAAAGGGCGATTTTGGGGACCATCGTAACTCGAGGTACCACTGTATCACTAAACGCGCTGGAACAGAGTTCTTATCAGATTTCCCGACGTTAGTGGAGATTGAATAGGAGAATGGACGCGCATGACTAATGTCCTTTGTTAGGTTAAATCCCCTCACGCCGTAGCTCCCGTCCCTTTCGTTTATAAGTTCAATCTGACGCCCTCGTGCGCCCCGACCTCAGTGGGGCTTGGCATCGCTGACCTCTGCTCAATTTCAACACTTGCAAAACACTGCAACAATTTGCAATTCAAATGCTTATGTTCTCTAAATATTTAGATCACTGGAGCGCACAAGATTGTAAATTCAAGTGTAGAAACTGATACAACTGTTTCTCAAACATACACTCCTTGCAACTGGTCAGGCATACGTGACTTCTTGGTTGGGTCCATACATCTGTTACCAATCATTGACCATGAAGCCAAACACGCCATCTGGCCCTTTCTAAGGGCAGAGGGCCCTTGAAAAGGGCAGAAAGGGCTGATACCCCCTCTCTTGGAGAATTTTCTCCACAATTGGAGACTCCACCTACCACTGCTTCACCTCATCTCTTGTCGGTATATAAGTCCCTTCTCCACAAATACACTGCAAGAAAATATGAAATGCTTATAATCATAACCATAATTTTTAGAGTGGTGGATCGGTAAGCCAGTGGAAGGCCTCGGTCAGATGTCCAAAAGCTTCAGCAGAGAGTCATCATGTGACTAAGAACCGTGTCATGAAACTCTTTGTCTTGTTTCCTGAAGAACCTTATACCTACTTAATATTCTGCACTTTTAATGGACTGAACACCAATTCCAGGCTGAGGGACAGATTACCTGAAACTGCTTCTCATCTTCCACCTTTCTCAGCACTGGACTGAAGAAACCACTAACCAGGCAAAATGTTTCTAGAATAAAGATACCCAAATGTTGTACAAGTGTCTCATATAACAACTTGTGGGTTTTCTAAACCGTTTATTCACGTAACGTACCTTACATAATTGGTTTTCTCAAAGATTTGTGGTTTGAGTATTCGTTTTAGCTTCCAACATGCTAATGAGGGGCTCTTGATCAAAGGAATTGGATCTGTCCATCCTTAGATCAGACCTAATTGTCTCCCATTATCCTGATACTATATGACTCCTACTGGTTTAGCACTTCCTTTCTATTTTTAACACACCAGCCATCTCCCTCCTAGGTAGGGTGACCCCCACCAAAAAAAAAAAACATTCATCATCGATTGAAGCCATGTGGCTCTCTTGCCAGAAATGTATGACATCACAATTCAAATGACTCTCCAAGCTGTAATAATGCAATATGTTGCATTATTTTCAATGTTTTTCTTATATTTTCCCTCTAATTTCTCCATCTCAACCTTTCCAGCCCATTTTGTTTTTATCTTTCTGAAGAATCTTGCAAGTACAGTTTCCACACACATTCAATATTTATATTTTTTTATTGATTTTATTCCTATCTAAAATCCTCTGATATTCAATTTTTTATTTTTATGTTTTGGTTTAATTTTCCCCATCACATTTTGTGTTCATTGTTCCGTCAGTGAACACATAGTATTGTATGACTCACAAAATCATAACAAGATTGTAAACAGTTCACAAAACAAGCAAGGGTCAAACCCACCTCATACCAACATGGCTTCTATCGTATCTAATGGTCAACTTCAAATTGATTTTGGTTTGTGAAAGTTTTAGTTGGTTAGGTTATGGAGACAGATGTAAATAATGTGTATTTTATTGTGGCAATGTTTCGCTTTCCTGTTATTACTGAGTTTTACTTTGCGAGTTGTACTACATCAATTAATAACTTGTTTGTCATGCTGTAAGTGGAAGATGTCTCTTCTGATAATGTTTAAACCTTAATTGTTGATGTATCATACATACTTAGATTTTTAGATGTTGAACCGCATGAGTAAATTATGCCATACTATTCTATTCCTTATGCATGCATTTAGGTAGAGGGGCTGGGCTTATGGAATGCAGTGGTACCCCGAGTTTCAGCCATAATTTGTTCCTGAAGGCTGTTCTAGTGTCGTTACCGAACGAATTTGTTCACATAAGGAATAATGTAAATTAGATTAGTCCGTTTCAGACCCCCAAAAATACACTTACAGAAACACTTACAATAATACACTGACATAATTGTTCAAGTTGGGAGCTGTTCGAAGCTCAGGTACCACTGTACAGTGGACCCCGGCTAACGAACACCCCGGAAATCGTACAATTATGTAAGTATAATATTGTAAGTTCTTGTGGAAGTGTATTTTTGGGGGTCTGAAATAGACTAACCTACGTGACATTATTTCTTAAGGAAGTAAATTCGTTCGGTAATGGCACTTGAGCAGGCTTCTGGAATGAATTTTGTTCTTTAGCCGGGGGTCCACTGTATGTGGTTACCTTTCTTGGATCACTCAGTGATTGAAATGCTTCTACTTATTTGAATTTTTTTATATTTCAGATACATATGAAAAGATCATTTCATTTTGGAATGATGTTTACGGCTTCAAGATGTCGTGCATGCAAAAGGAAGTGGTAAAGGAAGCGTCTACTGACATGTGAAACAACATTCTGCAGTAATATATACAGTGGTACCGGTTTATGGTCCAAACTCACCTTTATGTAAGTTATTTAAATGCTTTTGTAAGTGTAATTTTGGGTCAAAGGACTAGTCTTTCAACTTTCTAGGAGATAAATTCGTTTGGTAATGGCTGAACAGCATTCTGAATGAAATATTAAACGTACCACTGAGTTTTTTAATATTCCATCTTTGAGTTTTGATTAGTAAAATTTTCTCCAGATTTGTGTGTTATTGATCTCTTTTTCCCAATTATTATTTTTTTATCAACACATCTGTCATTTTCTACTGAGGCAGGGTGACCTGAAAAAGAAGAAACACTTTCATCATCACTCACTCCATCAGTGTCTTGCCAGAGGTGTGCTAACACTATAATTCAAAAGTACAGTATATCTCCACCCTTCCTTTTTACCTCCAGGACTCAAGTCCTGCTAACCTCTTCATAAATATTAATTTGCTCACACTCCAACAGCACATTAAGTAATAAAAAACATTTGCTTCCACTCACTCCTACCTAACACACACACACACACGCTTTCTGGAAGTCTCGAGTAAAATCACTGCTCACCTTCCATGGACTATTATTTCTGAACATCTTTATAAAGTGTAGTTAACTGCATAAGAAGTCCTACTAAACAATCTATGTGTAATTTGCCCGAAATTCATTTCATAGCCAGTGTTTTATTATATATAAACTACATTATTTATACTACATAAAGAAATGGAAATTGTATTGTACAGTGGACTCCCGGCTAACGAAAAAACTTCATTCCAGAAGCCTGCTCAAGTGCCATTACCGAACGAATTTACTTCCTTAAGAAATAATGTCACGTAGGTTAGTCTATTTCAGACCCCCAAAAATACACTTCCACAAGCACTTACAATATTATACTTACATAATTGTACTATTTCCGGGGTGTTCGTTAGCCTGGGGTCCACTGTATTACATTCAAAGATCTACAATGATCATACTGTCACTCTTGAACATAACGTTAGGTATTTATTCATTATTGTTGTTGTTGTGTTTATAACTTGAGAATTTCACAAATTGGCAGGTGCTCGAGAAGAACAAAATTGCGAAATAATTTTTTTTTCACACAACAGTCGTGATATTGTGATTAAATTAAGTTATATTTTAATGCCATCTCAGGTAGTTTTGTGCTATTTTTTTCTTGTTGCAAAGAATTGTAGGGGTTGCATTTTGTGTGTGTGTGTGGAAAAATTTGCAAGCACTGCTCTTCGTGAATTTTAGGAATGTCATGAAATATTTAAAGATGGATTCATTTGCTAAGTATTTTCCTTCCAAGTTTAACACCTCTCTTTAATCTTGCCTCCTCTTCTTCCAGTTCAAATTGCTGATTTTGACCTCATGAAAATTACCCCAAACGATACTGAGTTTACCTCCAAGTTCAGCCTGACGGTTAAGAGAGATGGTAAACTCACAGGATTTGTCGGATATTTCGACACCTACTTTGACATGCCGAGCCCAGTGTTTTTCTCCACGGGACCACAAGCCAAACCTACTCACTGGAAGCAAACAATTTTTTATTTGCCTAGTCCATATATTATTAAAAAAGGTAAGTATCAAGTTATCGACTTACAATAGTTCAACTTAAGATATTTTGACTTTACGATGGTGCGAAAGCAATTACTTTGTAGGTGAAATTTGAGATAATTACCCAGTTTGAAGGTGGCAAGTCCGTAACTTGCCACCTTCATGCTGGGTAATTTATTTTTCAATTCTTGGTACAGTGGACCCCCGAGTTTCGTAAGGTTCTTATTTCGTAAAAATCGTGTTTCGTAAGCTTTTTTCGATTTCGAGAATCGTAAACTGGCTCGTGTTTCGTGACGTATTAGACCTGTCTGCCTGCTCCGCACCTGCGCAGGACGCAGGATGCCCGCCAGTGAAGCGTTGGTTACCATTGAGAGAACATTACCCAGCGCGCTCTTTCAAACATTCACAATACATTTGGTGTCTTTTTTGGTGGTTTAGTGACTGTCACTGTGAAATAAGTTACCATGGGTCCAAAGAAGCTTCCTAGTGGCACCCCTGTGGTAGCATTCATAGAGTGAGTGTAGCATTCATGCAGTGAGTGTAGCAGGCATGCAGGGAGTTTAGCAGGCATGCAGGGAGTGTAGCATTCATGCAGGGAGTTTAGCATTCATGCAGGGAGTTTAGCAGGCATGCAGGGAGTTTAGCAGGCATCCAGGGAGTGTAGCATTCATGCAGGGAGTTTAGCATTCATGCAGGAAGTTTAGCATTCATGCAGGGAGTTTAGCATTGATGCAGGGAGTTTAGCATTGATGCAGGGAGTTTAGCAGGCATGCAGGTAGTGTAGCATTCATGCAGGGAGTGTAGCATTCATGCAGTGAGTTTAGCATTCATGCAGGGAATGTAGCATTCATGCAGGGAGTTTAGCAGGCATGCAGGGAGTTTAGCATTCATGCAGGAAGTTTAGCATTCATGCAGGGAGTTTAGCATTCATGCAGGGAGTTTAGCAGGCATGCAGGGAGTGTAGCAGGCATGCAGGGAGTTTAGCATTGATGCAGGGAGTGTAGCAGGCATGCAGGGAGTTTAGCATTGATGCAGGGAGTTTAGCATTGATGCAGGGAGTTTAGCATTGATGCAGGGAGTTTAGCATTGATGCAGGGAGTTTAGCATTGATGCAGGGAGTTTAGCATTGATGCAGGGAGTTTAGCATTGATGCAGGGAGTTTAGCATTGATGCAGGGAGTTTAGCATTTATGCAGGGAGTTTAGCATTGATGCAGGGAGTTTAGCATTGATGCAGGGAGTTTAGCATTGATGCAGGGAGTTTAGCATTCATGCAGGGAGTTTAGCATTCATGCAGGGAGTTTAGCATTCATGCAGGGAGTTTAGCAGGCATGCAGGGAGTGTAGCATTCATGCAGGGAGTGTAGCAGGCATGCAGGGAGTGGGGATTCCCCTTCGTAGAGGCTGAAGAATTCCTCCCCCAACAAGTGTTTAATTGTGATGAAACAGGCCTGTTTTGGAAGAAAATGCCCAAGAGGACCTTCATTACTCATTACCCTATCTTCCAGATGCCTGCAACTCTTCAATAAAGGTAAGTAAATGTATATGTATATTATTTTTAATTATTTTGTATGTGAATATTTTTTTGTGGAACGGATTAATTGTATTTACATTATTTCTTTTGGGAAATAAGGATTCAAATTTCATAAACTTCGTGTTAAGTAATAGCTCCTGGAACGGATTAATTACGATACTCGGGGGTCCACTGTACGTACGTATTTATAGTTAATTATTTGTTTATTTAATTATTCAGTCTTAATCAGTTTTTATGCTTAATCAACTGTCCTTGATCTCACTCTTTTGCAGATATAATGTTCTCTCTTGTGCTGTTGGTTTTGCAAGTGCTGATACCGAATAAATTTTTTCCCATAAGAAATAATGAAAATTAGATTAATCCATTTCAGACCCCCAAAAATACACTTACATAATAATTCGAGTTGGAAACTGCTCGTAAGTAGAGGTACCACTGTACTTATACTTGTTAGCTTAATGGATTTTTTGTGTTTCATCAGCTTAATCAGCGATTGTTTTGACTTGAGCATAACAGTAACAGACAATTTTGTAAATAATGGACTTTATCTGTTGTTTAGAAATACTCTGACCCAGTGAATTTTGTCCCATCTCCAGGACTCAAGTCTAGCAGGCCAGACTTGATGGGAAGTACAGTGCCTGCACTCTGAAGGAGGGATGTTAAATGTTGCAGTTTTATAACTGTAGTGTAAGCATGCCTCTGGCAAGACAGTGTGAATAATGATGAAAGTTTTTCTTTTTCGGGCCACCCTGCCTTGGTGGGAAACGGCCGATGTGTTAATAAAATAAAATAATACAGTGGTCCCTCGGTTTTCGGTCATCTCCAAACTCGAACATTTATGTAAGTGTATTTTCGTAAGTGCTTTTGCAAGTGTATTTTTGGGGGTCTGAAATAGACTAACGTACGTGACATTATTTCTTAAGGAAGTAAATTCGTTCGGTAATGGCACTTGAGCAGCATTCTGGAAAGAATTTTCGGTGAAAACCGAGGGTCCACTGTATTTCATAAGTCCATTATATTGAGGTTTAGTGAATCAGCATTTGTTAATTTATAGAATGCCCCTGCATAACCAGGGGGATGCCACACTTACTGTTAGATTCAAAATAACCACAGTGAAAAAATAGTGAAATTCAATTTTTTTTATTTTTTTATTAACACATCGGCCGATTCCCACCAAGGCAGGGTGGCGAAAAGAAAAACTTTCATCATCATTCACTCCATCACTGTCTTGCCAGAAGGGTGCTTTACACTACAGTTATAAAACTGCAACATTAACACCCCTCCTTCAGGTGCCGGCACTGTCTTCCCATCTCCAGAACTCAAGTCCGGCCTGCCGGTTTCCTGAATCCCTTCATAAATGTTACTTTGCTCACACTCCAACAGCACGTCAAGTATTAAAACCATATGCCTCCATTCACTCCTATCAAATACGCTCACACATGCTTGCTGGAAGTCCAAGCCCCTCGCACACAAAACTTCCTTTACCCCTCCCCCCAACCTTTCCTAGGCCGACCCCTACCCCGCCTTCCCTCCACTACAGATTTATACACTCTCGAAGTCACTCTGTCTCGTTCCATTCGCTCTACATGTCCAAACCACCTCAACAACCCCTCCTCAGCTCTCTGGACAATCGTTTTGGTAATCCCGCACCTCCTCCTAATTTCCAAACTCCGAATTCTCTGCATTATATTCACACCACACATTGACCTCAGACATGACATCTCCACTGCCTCCAGCCTTCTCCTCGTTGCAACATTCATCACCCATGCTTCACACCCATATAAGAGCGTTGGTATAACTATACTCTCATACATTCCCTCTTTACTTCCATGGACAAGGTTCTTTGTCTCCACAGACTCCAAGTGCTCCACTCACCCTTTTCCCTCATCAATTCTATGATTCACCTCATCCCATAGACCCATCCGCCGACATGTCCACTCCCAAATATCTGAATACATTCACCTCCTCCATATCTCTCCTCCAATCTGATATCAATCTTTCGTCACCTATTTTTTTTGTTATCCTCATCACCTTACTCTTTCCTATATTCACTTTCAATTTTCTTCTTTTACACACCCTACAAATTCATCCACCAACCTCTGAAGCTTCTCTTCAGAATCTCCCAAAGCACAGTGTCATCAGCAAAAAGCAACTGTGACAACTCCCACTTTGTATTTGCTTCTTTATCTTTTAGCCCAACACCTCTTGCCAAGACCCTCGCATTCACTTCTCTTACAACCCCATCTATAAATATATTGAACAACCACGGTGACATCACACATCCTTGTCTAAGGCCCACTTTTACTGGGAAATAGTCCCCTTCCCTCCTACATACTCTAACCTGAGCCTCACTATCCTCATAAAAACTCTTCACTGCTTTCAGTAACCTTCCTCCTATTCCATACACCTGCAACATCTGCCACATTGCCCCCTATCTACCCTATCATACGCCTTTTCCAAATCCATAAATCCACAAAACCATCTTTACCCTTATCCAAATACTGTTCACCTATATGTTTCACTGTAAACACTTGGTCTACACACCCCCTACCTTTCCTAAAGCCCCTTGTTCATCTGCTATCCTGCTTTCTGTTTTACTCTTAATTCTTTCAATAATAACTCTACCATACACTTTACCAGGTACACTCAACAGACTTATTCCCTATAATTTTTGCACTCTCTTTTGTCCCCTTTGCCTTTATACAAAGGAACAATACACGCCTCTGCCAATCCCTGGTACCTTACCCTCTTCCATACATTTATTAAATAATAGCACCAACCACTCCAAAATTATATCCCCACCTGCTTTTAACATTTCTATCTTTTCCCATCAATCCCAGCTGCCTTACCCTTTCATTCTACCCACTGCCTCCACGAACTTCCCTACACCCACAACTGGCTCTTCCACACTCCTACAAGATGTTATTCCTCCTTGCCCTACACACGAAATCACAGCTTCTCTGTCTTCATCAACATTTAACAAATCCTCAAAATATTCTCTCCATCTTCCCGATACCTCTAACTCTCCATTTAATAACTCTCCTCTCTATTTTTAACTGTCAAATCCATTTGTTCTCTAGGCTTCCTCAACTTATTAATCTCATTCCAAAACTTTTTCTTATTTTCAACAAAATTTGCTGATAACATCTCACCCACTCTCTCATCTGCTCTTTTTACATTGCTTCACCACTCTTTTAACCTCTCTTTTTCTCTCCATATACTCTTCCCTCCTTGCATCACTTCTACTTTGTAAAACCTCTCATATGCTAACTTTTTCTCCCTTACTACTCTCTTTACATCATCATTCCACCAATCGCTCCTCTTCCCTCCCGCACCCACTCGCCTGTAACCACAAACTTCTGCTGAACACTCTAACACTACATTTTAAATCTACCCCATACATTTTCGACCCCATTGCCTACACTCTCACTAGCCCATCTATCCTCCAATAGTTGTTTATATCTTACCCTAACTGCCTCCTCTTTTAGTTTATAAACCTTCACCTCTCTTTTACTTACTGATTCTATTTTCCTTGTATCCCATCTACCTTTTTCTCCCTGTAGCTATAACTAAAAGTGATCTGATATATCTGTAGCCCCTCTATAAACATGTACATCCTGAAGTCTACTCAACAGTCTTTTATCTATCAATACATAGTCCAACAAACTACTGTCATTACGCCCTACATCATATCTTGTATACTTATTTATCCTCTTTTTCTTAAAATATGTATTACCTATAACTAAACCCCTTTCTATACAAAGTTCAATCAAAGGGCTCCCATTATCATTTACACCTGGCACCCCAAACTTACCTACTACACCTCTCTGCATGTTTCTCCCACTTTAGCATTTAGGTCCCCTACCACAATTACTCTCTCATTTGGTTCAAAAGTTCCTATACATTCGCTTAACATCTCCCAAAATCTCTCTCTCTCCTCTACCTCCTCTCTTCTCCAGGTGCATACACGCTATTATGACCCACTTTTCGCATCCGACCTTTATTTTAATCCACATAATCCTTGAATTTACATTTATATTCCCTCTTTTCCTTCCATAACTGATCCTTCAACATTATTGCCACCCCTTCCTTAGCTCTAACTCTCTCAGATACTCCTGACTTAATCCATTTATTTCTCCCCACTGAAACTCGCCTACCCCCTTCAGCTTTGTTTCGCTTAGGGCCAGGACATCCAACTTCTTTCATTCATAACATCGGCAATCATCTCTTTCTTATCATCCGCACTACATCCACGCACATTCAGACAACCCAATTTTATAAAGTTTTCTTCTTCTCGTTTTTAGTAGATTTGTACAGGAGAAGGGTTACTAGCCCATTGCTCCCGGCATCTTATGCCTCATACGACACGCATGGCTTACGGAGGAAAGATTCTTTCCACTTCCCCATGGACAATAGAGAAAATAAAAGGAACAAGAGCTATTAAGAAAAGAAGAAAAACCTAGATTTTTTTTTTTTTTTTTCAACAAGTCGGGCAGCTCCCACCGAGGCAGGGTGACCCAAAAAGAAAGAAAATCCCCAAAAAGAAAAAACTTTCATCATCATTCAACACTTTCACCACACTCATACATAATCACTGTCTTTGCAGAGGAGCTCAGATACTACAGCTGAGAAAAGTCCTCCCAGCTGTCACTATCTCAGACCCCTCCTTTAAAGTGCAGGCATTGTCTTCCCATTTCCAGGACTCAAGTCCAACTAAATCAATTAACTGGTTTCCCTGAATCCCTTCACACAATGTTCCCTGCTCACACTCCAACAGATCGTCATGTCCCAAAAACCATTCGTCTCCATTCACTCCTATCTAACACGCTCACACATGCTTGCTGGAAGTCCAAGCCCCTCGCCCAAAAACCTCCTTTCCCCTTCCTCCAACCTTTTCTGGGACGACCCTACCCGCCTTCCTTCCCCTACAGATTTATCGCTCTCCAAGTCATTCTACTTTGATCCATTCTCTCTAAATGACCAAACCACCTCAACAACCCTCTTCAGCCCTCTGACAAATACTTTTAGTAACTCCACACCTTCTCCTAATTTCCACATTCAATTTTCTGCATAATATTTACACCACACTTGCCCTTAGACAGGACATCTCCACTGCCTCCAGCCTCCTCCTCGCTGCAGCATTTGCAACCCATGCTTCACACCCATATAAGAGTGTTGGTACCACAATACTTTCGTACATTCCCTTCTTTGCCTCCATGGATAACGTTTTTGTCT
>WNWK01000989.1:175141-222641 GCA_009830355.1 Cherax destructor
ATGATCCTTTTTATGGATCAGAGAAGTTTTTTGGGGCAAGACAGTATCACTGTCTTGCCAGAGTCGATATTACAGTTTAGACGTCTCTCAAAAAGCAAATGTCCCAAACCCCCCCTTTAGAGTGCAGACACTGTACCTCCCACCTCCAGGACTCAATCTGGCTAACTGTTTTCCCAATCCCCTTTAAAAAAATTTTCCCCCAGGTGGGGCATTTGGATGCATTTTGTCAAGATTTTTAACTTAAAAATTTTAGTATTTTTTGCAATAAATCTGTGTATAGTCACATCATGAGTGAGTTCCTGGTGGGTACAGACATAAAATATATTAATAGAAAGCTTTGGAACATTGATTACTGTGCTATAAGTCTGTCCAAAATGCTGTGCATATTTATGGATATTTTTAAATGGAACCTTTTTTGCCTCTTAATCCAAGAAATTAATGCTATGATCCTTTTTTATGGATCAGAGAAGTTTTTATTAGGGCAAGACAGTATCACTGTCTTGCCAGAGGTGCACAGATATTACAGTTTAGACGTCTCTCTAAATAGCAAATGTCCCAAACCCCTCCTTTAGAGTGCAGACACTGTACCTCCCACCTCCAGGACTCAAGTCTGGCTAACTGTTTTCCCCGAATCCCTTCACAAAATATTACCCTACTCACACTCCAACAGCTCATCAATTCCCAAAAACCATTTATCTCCACTCCTAGCTAACACACTCACACATGCCTGCTAGATGTCCTAGCCCCTTGTTATTCTTTCTACCAATGCTAATGTGTTTACTTTTTGATGTTACAGGTGAGAGTGTGGAAGGGACCATCTGCGTGCGTCGCAAGAGGAGAGAGATCCGCTCGCTGGATGTTGGAATTAGTTTTGCTGACCAAAAATTAAAATATTTAGTGGAATAGAGTCTTAGATTACTTGTAGCTCATTCATCTTCAGCTGTAATGCAAAATACAAAACTTTCATAATATATATTTTATTTGCCCAACTTTAATATTTTAACGGAAATTCAGCTTACATACGGGTATTTTTGTTTATCTTCTTGTGCTATTTTTTTATATATTTTTTATGCTGCATTGTCTTGGATGAGTTACATCATAAATGCAATTGATTATGTAATAATTTTTGTAATAAATCTTTATTTGTAATTCTGAGTATGCATAGTCGTCCCTTATTAATGCTTGAGGTTGATTTCAAGATTTCAGAAAGTTACAGAGAGCAGCCTATCAAAGAATTTTAAACTGAGAAAAGGAAATGGATAACACATCTGACTATTGTCAGAAGATACCAGGCTCGACTCCTGGCAAGGTTAACTAATTTTTTCAGTTAGTTGGACTTGAGTCCTGGAAATGGGAAGTACAATAACTGCACTTTAAAGGAGGGGTTTAGGATATTGGCAGTTTGGAGGGACTTCTAAACTGTCGTATCTGAGTGCCTCTGCAAAGATAGTGATTATGTATGAGTGATGGTGAGAGTGTTGAATGATGAAAGTTTTTTCTTTTTGGATTTTTCTTTCTTTTTGGGTCACCCTGCCTCAGTGGAAAGCAGCCGATGTGTTAAAAAAAAGGAAAATCATACATCCAGGAAAGAAATGATGGATGTGTGTGTGTGTGGCTCCTTATTTTTTTAGGTCACCTTACTTCTGCAGGAGACAGCTGCTTTGCTAAAAAACTATATATAAATATTTAAACAGTATACAGTGGACCCCCGAGTTTCGTAAACCCCGGAAATCGTACAATTATGTAAGTATAATATTGTCAGTGCTTGTGGAAGTGTATTTTTGGGGGTCTGAAATAGACTAACCTACGTGATATTTTTCCTTAAGGGAGTAAATTCGTTCGGTAATGGCACTTGAGCAGACTTCAGGAGTGAAGTTTTTACGAAACTCGGGGGTCCACTGTATAGGAGTGCATGGAGACAAATGAATTTTGGGACCTGACGAGCTGTTAGAGTGTGAGCAGGGTAATATTTAATGAAGGGATTCAGGGAAACCGGTTATTGATTTAGCCAGACTTGAGTCCTGGAAATGGGAAGTACAATGCCTCCACTTTAAAGGAGGGATCTGGGATAGTGACAGTTTGGAGGGACTATTCTAAACTGTAGTATCTGAGCACCTCTGCAAAGACAGTACAGTGGACCCTCGGTTAATGAAAAAACTTCATCCCAGAAGCCTGCTCAAGTGCCATTACCGAACGAATTTACGTCCTTAAGAAATAATGTCACGTAGGTTAGTCTATTTCAGACCCCCAAAAATACACTTCCACATGCACTTAAAATATTATACTTACATAATTGTACGATTTCCGGGGTATTCGTTAACCGAGGGTCCACTGTATTTATGTATGAGTAAGGTGAAAGTGTTGAATGATGAAAGTATTTTCTTTTTGGGGATTTTCTTTCTTTTTGGGTCACCCTGCCTCGGTGGGAGACGGCCGACTTGTTGAAAAAAAAAAATGTATGTGCCTACTTTCATTTTGCCTTTTGGGCCACTGTGCCTTGGTGGGATACGGCCGGTTTGTTGAAAGAAAGAAGAAAGATGTATGTGCCTGCATTCTGAAGGAGAGCTGGGGATGTTTCAGTAGGAGTACTCTGATTGTGATTTCATCATACTTCTAGAAAGATAGTGTTTGAGTGAATGTTGGGTCACCCTGCCTCAGTGGGAGACAGCCATTCGGTTAAAAAAAATATGCATGTATATTCTCACCTATATGTGATTGCAGGGGTCAAGTCTTAGTTCCCAGCCCCACCTCTTAACATGCCACTTGACAGAGTCACTTCTAGCCTAATGGGCCCTATTATACCTATTCTTAAAACTGTATGGAGTCTCCCTTCACTTCTTCATTGAGGTCATTACATTCCTGACCACCCTGAGACTAAAATATTTCCTGACATCCTTGTGACTCGTGTTCTTCTTTCAACGCACCGGCCGTATAACACCGAGGTGGGGTGGCCCAAAAGAAAAAAAATGAAAGATTCTCCTTTTACATTTAGTAATATATACAAGAGAAGGGGTTACTAGCCCCTTGCTCCTGGCATTTTAGTCGCCTCTTACGACATGCATGGCTTACAGAGGAAGAATTCTGTTCCACTTCCCCATGGAGGCCTTGTGACTCATATATGTCTTTAACTTCCAGCTGAACCCCCAAGTACCTGTTTTGCACCTCTTAAGCAGCCTGTCTCTGGCTGCTCTCTCAATTCCTCTTGAGCATTTTGTATGTGTTTACTATGTCTTCCCTGGTCCTTCTGTCCATTACTGTCTCGACTGGTCCTTCTGTCCTCCAGGGTCATTAGATTAAATTCCTTTAACCTCCCATCATAGCTCATACCCCTTAGCTCTGGAATTAGCCTTGTTGCATATTTCTGCTCTTGAGTTTCTTAACCTGTTTCCTCAGGTGTGGGTTCCATGCTGGTGATGCTTACTCTAAGATATGCCTGACATATGTTGTATAAAGTGCCTGGAATGACTCTTGGTTGAGATTCCTAAAGACAACTCTCAGATTTGCCAGGTGATCCCTTGCTGCAGAGGCTATTCAGTTGATGTGAGCATCTAGGGATATACACAAATAACCTTCACATAGGTGAGGGGAGCTTACAACGATGTTTCGGTCTGACTTGGATCATTTACAAAGTCAACTTTGTAAATGATCCAAGTCTGACCGAAACATCGTCATAAGGTTCGCTCTTCTATGCGCGGGTTATTTCTATATTGTTCCAGTCACGGTACTCTGCCTTTTTGTTATCTAGGGATATGCTAGGCATTGTGCTTACTCCCAGGGTTGAATTCAAGCAACCACTGATCTGACCAACCTTGCAGTTTGTTCAGATCCATTTGCAATCTTTCCCTGTTCTCATTTGTTTGTATTCTCCTCATTGGTTTAACATCATTAGTGAACAGACTCAATCCCATCTGTTATGTCAGTCACACAAACCAGAAACAGTACTGGTATCCCACTTGTTACTCTTCCCCATTCTCACATCTCTTCCCAGACAATCGCTCTGCTTCCTTTCCCTAAGGCACTCTTTGATTGACCATAGTAAGTTCCCAGTTGTGTTTGCCTGCATCTCAAGTTTTTGCTTCTGTCTCGTGAGGAGTATAGTATCAAATGTATTCTTGCAGTCTAAGAAAATGTAATCCACCAAACCCTCTCACTCTCTTCTGTCTCACTTATGTTACTTTGTCATAGAACTCCAACAGGTTGCCATCTCTGAATGGCAACCGTCCCATATTCATTAACATGTGGAGTGTAGTTAGTGGTTCAGACAGTGCTCATTGGAGCGGAGAGAAATACATGATAATATAAACCTGGAAAGTACTCGAGGGTCTGGTCCCAAATCTGCACACTGCCATAACAACATACTTGAGTGAGAGATATGGAAGGAAGTGCAAAATAAACCCAGTGAAAAGGAGGGGTGCAGTGGGCACAATAAGGGAAGACTATTAACGTCCATGGCCCCAGATTATTCATCTTACCAGAAGATATCAGAACCACTGCTGGAACAAGTGTAGAAGTCTTCAAGAGGAAACTGGAAAAGTATCTTCAACAAGTGCCAGATGTAACAAGTGCCTATGATGTAACCAGCCCCATCAAAAGTTTTTTCTTTTACCTCTCCCTGTTTTGTATATGGTGTCCAGTACGTGCTGATGTAGTCTTTTCCTGGGCTTTCTGGCATTGCCCATGTTTCCACTGAGAAGATTTCTTTAAATCATTTGTTCGATACTTTGCAGACTCCTTATCATTTTGCGTGAGCTCTTCTTCCTTTAGTTGAATTACCTGGTGTCTTGGTGTTGTGTTTCTTCTGATGTGGCTGTTAAGCAGTTTTGGTTCAGACTTGATCATGGTTGTGTTTGGTTCAGACTTAACCATGGTTGTTTTTGGTTCAGACTTGACCATGGTTGTAACATCATTCTCAAATATCTAATCAACTTATACAGACCATAGCTGACACCAATGACATACT
The DNA here is from genome assembly GCA_009830355.1 of Cherax destructor. Lineage (NCBI taxonomy): Eukaryota > Metazoa > Arthropoda > Malacostraca > Decapoda > Parastacidae > Cherax > Cherax destructor. Next base: position 180,102 of record WNWK01000989.1, read on the forward strand.
ATAATGGAAATCCCTGGTTACGCAGAGAATTTCCCCGCAACTTGGGTTAATTTTGTCTGCCAGGATGCCACCCACACCAGTCGATTAACACCCAGGTACCTACTTACTGCAAGGTGAACAAGTGACAGCAGATGTAAGGTGACTAACACCCAGGTACCTGCTTACTGCAAGGTGAACAAGTGACAGCAGATGTAAGGTGACTAACACCCAGGTATCTACTTGCTGCTATGTGAACAAGGGACAGCAGGTGTAAGATGACTAACATCCAGGTACCTACCTCCAGTCCTCGATAACGCAGGGACAGCAGGTGTAAGATGACTAACATCCAGGTACCTACCTCCAGTCCTCGATAACGCACTGACTTTCTTGGGTTATCCTGGGTGACTAACCCTCCCAACAAAATAGTGTCTTACCTAGAAGTAAGGTAGTATCCTAGAACTAAGGTAGTATCCTAGAACTAAGGTAGTATCCTAGAACTAAGGTAGTATCCTAGAACTAAGGTAGTATCCTAGAACTAAGGTAGTATCCTAGAACTAAGGCAGCATCCTAGAATTAAGGTAGCATCTTAGAACTAAGGTAGCGTCCTAGAACTAAAGTAGCGTCCTAGAACTAAGGTAGTATCCTAAAATTAAGGTAGCGTCCTAGAACTAAGGTAGCATCCTAGAACTAAGATAGTATCCTAGAACTAAGGTAGCGTCCTAGAACTAAGGTAGCATCCTAGAACTAAGGTAGTGTCCTAGAACTAAGGTAGTATCATAGAACTAAGGTAGTATCCTAGAACTAAGGTAGCATCCTAGAACCTAGATAGTACCCTAGAAGAGAGCACTAGGAGTGAAGGAAGTATCAGCAGCAGGAAGGAAGTAACTACCGACACAGGAGACTAAATATATCGTGGTAGCGTAACTAATTATCATGAAGGTAGTGTAGTACGAGCAGACTGAGCACTCGCTGCCTCCCCTAACTCCCTAAACAAATCATTTTGACCGTGAAGTAAGTCGATTTAGGTACAGGTGCATACAGGGGCCGAACTACTATGAAACTAATGAATCTTAAGGGGCAAGTAAGTACCCCTGTCTTCTAATAACATGCTCATTTTCCCCTATAATCTACCTTGTCTATAATTACTATTGCATTTACTTTCGTAAGGTGAATTCTAGGATCTTTCCTAAATTCCTTAATTCATGTGTTGCAGAGGTTTGAGCTTTGCTCAGACCTCTGCAGCACAAGAGGGAGCTGGGCAGACACATAAAGGCAGTACCTGATCAGCCGGGCTGTTGGTTGATCAGACCCAGATCCACTACCAGGCCTGGTCATGGCCCGAGCCCTGGGGGCGCTGACCCTCGGAACACCCTCCAGGCATCAAAACTCACAAGAAGAAGAAACATGGGATTGTTTTTAGTGGGTGTAGGGACCAGTTACCAAATTTTATCTATGAAATTGCGTAATATTGTTTCAGTAAAATAATTTCAGTACTCTTCTGAGTGGTGTCAGTCATTAATGACTGATGTACCATATATAATAACAGACATGATGGTACCCAGTAAATAACAGACATGACGATACACAGTATATAACAGACATGATGGTACACAGTATATAACAGACATGATGGTACACATATATAACAGACATGATGGTACACAGTATATAACAGACATGATGGTACACAGTATATAACAGACATGATGGTACCCAGTAAATAACAGACATGACGGTACACAGTATATGACAGACATGATGGTACACAGTATATGACAGACATGATGGTATCCAGTAAATAACAGACATGATGGTATCCAGTAAATAACAGACATGATGGTACCTAGTAAATAACAGACATGATGGTACCCAGTAAATAACAGACATGATGGTACCCAGTAAATAACAGACATGATGGTACCCAGTAAATAACAGACATGATGGTACCCAGTAAATGACAGACATGATGGTACCCAGTAAATAACAGACATGATGGTACCCAGTAAATAACAGACATGATGGTACCCAGTAAATAGCAGACATGATGGTACCCAGTAAATAACAGACATGGTACCCAGTAAATAACAGACATGATGGTACACAGTATATAACAGACATGATGGCACACAGTATATAACAGACATGATGTACACAGTATATAACAGACATTATGGTACATAGTATATAACAGACATAAAGGTGGAGCAACTTTCCTTCAAACATTCCCAGCGTTCTTATTGGTGGAGCAACTCTCATTCAAGCATTTCCAGCGTTCTTATTGGTGGCAACTCTCTAAACATTCAGGTTCTTATTGGGAGCAACTCTCTTCAAACATTACTAGGGTTCTTATGTGGACACTCCTTCACTCGAGGGTTCTTATTGGTGGAGCAACTCTCCTTTAAACATTACCAGGGTTCTTATTGGTGGAGCAACTCTCCTTCAAACATTACGAGGGTTCTTATTGGTGGAGCAACTTTCCTTCAAACATTTCCAGGGTTCTTATTGGTGGAGCAACTCTCCTTCAAACATTACCAGGGTTCTTATTGGTGGAGCAACTCTCCTTCAAACATTTCCAGCGTGCTTATTGGTAGAGCAACTCTCCTTCAAACATTCCCAGGGTTTTTATTGGTAGAGCAACTCTCCTTTAAACATTTCCAGCATGCTTATTGGTAGAGCAACTCCCCTTTAAACATTCCTAGGGTTCTTATAGGTGTAGCAACTCTCTTTCATATATTACCAGGGTTCTTATTGCTGGAGCAACTATCCTTCAAACATTTCCAGCGTTATTATTGGTGGAGCAACTCTCCTTCAAACATTCCCAGGGTTCTTATTGGTGGAGCAACTCTCCTTCAAACATTCCCAGGATTCTTATTGGTGAGAACTTCTTCACATTACTAGGTTCTTATTGGTGAGCAACTCTCCTTCAAACATTCCAGGGTTCTTATTGGTGGAGCAACTCTCCTTAAACATTCCAGGTTCTTATTGGTGGAGCAACTCTCCTTCAAACATTACCAGGTTCTTATTGGTGGAGCAACTCTCCTTCAAACATTACTAGGGTTCTTATTGGTGGAGCAACTCTCCTTCAAACATTACCAGGGTTCTTATTGGTGGACAATCTTAAACATTCCAGGCTCTTATTGTGGACAACTCTCCTTCAAGCATTACGAGGGTTCTTATTGGTGGAGCAACTTTCCTTCAAACATTCCCAGGGTTCTTATTGGTGGAGCAACTCTCCTTCAAACATTACCAGGGTTCTTATTGGTGGAGCAACTCTCCTTCAAACATTTCCAGCGTGCTTATTGGTAGAGCAACTCTCTTCAAACATTCCCAGGTTTTTTTTTGGTGGAGCAACTCTCCTTTAAACATTTCCAGCATGCTTATTGGTGGAGCAACTCTCCTTCAAACATTCCCAGGGTTCTTATTGGTGGAGCAACTCTCCTTCAAACATTCCCAGGGTTCTTATTGGTGGAGCAACTCTCCTTTAAGCATTCCCAGGGTTCTTATTGGTGGAGCAACTCTCCTTCAAACATTTCCAGCGTTCTTACTGGTGGAACAACTTTCCTTCAAACATTCCCAGGGTTCATATTGGTGGAGCAACTCTCCTTCAAACATTTCCAGCATGCTTATTGGATTGGTAGAGCAACTCTCCTTTAAACATTCCCAGGGTTCCTATTGGTGGAGCAACTCTCCTTTAAGCATTCCCAGGGTTCTTACTGGTGGAGCAACTCTCCTTCAACATTCCCAGCGTTCTTTCTGGTGGATCCAATCCTCCAAACATTTCGAGCGTTCCTATTGGTGGGGGACAACCCTCCTTCAAAGATTTCCAGCGTTCCTATTGGTGGATCCAATCCTCCAATCCTTCAAACATTTCCAGCGATGCTATTGGTTGAGGATGAGAGTCATCAGGGCCGAGGTGTGCAGGAGAGCTCAGTCACCTGCCTGCAGCAGGCCGGGAAGGATGGAGTGTGTCGCTCCCTTCCTTCACTTCCTTCACTGAATGAACCCAAAATCAACCATTTTTTTAAGTCGATAGATTATGCAGATTAATGCAACTTATGTATAGGTGAAAGTGTCATCATGGCCTGTGAAGTGTGTTTTGTGGGACTGTGACGAGGAGGAGGATTTATGGTGATGTGTTTAAGTGAATCATTGAAAATGAAAGTGAACCAAAAACGTCGCTCAAGTGAAAATGAAAACATGAAGGCAGCGGCAGTGACCTCTTCATTCATCGGGCAGCGGCAGTGACCTCTTCATTCACCGGGCAGCGGCAGTGACCTCTTCATTCAGCGGGCAGCGGCAGTGACCTCTTCATTCACCGGGCAGCGGCAGTGACCTCTTCATTCACCGGGGAAAAACTTTAATTGACACATATCTGGATTTTTCGGAGCCATGAATGAATAAATCTATATTAACCTGCACCAACAAAGGTAAGAATATATATATATATATATATATATATATATATATATATATATATATATATATATATATATATATATATATATATATATATATATATATATATATATATATATATATATATATAACTATAAAAAACACTATGTATATATATATATATATATATATATATATATATATATATATAATATATATATATATATATATATATATATATATATATATATATATACTATAAGGATTCTTGTTATGTCGTCTGGCAGGTTGAAGGATGACTTACTGGTCTATCTCTTCCTCCACCTTCTCTTCCTCTTCCTCCACCTTCTCTTCCTCCTCCCGTGTCTTTCCTCAGAATGTGATATCCAGGTGGGAAGAACTACATGATCTCCGCCAGTGTTGTCTCTGTGAGTGCTGTGACGTCTGGGTACGCCTCTCTTATTCACTCCTTCCCTGACTTGCTCACTATCTCTAATGACTTAAGGTGTTATTCACTCTTTTCCAGACTTTCTCACTATCTCTAACATCTTAACCTGTGTAGCCAGAGACCATGAATGATGGAAGTCTCTCTCTCCCTTCACTTTAAAGAGGAGATACGATCACATTATACAAATTACTCTAGGTTATTAACCTTGAGGGCATTTAAACCAGGGTCCTAGGTTAATTACCCAGAATGTGACTCAGGACAGATGCCTAACTCCCAGGTGCTAATTTCCTAGACAGGAGCTGTGACTCGACCCCCGCAACCACAAACAGAAGAGTACACACACACACAGGAACAAGGGGATACAGCTGAAAGGTAAAGACTCAGACAAGTCACAGGGATGTTAGGAAGTATTTCTTTAGCCACAGAGTTGTCAGGAAGTGGAACAATCTGGAAAATGATGTAGTGGAGGCAGGATCCATACATAGCTTTAAGAAGAGGTATGATAAAGCTCATGGAGCAGGGAGAGAGTGGACCTAGTAGCGAGCAGTGAGGACGCAGGGGCCAGGAACTGTGACTCGACCCCTGCAACCACAACTAGGTGAGTACACACAATACCAGCTCGCTGCAGCCCACATCGGCCATTACAAAGACTTATTTCAAAACCTATTTCATTCTGCTGTGAACATTCTCTCTCTCTCTCTCTCTCTCTCTCTCTCTCTCTCTCTCTCTCTCTCTCTCTCTCTCTCTCTCTCTCTCTCTCTCTCCACTCTCTAATCACCACTTTTTTCTTCCCTTCGTATCCCTTTTTTCCACTCTCTCTCCCTGTTTTTCCACTCTCTCTCCCTTCTTTGTCCCTCTCTCTACTCTCTCTCTCTCTCTCTCTCTCCAAGGTCATAACTCAAAACAACGGAATGAAACTACGAGGTAAGAGATGCAACACAAACGTATGTAAAGTTTCTTAGCAAACGAAACTATCAGAGAATAGAAGAAAGTACCAGCTGAAGTTATTAGTACCAAGACTACTCTCATGAACCAGCTGAAGTTATTAGTACCAAGACTACTCTCATGAACCAGCTGAAGTTATTAGTACCAAGACTACTCTCATGAACCAGCTGAAGTTATTAGTACCAAGACTACTCTCATGAACCAGCTGAAGTTATTAGTACCAAGACTACTCTCATGAACCAGCTGAAGTTATTAGTACCAAGACTACTGTCATGAACCAGCTGAAGTTATTAGTACCAAGACTACTCTCATGAACCAGCTGAAGTTATTAGTACCAAGACTACTTCATGAACCAGCTGAAGTTATTAGTACCAAGACTACTGTCATGAACCAGCTGAAGTTATTAGTACCAAGACTACTCTCATGAACCAGCTGAAGTTATTAGTACCAAGACTACTTCATGAACCAGCTGAAGTTATTAGTACCAAGACTACTCTCATTGAACCAGCTGAAGTTATTAGTACCAAGACTACTTCATGAACCAGCTGAAGTTATTAGTACCAAGACTACTCTCATGAACCAGCTGAAGTTATTAGTACCAAGACTACTGTCATGAACCAGCTGAAGTTATTAGTACCAAGACTACTGTCATGAACCAGCTGAAGTTATTAGTACCAAGACAGTACTGTCATGAACCAGCTGAAGTTATTAGTACCAAGACAGTACTGTCATGAACCAGCTGAAGTTATTAGTACCAAGACAGTACTGTCATGAACCAGCTGAAGTTATTAGTACCAAGACTACTGTCATGAACCAGCTGAAGTTATTAGTACCAAGACTACTGTCATGAACCAGCTGAAGTTATTAGTACCAAGACAGTACTGTCATGAACCAGCTGAAGTTATTAGTACCAAGACTACTGTCATGAACCAGCTGAAGTTATTAGTACCAAGACAGTACTGTCATGAACCAGCTGAAGTTATTAGTACCAAGACTACTGTCATGAACCAGCTGAAGTTATTAGTACCAAGACTACTCTCATGAACCAGCTGAAGTTATTAGTACCAAGACTACTGTCATGAACCAGCTGAAGTTATTAGTACCAAGACTACTCTCATGAACCAGCTGAAGTTATTAGTATCAAGACTACTCTCATGAACCAGCTGAAGTTATTAGTACCAAGACTACTCTCATGAACCAGCTGAAGTTATTAGTATCAAGACTACTCTCATGAACCAGCTGAAGTTATTAGTATCAAGACTACTCTCATGAACCAGCTGAAGTTATTAGTACCAAGACTACTGTCATGAACCAGCTGAAGTTATTAGTACCAAGACTACTCTCATGAACCAGCTGAAGTTATTAGTATCAAGACTACTCTCATGAACCAGCTGAAGTTATTAGTATCAAGACTACTCTCATGAACCAGCTGAAGTTATTAGTACCAAGACTACTCTCATGAACCAGCTGAAGTTATTAGTATCAAGACTACTCTCATGAACCAGCTGAAGTTATTAGTATCAAGACTACTCTCATGAACCAGCTGAAGTTATTAGTACCAAGACTACTCTCATGAACCAGCTGAAGTTATTAGTATCAAGACTACTCTCATGAACCAGCTGAAGTTATTAGTACCAAGACTACTCTCATGAACCAGCTGAAGTTATTAGTACCAAGACTACTGTCATGAACCAGCTGAAGTTATTAGTACCAAGACTACTCTCATGAACCAGCTGAAGTTATTAGTACCAAGACTACTGTCATGAACCAGCTGAAGTTATTAGTACCAAGACTACTCTCATGAACCAGCTGAAGTTATTAGTATCAAGACTACTCTCATGAACCAGCTGAAGTTATTAGTATCAAGACTACTCTCATGAACCAGCTGAAGTTATTAGTATCAAGACTACTGTCATGAACCAGCTGAAGTTATTAGTACCAAGACAGTACTGTCATGAACCAGCTGAAGTTATTAGTACCAAGACTACTGTCATGAACCAGCTGAAGTTATTAGTACCAAGACTACTGTCATGAACCAGCTGAAGTTATTAGTACCAAGACAGTACTGTCATGAACCAGCTGAAGTTATTAGTACCAAGACTACTGTCATGAACCAGCTGAAGTTATTAGTACCAAGACTACTGTCATGAACCAGCTGAAGTTATTAGTACCAAGACTACTGTCATGAACCAGCTGAAGTTATTAGTACCAAGACTACTGTCATGAACCAGCTGAAGTTATTAGTACCAAGACAGTACTGTCATGAACCAGCTGAAGTTATTAGTACCAAGACAGTACTGTCATGAACCAGCTGAAGTTATTAGTACCAAGACAGTACTGTCATGAACCAGCTGAAGTTATTAGTACCAAGACTACTGTCATGAACCAGCTGAAGTTATTAGTACCAAGACTACTCTCATGAACCAGCTGAAGTTATTAGTATCAAGACTACTGTCATGAACCAGCTGAAGTTATTAGTACCAAGACTACTGTCATAAACCAGCTGAAGTTATTAGTACCAAGACTACTCTCATGAACCAGCTGAAGTTATTAGTACCAAGACTACTGTCATGAACCAGCTGAAGTTATTAGTACCAAGACTACTCTCATGAACCAGCTGAAGTTATTAGTATCAAGACTACTGTCATGAACCAGCTGAAGTTATTAGTACCAAGACTACTCTCATGAACCAGCTGAAGTTATTAGTACCAAGACTACTGTCATGAACCAGCTGAAGTTATTAGTACCAAGACAGTACTGTCATGAACCAGCTGAAGTTATTAGTACCAAGACAGTACTGTCATGAACCAGCTGAAGTTATTAGTACCAAGACTACTGTCATGAACCAGCTGAAGTTATTAGTACCAAGACTACTGTCATGAACCAGCTGAAGTTATTAGTACCAAGACTACTGTCATGAACCAGCTGAAGTTATTAGTACCAAGACAGTACTGTCATGAACCAGCTGAAGTTATTAGTACCAAGACTACTGTCATGAACCAGCTGAAGTTATTAGTACCAAGACAGTACTGTCATGAACCAGCTGAAGTCATTAGTACCAAGACAGTACTGTCATGAACCAGCTGAAGTTATTAGTACCAAGACTGCTGTCATGAACCAGCTGAAGTTATTAGTACCAAGACAGTACTGTCATGAACCAGCTGAAGTCATTAGTACCAAGACAGTACTGTCATGAACCAGCTGAAGTTATTAGTACCAAGACAGTACTGTCATAAGTACCAGCTGGACAAGTTATTAGTACCAAGACAGTACTGTCATAAGTACCAGCTGGACAAGTTATTAGTACCAAGACAGTACTGTCATAATTACCAGCTGGACAAGTTATTAGTAACACATGTCATGGGTATAATGTCCTGAGGGAGTGGAGCGTAGGGAGAGAACCTTCTGCTTTACTATCATTGCCTCAAACACCTAGATAGTACACGATAGTCTATAGTCTTTAATCTAGATAGACGTAGGTAGTTGATCTCAGCAGAGAGGCTAAGTGTGGACCAAGTCTTTCCCATACTCTCTCTCTCTCTCTCTCTCTCTCTCTCTCTCTCTCTCTCTCTCTCTCTCTCTCTCTCTCTCTCTCTCTCTCTCTCTCTCTCTCTCTCTCTCTCTCTCTCTCTCTCTCTCTCTCTCTCTCTCTCTCTCTCTCTCTCTCTCTCTCTCTCTCTCTCTCTCTCTCTCTCTCTCTCTCTCTCTCTCTCTCTCCCCCTCACACAGCGTGTCGATGCACTTACAAACACCTGAACAATAGTGGGATGACAGAGCACATACAAGAACAAGGCGAGGTTGGCCACATCCAGGAAAATACCTCATGGAGACCCAGCCTCTTGTTCCTCGGATCAAACCTGATCACTCTCCATGCTTAAATATCAACCCATATCACCGACAATTCACATAAATCCCATAGTATCAGCGACACAAACCTCGTAACAGCATTCACGAACTGTAGCACAGAGTCCTTCAGGACCTCATATATGACATATCAGGTCAGTCACTGAGTACGCAGCCCCAACATGGAGCCCACACCTGGCCAAGCAATTGAAGAAACTGGACAAGTTCCAAAGGTTTACAACCAGACTAGTACCAGAAGTGAGAGGAATGTACTATGAGATGTTGAAGGAACTGAACCTGACGACCTTGAAGGAGAGAAGGACAAGGGGAGACATGATCACTACATACAAAATATTTAGAGGAATTGATAGGACTGATAGAGAGAGATTGTTTGAACTAAGAGGACCAGGATCAAGGTGACACAGGTGGAAGTTGAAGACACAGACGATAGGGATGTCAGGAAGTATTTCTTAAGTCTCAGGCTGGTTGAAAAGTGGAATGACTTGGATGAGGCAGCAGTGGTGGTGGCAAACTCAATACACAGCTTCAAGACTAGATATGACAAGACCCAAGCAGCTAGATGTTAGTGATGATATTGATCAAAGTGTGTGTGTGTGCTCACCTTGTTTTGTTGTAGGGGTCGATTCGCAGCTCCTGGTCCCTCCTCTTCGCTGGTCGTTACTAGATATGTGTGTGTATGAGAGAGAGAGAGAGAGAGAGAGAGAGAGAGAGAGAGAGAGAGAGAGAGAGAGAGAGAGAGAGAGAGAGAGAGATACACATATCAATATCAATATATATATATATATATATATATATATATATATATATATATATACATACACTTGCGTGTGTATACACCAAGGAATATACTTCTCTGGGTGTATATTCGCTGAGTGATGGGTATTACAGGTGATGGGTAGCATTTAGTTCAGTTCCCATCACCTCTGCACTCAGGAAATGGCAAATTATTACTCACCAAGAACAAACATACTGTGGGATCGGCCGGGATTCGAACCCGAGTCGTCTAGGCAGCCTCCCGGGCAGCTAGCTAAACCCTGGAGGACCTAGACTACAACACCACCATGACACCAACCAAGAGGCGGGGCCAGGAGCTGTGACTCGACCCCCTGCAACCACAAATAGTTGGAGAAGGAAATTAGCTCCTGGGTTTATTTGTTAGTTCCTGGGTTTATTTGCTAGTTCCTAGGTTTGTTAGTTCCTGGGTTTATTTGTTAGTTCCTGGGTTTATTTGTTAGTTCCTGGGTAAATTTGTTAGTTCCTGGGTTTATTTGCTAGTTCCTGGGTTTATTTATTAGTTCCTGGGTTTATTTGTTAGTTCCTGTGTTTATTTGTTAGTTCCTGGGTTTATTTGTTAGTTCCTGGGTTTATTTGTTAGTTCCTGTGTTTATTTGTTAGTTCCTGGGTTTATTTGTTAGTTCCTTGGTTTATTTGTTAGTTCCTGGGTTTATTTGTTAGTTCCTGTGTTTATTTGTTAGTTCCTGTGTTTATTTGTTAGTTCCTGGGTTTATTTATTAGTTCCTGGGTTTATTTGTTAGTTCCTGTGTTTATTTGTTAGTTCCTGGGTTTATTTGTTAGTTCCTGGGTTTATTTATTAGTTCCTGGGTTTATTTGTTAGTTCCTGGGTTTATTTGTTAGTTCCTGGGTTTATTTGTTAGTTCCTGGGTTTATTTGTTAGTTCCTGTGTTTATTTGTTAGTTCCTGGGTTTATTTGTTAGTTCCTGGGTTTATTTGTTAGTTCCTGTGTTTATTTGTTAGTTCCTGGGTTTATTTGTTAGTTTCTGGGTTTATTTGTTAGTTCCTGGGTTTATTTGTTAGTTTCTGGGTTTATTTGTTAGTTCCTGGGTTTATTTGTTAGTTCCTGGGTTTATTTGTTAGTTCCTGGGTTTATTTGTTAGTTTTTGGGTTTATTGGTCCCTGGATTATTTGTCTATTTTTTAATAATAAGGAAAATTGATGGATTTTTTTTTTAAATGAATAAAGGGCGAGGCGGTACGACATCTTCCGCGGTAACCTCCGGCAGAAATTCAACATGGTGGCCGGGGTGGGTGGCTGGCGGGGACAAAGGCCGGGAAGATCCAGCCTGAGAACTACTGAAGTCGGCAAATTATCCCTGTCCGGTGCGGGTGGTGGGGGAATTGACCGTGGCGGATGGGAAGGGGGGGGGGGGAAGTTTGTGTACTTACCTGTTTGTGGTTGCAGGGGTCGATTCATAGCTCCTGGCCCCGCCTCTTTGCTGGTCGCTACTAGGTCCACTCTCTCCCTGCTCAATGAACTTTATCCTACCTCTTCTTAAAGCTATGTATGGATCCTGCCTCCTCTACATCACTCTCCAGACTATTCCACTTCCTGACAACTCTATGACTGAAGAAATACTTCCTAACATCCCTGTGACTCATCTGAGTCTTCAACTTCCAGTTGTGACCCCTTGTTGCTGTGTTCCATCTCTGGAACAGTATTTTATATATTGTTATCATGTCTCCCTTGTCCCTCCTGTCCTCCAGTGTCGTCAGGTCGATTTCCCTTAACCTCTCCTCGTAGGACATACCCTTAGTTCCCTTAACCTCTCCTCGTAGGACATACCCCTTAGTTCCCTTAACCTCTCCTCGTAGGACATACTCTTAAACTCTGGGACTAGTTTTGTTGGAAACTTTCTCTAATTTCTTGACGTGCTTGGCCAGGTGTGGGTTCCATACTGGCGCTGCATACTCTAATATGAGCCTGACGTATACAGTGCACAATGTCGTGAATGACTCATTACTTTCATGTCTAAAAGCTAGTATTAGATTTGCCAGGCGATCATTTGCTGAATCAGTTATTTGGTTGATGTGCGCCTCAGGTGATATGCTCGGTGTGATGCTCACCCCAAGTATCATACCCACCATCACTCTTTGTTTCCTTATTGTTAAATATGTCTTGATCCACTGAAGTGCGCTCCTCTAGCCCTTGAGACAGTCTCTTGTGCACTGCTGTGTGATACCTCTACCTTTGATGTACCTTTGATGAGTTGCGAGAGTTTTTCTTCACTCGAAGCCTGGCTTTGGGCTAGGCTTGTCTTATGTTATCATGATCAACAAAGTTGTTGCTGCTGCTGGTAGCCCGCTGGCCTATAGCCTGGTTGATCTGGCACCTGGTGAAGATACTTGTCTAGTTTCCTCTTGAAGACTTCTACACTTGTTCCAGCAGTGTTTCTGATATCTTCTGGTAAGATGTTGAATAATCTGGGACCACGAATGTTGATACAGTGTTCCCTTATTGTGCCCACCGCACCCCTGCTCCTCACTGGGTTTATTTTACACTTCCTCCCATATCTCTCACTCCAGTATGTTGATATGGGACCAGGCCCTCGAGTACTTTCCAGGTATATATTATCATGTATCTTTCTCTCCTCCACTCCAGTGAGTACATATTTAGGTCTTTAAGGCGTTCCCAGTAATTTTAATACTTTACTGGCTCTATTTGGGCAGTAAACGATCTCTTTATTTGTTCCAGCTCTGATATTTCTCCTGCCTTGAACGGGGCCGTCAGCATTGAACAATTTTCTAAGTGAGAGAGCACAAGTGATTTGAAAAGTGTCACCATTGGCATTATTTCCCTTGTTTTGAAAGTTCTCATTACCCACCCCGTCATCTTCCTGGCTGTCGTGACCTTTGTCTTATTGTGTTCTTTGAAAGAAAGGTCAGCTGACATAGTTATTCCCAAGTCTTTTATTTGGTGACCCTCTTGAGTTTTGTATACAGTGTTCCTTTTGAGTTCTTCATTCTTTCCATACCTCAGCAGCTGGAAGTCATGTTGTTCTCCACTGCCCACTGGAGAACAATAATTTTTCAGTGTCCTCTACCATAGTGACTTTCATGCTTATTTTAGTGTCATCTGCAAATAATGATACATAACTGTGCCGGGTGTTTTTACCTGTCTGCTATGAGGATGAAAAACAGCAGAGGTGCCAGGACAGTGCCTTGGGGAATCGATGCTGGATTTTGCTCTATTTGCTATTACTTTCTGTGTTAGCAACAGAAAAATCCATCTGCCTACCTTCCCCATAATGCCTATGACCTACAAATAATCATATAAGTTACACGGAAGAGGTACGTCTGGCAGCGGGATTTATTTTGGGAAAACAATTACAGCCGCATTACAATGAAAAAAAGGGGCATGGTGAAGGCTCTTGATCTAAGGGAACTGGAGCTACCTTTCAACCCTAAGATCAAACACGAGTGCCTCCCATGCCCAAGAAGCTGTGTGACCCCCAATACGGGTTTAGCGTTTATGAATATAATAATAATAATAATAATAATAATAATAATAATAATAATAGCAATACTACTACTACTTCTACTACTAATAATATTAACAATAATAATAAATAATATTTTTAATGCCGAATGAGTATGTAGTTCTTAGTAATACGGGATGTCACCATCGTTGTTTAGCGTATTTATAAACGTATTTGTAAAATAAGTGAATTCTGGGGTGTTGGCAAGAGGTGTGGAATTAAACATACAGAATCTAACACAAAGTGGGAGTTGTCACAGTTGCCTTTTGCCGATGACACTGTACTTTTGGGAGATTCTGAAGGGAACTTGCAAAGGTTAGTGGACGAGTTTGGAAGGGTATGTGAGAGGAAATTAAAAGTGAACATAGGAAAGAGCAAGGTGATGAGGACAGAAAAAAAATATTAGGTAATGAAAGATTGGATATGATACTGGAGGGAGGGAGTATGGAGGAGGTGAATGTGTTCAGATATTTGGGAGTGGCCGTGTCAGCAGATGGGTCTGTGAAAGACGAGGTGAACCATAGAATTGATGTGTGGGAAGAAGATGGATGGTGCACAGAGAAGTCTGTGGAGACAAAGTACGTTATCCATGGAAGCAAAGAGGGGAATGTTTGAGAGTATAGTGGTACCAACACTGCGGTATTAACCAGGGTAACTAATACCGTCAAACTGGTATAAAAAATACGTGAATAAACACTAGGAAATATTAGAAAACGTTTCGGTCCTGGGATCTTGATCAAGGTCCCAGGAGCGAAACGTTTCCTAATAAATATGTCCTGGTCACAGACCGGCCGGGTGCCCGGAATTTCAGGACCTCTCCAGGTACATTTCTCCAGGTGTCTTTCTAACCAACACTTGAATGACTGTAAGTATGTGTTGTAATGACTCTGAACATTGTTGTGAATGTTACTGTAAGCATGTGTTGTGAATGTTACTGTGAAGTATGTGTTGTGAATGTTACTGTGAAGATGTGTTGTGAATGTTACTGTGAAATGTGTTGTGAATGTGACTGTGAAGCATGTGTTGTGAATGTTACTGTGAAGCATGTGTTGTGAATGTTACTGTGAAGTATGTGTTGTGAATGTTACTGTGAAGCATGTGTTGTGAATGTGACTGTGAAGCATGTGTTGTGAATGTTACTGTGAAGCATGTGTTGTGAATGTTACTGTGAAGCATGTGTTGTGAATGTTACTGTGAAACATGTGTTGTTACTGTGAAGCATGTGTTGTGAATGTTACTGTGAAGCATGTGTTGTGAATGTTACTGTGAAACATGTGTTGTGAATGTTACTGTGAAGCATGTGTTGTGAATGTTACTGTGAAGCATGTGTTGTGAATGTTACTGTGAAACATGTGTTGTAATGTTACTGTGAAGCATGTGTTGTGAATGTTACTGTGAAGCATGTGTTGTGAATGTTACTGTGAAGCATGTGTTGTGAATGTTACTGTGAAGCATGTGTTGTGAATGTTACTGTGAAGCATGTGTTGTGAATGTTACTGTGAAGACATGTGTGTATGTTACTGTGAAGCATGTGTTGTGAATGTTACTGTGAAGCATGTGTTGTGAATGTTACTGTGAAGCATGTGTTGTGAATGTTACTGTGAAACATGTGTAATGTTACTGTGAAGCATGTGTTGTGAATGTTACTGTGAAGCATGTGTTGTGAATGTTACTGTGAAACATGTGTTGTACTGTGAAGCATGTGTTGTGAATGTTACTGTGAAGCATGTGTTGTGAATGTTACTGTGAAGCATGTGTTGTGAATGTTACTGTGAAGCATGTGTTGTGAATGTTACTGTGAAACATGTGTTGTTACTGTGAAGCATGTGTTGTGAATGTTACTGTGAAGCATGTGTTGTGAATGTTACTGTGAAGCATGTGTTGTGAATGTTACTGTGAAGCATGTGTTGTGAATGTTACTGTGAAGCATGTGTTGTGAATGTTACTGTGAAACATGTGTTGTTACTGTGAAGCATGTGTTGTAATGTTACTGTGAAGCATGTGTTGTGAATGTTACTGTGAAGCATGTGTTGTGAATGTTACTGTGAAGCATGTGTTGTGAATGTTACTGTGAATCATGTGTATGTTAATGTGAAGCATGTGTTGTGAATGTTACTGTGAAACATGTGTTGTTACTGTGAAGCATGTGTTGTGAATGTTACTGTAAAACATGTGTTGTGAATGTTACGTGAAGCTGTGTGTGAATGTTACTTGAACAGTGTTTTACTGTGAAGCATGTGTTGCAGAATGTTACAGTGAAGCATTGTGTGAATGTTACTGTGAAGCATGTGTTGTGAATGTTACTGTGAATCATGTGTTGTGAATGTTACTGTGAAGCATGTGTTGTGAATGTTACTGTGAAACATGTGTTGTTACTGTGAAGCATGTGTTGTGAATGTTACTGTGAAGCATGTGTTGTGAATGTTACTGTGAAGCATGTGTTGTGAATGTGAAGTATGTGTTGTGAATGTTACTGTGAAACATGTGTTGTGAATGTTACTGTGAAGCATGTGTTGTGAATGTTACTGTGAAGTATGTGTTGTGAATGTTACTGTGAAACATGTGTTGTGAATGTTACTGTGAAGCATGTGTTGTGAATGTTACTGTGAAGCATGTGTTGTGAATGTTACTGTGAAGTATGTGTTGTGAATGTTACTGTGAAACATGTGTTGTGAATGTTACTGTGAAGCATGTGTTGTGAATGTTACTGTGAAGCATGTGTTGTGAATGTTACTGTGAAACATGTGTTGTTACTGTGAAGCATGTGTTGTGAATGTTACTGTGAAGCATGTGTTGTGAATGTTACTGTGAAGCATGTGTTGTGAATGTTACTGTGAAACATGTGTTGTTAATGTGAAGTATGTGTTGTGAATGTTACTGTGAAACATGTGTTGTTACTGTGAAACATGTGTTGTGAACGTTACTGTGAAACATGTGTTGTGAATGTTGCAGTGAGGAAGAGGCTGGAGGCAGTAGAGATGTTGAGTTACAGAGTAGTGTCTGGTGTGCATCTTATGCAGAGAATTAGCAGCCTGAGGATTAGATTTGGGGTTAGCAAAAATATTATAGTGCTGGAGAGGGGTTGTTGAGGTGGTTTGTATGTTTAGAGAGGTTGAAACAATACAAGGTAGAGAAGAGGGTGTATAAATCTCAGGACGGAAGGAAGAATGGGTAGGGGTCGTCTACGGAAGGGTTAAAAGGGGGTTTTGAGTGCTAGGTGCTTGGACATGCAACAAGCTGGTGATTGTTGATTTTTATGACCGAATATGTTGTTGGAGTGTGAGCAATGTATCATGCAGGGATTCAGAGAAACTAGTTAGCTGTGGGAAGTACAGTGACTATACTGAAGGATGGGTGAGGATGTCACAGTTCAGAGGGTCATCTGAAGTGGATGTCAACACACATAAGGAGCAAGTATGTACCCCTGTCTTCTAATAATATACTCATTTGTCCACTATAATCTACCTTGTCCATAATTACTATCGCATTTGCTTTGTGTGTTTCGTAAGGTGAAGTCCAGGATCTTTCCTTAATTCATGGTATAACTTAACAAATCTTTGTTGACAATTGTGTTATAGAGGTGTGAGCAAAGTTCACACCACTGCAACTACTATTACTAATACTGCTACTACTACTACTACTGCTACTACTACTACTACTACTACTGCTACTACTACTACTATACTACTACTACTACTACTACTACTACTACTACTACTACTACTACTACTACTACTATAATAATAATAATAATAATAATAATGAGAATAATTTACTGGGAACTGATGTTAATTTGTGCTCAGTAAGTTGTTGACTTCCAGAAATTTGACGATATTATCTTTAATTATCTTTAATTGAGGATTACTTGAGTTTTCCCACAATTGAGAGAGAGAGAGAGAGAGAAAGAAACAGAGAGAGAGAGAGAGAGAGAGAGAGAGAGAGAGAGAGAGAGAGAGAGAGAGAGAGAGAGAGAGAGAGAGAGAGAGAGAGAGAGAGAGAGAGAGTTTCCGGTGGAGGTTTAACGTCTGGATGACCGGAAACTGCACGGGCGGCTGCACCTGGCTACCCCTTCCCCTATCCTATGTCCCCTACCTCCTCCTGCTTCCCCTTCCTCCCCCTGCCACCTGTGTGGTTGGCGTGTGGGGTGAGGCGTGTACCTAGCAGCTGAAGGAGGGAGTTACACGCCTTGTGTGTGCGTGTCTGTATGTGTGTGTACTCACCTATATGTGGTTGCAGGGGTCGAGGAACAGCTCCTGGCCCCGCCTCTTCGCTCGTCGCTACTAGGTCCTCTCTCTCCCTGCTCCATGAGCTTTATCATACCTCTTCTTAAAGCTATGTATAGATCCTGCCTCCACTACCTCACTGTCCATATTGTTCCACTTCCTGAAAACTCTATAACTGAAGAAATACTTCCTAACATCCCTGTGATTCATCTGAGTCTTTAACTTCCAACTGTGTCCCCTTGTTGCTGTGTCCCATCTCTGGAACATTCTGTCTCTGTCCACCTTGTCAATTCCTCTCATTGTTTTATATGTCGTTATGTCCCACGTGTCTGTCCTGTCCTCCAGGGTCGTCAGGTCGATTTCCCTTAACCTCTCCTCGTAGGACATACCCCTTAGCTCCTGGACTAGTCTTGTTGCAAACCTTTGCACTTTCTCTAATTTCAGGTGTGGGTTTCATGCTGGTGCTGCATACTCCAGTATGGGCCTGACGTACACGGTGTACAATGTTCTGAACGATTCCTTACTGAGATGTCGAAATGCTATTCATAGGTTTGCTAGGCGTCCATATGCTGCAGCAGTTATTTGGTTGATGTGCGCCTCAGGAGATGTGCCCGGTGTTATACTCACCCCAAGATTCTTTTCCTTGAGTGAGGTTTGTAGTCTTTGGCTCCCTAGACTGTACTCTGTCTGCGGTATTCTTTGCTCTTTCCCAATCTTCATGACCTTGCACTTGGTGGGGTTGAACTTCTGGAGCCAGTTGCTGGACCAGGTTGTCTAGGTCTCTTTGTAGACCTGCCTGATCCTCGACCGATTTATTTTTTCTCATTAACTTCACATCGTCTGCAAACAGACACTTCTGAGTCTATCCCTTCCATCATGTCAGTCACATATACCAGAAACAGCACCGATGATGAGGTGTCAGAGTGGGTTCCACTCTGACACCTCGTCACGTACCTTGTTGTCTTACTGTCAGGTATTCTCTGATCCATTGCAGTGCCTTTCCTGTTATACCTGCCTGGTCCTCCAGGTTATGCACTAATCTCTTGTGTGGAGCTGTGTCAAAAGTTTTCTTACAGTTCAAGAAAATGCAGTCAACCCATCTCTCTCTCTCCTGTCTTACTTCCGCCACCTTGTCGTAAAACTCCAGTAGATTTGTGACACAGGATTTCCCCTCCCTGAAACCGTGCTGGTTGTCGTATATAAGCTCATTCCTTTTTAGGTGGCACACAGAGCGCCTCTGCTCCTCTCTCAGGACCCACGGAGAGATGTCCGCTCCCATCGCCTTTGAGGTATCTAGTTCACTTAGCAGCCTCTTCACCTCCTCCTCGGTTGTGTGTGTTGTGTCCAACACTTGTTGGTGTACCCCGCCTCTCTGTCTTTCTGGAGTCCTTTCTGTCTCCACTGTAAATACTTCCTTAAATCTCCTGTTGAGTTCCTCACATACTTCTTGGTGGTTTCTTGTGAGCTCTCCTCCTTCCTTCCTCAGCCTGATCACCTGGTCCTTGACTGTTGTTCCTCCTGATGTGGCTGTACAACAGCTCCGGGTCAGACTTGGTGTTCGCTGCTACGTCGTTTTCGTACTGTCGCTGAGCCTTCCTCCTTATCTGTGTATATTCGTTTCTGGCTCTTCGACTAATCTCTTTAGTTTCCTGGGCCCTTTGTCCTGTGTGTACTCACCTATTTGTGGTTTCAGGGGTCGATTCATAGCTCCTGGCCCCGCCTCGCAGCTCTTACATACTGCCTTCCTTAATTCCTCTCCTCTAGGACCGTGTCATACCTACTCTCGAGTGATAGGCTCGGCGTACTGGCTACCCCCGGTTCTTCCTGCCTCCTTGCACACTGCAACATCTCCCTTACCCTGTCGTGTTCCGTGTCCGGTCTTCTCATTACCATATTAACATTATACGTGTGAGGATCGAACTCAAGCAGCCACATTCCCGACCGTATGTGAAGCCTCTTCAAGACTACCGTATTTTGTATGTTCTCCGGTTATAGTGACCAGTACACACACCATATAACAATAATAATAATAATAATAATAATAATAATAATAATAATAATAATAATAATAATAATAATAATAATAATAATAATGAAGACGGTAGTGATAAAGGAAATACTTCCGGTCAACCGTTAAACAGGAAATTTATGTATGTATATATATATATATATATATATATATATATATATATATATATATATATATATATATGGCCCAATAGTAGAAAATATAGCCTCAGCATCAGCAATGCTTCAGAGTGTGTCAGGGAAGGATAGAGCCCGCCTCCTTGCAGTGAGAGCTCATCATGCAGGGGACTTTCTTTTGGCTGTTCCCAACTCCAGCCTTGGCACACGCCTCGACCCACAGACCATCCGCATTGGTGTTGCCCTTCGACTTGCCGCCCCTATTCTCGCCGAACACAGGTGTATTTGTGGCAGTGAAGCAGCAGACCGATTCGGGTACCATGGTCTTGTGTGTCGTAAATACGAGGGAAAGATTGCAAGACATGAAGAGGTTAATAACATTATCAAGAGGAGCCTCACAACAGCCGGATGCCCAGCAGTAAGGGAGCCACCCCAACTATGCAGATCTGATGGCAACCAAAAGCGTCCAGATGGTATCACCCTTCAAGCCTGGACAGACGGCAAGCAGGTGGTGTGGGACTACACATGTGCATCTACCTTGGCTGATACCTATTTCCAATACACCAGGGAGGAAGGAGGGGCAGCTGCCACCTTCAGGGAGTCCCAGAAGTCGAGAAAATATGGAGAACTTGCCCATCATTATATGTTTGTTCCCATAGGCTCAGAGACCCTTGGCTCATGGGGAAAGAGTGCATCTAAGTTCCTCAAGGAGCTGGGCAAAAGACTCAACAGGGTAACTAGGGATCCCAGGGCAGCTAGTTTTCTGTTCCAGCGACTCAGCGCTGCTGTTCAGAGGGGTAATGCATGCTGTATTCTGGGCACGCGCCCCAGCTCTGAGGATCTGGATGAGATTTTCGCATTATAATCAGTGACAAACATGTAACAATATGTACTAGACATGTATCTCTCACACCTCGTGTACTGTATATGCCATCTTTATATCAACAATGTATCTCTTAAATCTTTTGTACCATATTATATAATAAAATATACCTATTGGTAAAAAAATAAAATAAAAGATGGGGTGGTAGGGGAAGTGGAATATTCAAATGGCTTCAGGAAGAAATCCAAATAGTATTCTTCCTTGAAGCTTTTTATATCCACTTCTCTCTCTCTCTCTCTCTCTCTCTCTCTTCTCTCTCTCATATATATATATATATATTATATATATATATATATATATATATATATATATATATATATATATATATATATATATAAGAGGTTCAATAGTTAGAGAACTGGTTTTTAAATGTAGTGAGGCAGTTCTGGATCGATAGATAGAAGACAAACTGGTGTAAATATTGTACTAGATGTATATTTGATGAATGATCGTTGCTTGTGGTATTATATCGTTGAAGACGCGGGAACCATCACGTTATCGAGCGATGGACAACGATTTTGTGTGTGGGAAGGTTGCCACAGCAACCAGCCTATGTTGCTACCCAGGACCATATTGATTATGGCCTTGGTGCACATGTGCACATGCGCCGACATGTGCACAGCACCTGTACACATGCATAAGTACACACAAACACACCCCTCACCACACACATACACACACATATACACACACTGTCAACGAAGAGGCGGGGTCAGGAGCTGTGACTCGACCTGTGCAACTACATATAGGTAAGTACACACACGTACAAACACAAGTAAGATGGCAGGTCTGTCTTACACACCTCGGGTGGTCATATTCACTATAACGATGGGATTAAGCAGAAGGGTGAACCAGGGGATCGAACCGAGGTCCGTAAATTGACAGTCTGATGTTCTACCGTCTAGGCTAACCCAGGCTTCTGATAGGAACAATTCAGAACTAATAATTACTGTGTTATACTCACTCAGTGGCGCCAAATGTAACCCAACTGAAGTCCTTCCCTGGGTCCAGGAGCTGAGGTAGCAGGGTAGCAGGTATCAGGATAGCAGACAGTAAGGCAGCACGATGGCAGGTAGCAGATAGCAGGGTAGCAGGTACTAGGGGTAGCAGGGCAGCAGGTAGCAGGTACCAAGGGTAGCAGGGTCGCAGGTACCAGGGTAGCAGACAGTAGGACACCAGGATGGCAGGTAACAGGGTAGCAAATAGCAGGGCAGCAGGTAACAGGGTAGCAGGTACCAGGGGTAGCAGGGCAGCAGGTAGGAGGGCAGCAGCTAGCAGGGTAGCAGGTACCAGGATAGCAGACAGTAGGGCAGCAGGATGGCAGGTAGGTTAGCAAATAGCAGGGTAGCAGGTAGCAGGGTAGCAAATAGCAGGGTAGCAGGTACCAGGATAGCAGACAATAGGGCAGCAGGATGGGAAGCAGCAGGTAGCAAATAGCAGGGTAGCAGGTAGCAGGGTAACAGGTAGCAGGTACCAGGGGTAACAGAGTAGCAGGCACCAGGGGTAGAAGAGGTAGTAGGTACCAGGGATAGCAGGGCAGCAGGTACCAGGAGTAACAGGTAGCAGGGTAGCAGGTACCAGGGGTAGCAGAATAGCAGATTAGCAGGTACTAGGAGTAGCAGGTAGCAGAGTAACAGGTAGCAGGGCAGCAGGTAGAGAGATGAGGTAAATACTTGCATTAGTTTCTGTGCCGTTAGATTCCTGGTGATCAAGGATTTTTTTTTATGTAGCGAGTTAGTGATGACCTTTGTGGAGGAGGAGGATCTGGTTTGTGGTGCTGTGGGCGTGCTTGCTGCATTAACTACTAGTAACACTAGTAGTGGTGCTGTGGGCGTGCTTGCTGCATTAACTACTAGTACCACTAGTAGTAGTGGTGCTGTGGGCGTGCTTGCTGCATTAACTACTAGTACCACTAGTAGTAGTGCTGTGGGCGTGCTTGCTGCATTAACTACTAGTACCACTAGTAGTGGTGCTGTGGGCGTGCTTGCTGCATTAACTACTAGTACCACTAGTAGTGGTGCTGTGGGCGTGCTTGGTGCATTAACTACTAGTACCACTAGTAGTGGTACTGTGGGCGTGCTTGCTGCATTAACTACTAGTACCACTATAGTAGTGGTACTGTGGGCGTGCTTGGTGCATTAACTACTAGTACCACTAGTAGTGGTGCTGTGGGCGTGCTTGCTGCATTAACTACTAGTACCACTAGTAGTGGTGCTGTGGGCGTGCTTGGTGCATTAACTACTAGTACCACTAGTAGTGGTGCTGTGGGCGTGCTTGGTGCATTAACTACTAGTACCACTAGTAGTGGTACTGTGGGCGTGCTTGCTGCATTAACTACTAGTACCACTAGTAGTAGTGGTACTGTGGGCGTGCTTGCTGCATTAACTACTAGTACCACTAGTAGTGGTGCTGTGGGCGTGCTTGCTGCATTAACTACTAGTACCACTAGTAGTAGTGGTGCTGTGGGCGTGCTTGGTGCATTACTACTAGTACCACTAGTAGTGGTGCTGTGGGCGTGCTTGCTGCATTAACTACTAGTACCACTAGTAGTGGTGCTGTGGGCGTGCTTGGTGCATTAACTACTAGTACCACTAGTAGTGGTGCTGTGGGCGTGCTTGTGCATTAACTACTAGTACCACTAGTAGTGGTACTGTGGGCGTGCTTGCTGCATTAACTACTAGTACCACTAGTAGTAGTGGTACTGTGGGCGTGCTTGCTGCATTAACTACTAGTACCACTAGTAGTAGTGGTACTGTGGGCGTGCTTGCTGCATTAACTACTAGTACCACTAGTAGTGGTGCTGTGGGCGTGCTTGCTGCATTAACTACTAGTACCACTAGTAGTGGTACTGTGGGCGTGCTTGCTGCATTAACTACTAGTACCACTAGTAGTAGTGGTACTTGGGCGTGCTTGCTGCATTAACTACTAGTACCACTAGTAGTGGTGCTGTGGGCGTGCTTGCTGCATTAACTACTAGTACCACTAGTAGTAGTGGTGCTGTGGGCGTGCTTGGTGCATTCACTACTAGTACCACTAGTAGTGGTGCTGTGGGCGTGCTTGCTGCATTAACTACTAGTACCACTAGTAGTAGTGGTACTGTGGGCGTGCTTGGTGCATTAACTACTAGTACCACTAGTAGTGGTGCTAATGGGCGTGCTTGGTGCATTAACTACTAGTACCACTAGTAGTAGTGGTGCTAGTGGGCGTGCTTCGGGCATTAACTACTAGTACCACTAGTAGTGGTGCTGTGGGCGTGCTTGTGCATTAACTACTAGTACCACTAGTAGTGGTGCTGTGGGCGTGCTTGGTGCATTAACTACTAGTACCACTAGTAGTGGTGCTGTGG
Source organism: Cherax destructor (assembly GCA_009830355.1). Lineage (NCBI taxonomy): Eukaryota > Metazoa > Arthropoda > Malacostraca > Decapoda > Parastacidae > Cherax > Cherax destructor. Next base: position 204,603 of record WNWK01000989.1, read on the forward strand.
GCGTGCTTGGTGCATTAACTACTAGTACCACTAGTAGTGGTACTGTGGGCGTGCTTGGTGCATTAACTACTAGTACCACTAGTAGTAGTGGTGCTGTGGGCGTGCTTGGTGCATTAACTACTAGTACCACTAGTAGTGGTGCTGTGGGCGTGCTTGCTGCATTAACTACTAGTACCACTAGTAGTAGTGGTGCTGTGGGCGTGCTTGCTGCATTAACCAATAGTAACACTAGTAGTAGTGGTGCTGTGGGCGTGCTTGCTGCATTAACTACTAGTAACACTAGTAGTAGTGGTGCTGTGGGCGTGCTTGCTGCATTAACTACTAGTAACACTAGTAGTAGTGGTGCTGTGGGCGTGCTTGCTGCATTAACTACTAGTACCACTAGTAGTAGTTGTACTGGTGACAGAAGCAGTACCTATTAATAGTAGTAGTACTAATAGTGGTAGTAGTAGTAATAGTTGTAATAATAGTAGTAGTAGGAGATATATATATATATATATATATATATATATATATATATATATATATATATATATATATATATATATATATAGAAAGAGAGAGAGAGAGAGAGAGAGAGTAATTAGCCAGCTCCGACTTAGTGATAGCTCATAAGTCATCTTTCTCATGTGACTGTCTACCTGTGTCTACCTGTGTCTACCTAGTGTACCTGGGTTTATCTGGAGTACATTGAGTCTATCTGGGTCTACCTGGAGTCTAACTTTAGGAACCTAGCCAGCCTCTTGAAGACAGCCAGGGGTCTTGAAGACAGCCAAGGGCCTTGAAGACATCCAAGGGTCTTGAAGACAGCCAGGGGTCTTGAAGACAGCCAGGGGTCTTGAAGACAGCCAAGGGCCTTGAAGACAGCCAAGGGTCTTGAAGACAGCCAGGGGTCTTGAAGACAGCCAGGGGTCTTGAAGATAACCAGGGGGTCTTGAAGACAGCCAGAGGTATTAAAGACAGCCAGGAGTCTTGAAGACAGCCAGGAGTCTTGAAGACAGCCAGGAGTCTTGAAGATAACCAGGAGTCTTGAAGACAGCCAGAGGTATTGAAGACAGACAGGGGTCTTGAAGACAGCTAGGGGTCTTGAAGACAGACAGGGGTCTTGAAGACAGCCAGGGGTCTTGAAGACAGCCAGGGGTCTTGAAGATAACCAGGAGTATTGAAGACAGCCAGGGGTCTTGAAGATAACCAGGAGTCTTGAAGACAGCCAGAGGTATTGAAGACAGACAGGGGTCTTGAAGACAGCCAGGGGTCTTGAAGACAGACAGGGGTCTTGAAGATAACCAGGAGTATTGAAGACAGCCAGGGGTCTTGAAGATAACCAGGAGTCTTGAAGACAGCCAGAGGTATTGAAGACAGACAGGGGTCTTGAAGACAGCCAGGGGTCTTGAAGACAGACAGGGGTCTTGAAGACAGCCAGGGGTCTTGAAGACAGCCAGGGGTCTTGAATATAACCAGGGGTCTTGAAGACAGCCAGAGGTCATTGAAGACAGAGGGTCTTGAAGACAGCAGGGTCTTGAAGACAGCCAGGGGTCTTGAAGACAGCCAGGGTCTTGAAGAAACCAGGGGTCTTGAAGACAGCCAGGGTTTGAAGACAGCCAGGGTCTTGAAGATAGCCAGGGGTCTTGAAGACAGCCAGGGGTCTTGAAGACAGACAGAGGTCTTGAAGACAGCCAGGGGTCTTGAAGACAGCCAGGGGTCTTGAAGATAACCAGGGGGTCTTGAAGACAGCCAGAGGTATTGAAGACAGCCAGGAGTCTTGAAGACAGCCAGGGGACTTGAAGACAGCCAGGGGTCTATTGGTAATCCCCTTATGTATGCTGGGAGGCAGTTGAACAGTCTTGGGCCTCTGACACTTATTGTGTTGTCTCTTATCGTATTCATGGCGCCTCTGCTTTTCACTGGGGAGATGTTGCATCGCCGGCCAAGTCTTTTGCATTGATAGGAAGTGATTTCTGTGTGTAGATTTGGGACCAGTCCCTCTAGGATTTTCCAGGTGTAAATTTGGATATATCTTTCTCGCCTGCGTTCTAAGGAGTACAGGTCAAAGGACTTCAACCATTCCCAGTAATTTAGGTGCTTTATTGTACTTATAAGTGCAGTGAAAGTTCTCTGTACATTCTCCAGGTCTGTAATTTCTCCTGCCTTAAAAGAGGCTGTTAGTGTACGGCAATATTCCAGCTTAGAGAGAACAAGCGACTTAATGAGGATCATCATTGGCTTGGCATAACTTGTTTTGAAGGTACTCATTATCCCTTGTTTTGAAGGTTCTCATTATCCCTTGTTTTGAAGGTTCTCATTATCCCTTGTTTTGAAGGTTCTCATTATCCCTTGTTTTGAAGGTTCTCATTATCCCTTGTTTTGAAGGTTCTCATTATCCATCCTATGGATGAGAAAGAGGGAAGGATGGGAATAGTGTAACTTAAAACGAATGTAAGAAGGGGTTAGGGTAAGGTTACTTGTTGCTGCTGGATGGTGGTAGTGCTGGTTGTTGCCTCTGGATGGTGGTAGTGCTGGTTGTTGCCTCTGGATGGTGGTAGTGCTGGTTGTTGCCCCTGGATGGTGGTAGTGCTGGTTGTTGCCCCTGGATGGTGGTAGTGCTGGTTGTTGTTCATGGATGGTGGTAGTGCTGGTTGTTGTTCATGGATTGTGGTAGTGCTGGTTGTTGCCTCTGGATGGTGGTAGTGCTGGTTGTTGCCTCTGGATGGTGGTAGTGCTGGTTGTTGCCCCTGGATGGTGGTAGTGCTGGTTGTTGTTCATGGATGGTGGTAGTGCTGGTTGTTGTTCATGGATTGTGGTAGTGCTGGTTGTTGCCCCTGGATGGTGGTAGTGCTGGTTGTTGTTCATGGATGGTGGTAGTGCTGGTTGTTGCCCCTGGATGGTGGTAGTGCTGGTTGTTGTCCCTGGATTGTGGTAGTTCTGGTTGTTGCCCCTGGATGGTGGTAGTGCTGGTTGTTGCCCTTGGATGGTGGTAGTGCTGGTTGTTTCCCCTGGATGGTGGTAGTGCTGGTTGTTGCCCCTGGATGGTGGTAGTGCTGGTTGTTCATGGATGGTGGTAGTGTTGGTTGTTGCCCCTGGATGGTGGTAGTGCTAGTTGTTGCTCCTGGATGGTGGTAGTGCTGGTTGTTGCCCCTGGATGGTGGTAGTGCTGGTTGTTGTTCATGGATGGTGGTAGTGCTGGTTGTTGCCCTGATGGTGGTAGTGCTGGTTGTTGTTCATGGATGGTGGTAGTGCTGGTTGTTGCTCCTGGATGGTGGTAGTGCTGGATGTTGCTCCTGGATGGTGGTAGTGCTGGTTGTTGCCCCTGGATGGTGGTAGTGCTGGTTGTTGTTCATGGATGGTGGTAGTGCTGGTTGTTGCTCCTGGATGGTGGTAGTGCTGGATGTTGCTCCTGGATGGTGGTAGTGCTGGTTGTTGCCCCTGGATGGTGGTAGTGGTGGTTGTTGTTCATGGATGGTGGTAGTGCTGGTTGTTGCTCCTGGATGGTGGTAGTGCTGGTTGTTGCCCCTGGATGGTGGTAGTGCTGGTTGTTGTTCATGGATGGTGGTAGTGCTGGTTGTTGCTCCTGGATGGTGGTAGTGCTGGTTGTTGCCCCTGGATGGTGGTAGTGCTGGTTGTTGTTCATGGATGGTGGTAGTGCTGGTTGTTGCTGCTGGATGGTGGTAGTGCTGGTTGTTGCTGCTGGATAGTGGTAGTTGCTGATACTTCAATATACTTTAGAAAACATGTGGGTTAAATTAGGCGTGGGTGGGCGTGGTTCAGGGTGTGTGGGTGTGGGTGGGCGGTGTCGTGGGCACGAGTGTGTGGGTGTGGGTGGGCGGTGTCGTGGGCACGAGTGTGTGGGCGTGGGTGGGCGGTGTCGTGGGCACGAGTGTGTGGGCGTGGGTGGGCGGTGTCGTGGGCACGAGTGTGTGGGCGTGGGTGGGCGAGGTACGGTCTGGTTGTTCCTACCCTTGTTTGGTGTTAGGTCTCTCTACTACCATTGGTGGTGTTGATGGTGGTGGTCGTGGTGATGGTCGTGGTGGTCGTGGTGTTGATGGTGGTGGTCGTGGTGATGGTCGTGGTGGTCGTGGTGTTGATGGTCGTGGTCGTGGTGATGGTCGTGGTGGTCGTGGTGGTGGTCGTGGTGATGGTGGTGGTGGTGGTCGTGGTGATGGTAGTGGTGGTGGTCGTGTGATGGTGGTGGTGGTGGTCGGTGATGGTAGGGGTGGTATTGTTGATGGTGGTGGTGGTGTTGATGGTGGTGGTGGTGGTCATGGTGATGGTGGTGGTCGTGGTGATGGTCGTGGTGATGGTGGTGGTGGTCGTGGTGATGGTGGTGGTGGTGGTCGTGGTGATGGTCGTAGTGGTGGTCGTGGTGATGGTAGTGGTGGTGGTCGTGGTGGTGGTCGTGGTGATGGTAGTGGTGGTGGTCGTGGTGATGGTAGTGGTGGTGGTCGTGGTGATGGTAGTGGTGGTGGTCGTGGTGATGGTAGTGGTGGTGGTCGTGGTGATGGTAGTGGTGGTGGTCATGGTGATGGTAGGGGTGGTATTGTTGATGGTGGTGGTCGTGGTGATGGTAGTGGTGGTGGTCGTGGTGATGGTAGTGGTGGTGGTCGTGGTGATGGTAGTGGTGGTGGTCGTGGTGATGGTAGTGGTGGTGGTCGTGGTGATGGTAGTGGTGGTATTGTTGATGGTGGTGGTCGTGGTGATGGTAGTGGTGGTGGTGTTGATGGTGGTATTAGTAGTAGTACTGGTAAACCATACCACGATCAGTGGTGGTACTGGGTGGTGGTAGTAGTGGTTGGTAGTGAAGCTGGTGATCTACCACTATCTACATCCCTTACCCTCACCACAACGTCACCACCACAACACAGTGTATCTCAAACATCTCCCCAGCCTCCAGCATCCTCCCCCTCAACGCTCCATCACTCAAAGATCAATCTTCAAGCTCATTCTCAGACGCATATCATTTTTTTCAACACACTCTCACAAACACCTTCCCTCACCACATTATTTCCAAATGACATCTTACCATTACGAACACAGGTGTAGTCTAGTGGCCTGCACACCTGGTTGTAGCACAATAACCAAAATAGAAACGAGGCACGAGCAAAAGGCAGCGGAAAGCAAATACTTATATTTCCTTCACAAAACAAGCAATTATATTTACAATATATATAGAGGATATGTATAGTAAGGCAATGCGAGCAAGAGATACAGTGAGAACTGTCTTCGACAAGACTTGGAGGTAAGTCTGCCAAGGATGATTCACAAGTGTACCACATCGCTTCACAACTTTGGTGGGCTTCCTTGTGATTGGCTGGTTGAACCAAGGTGCTAGCATAATGAGGGGCCCCTACACCAGGTTCACTGGTCGGGAGGGCATGCCTATATGAGTGTGTGACATACGTGGAATAAAATGTAACATATTGTTGTGGTGTATAGGGCCACTGACGGCTTACACTGTATATAGCCCTAGCAGGTGTCATCATATTGTTGTGGTGTATAGGGCCACTGACGGCTTACACTGTATATAGCCCTAGCAGGTGTCATCATATTGTTGTGGTGTATAGGGCCACTGACGGCTTACACTGTATATAACCCTAGCAGGTGTCATCATATTGTTGTGGTGTATAGGGCCACTGACGGCTTACACTGTATATAGCCCTAGCAGGTGTCATCATATTGTTGTGGTATATAGAGCCACTGACGGCTTATGCAATAAACCAGGCACTACTATTCACAGGATGGGTATTTGATGCACAAGTATGGTAATCTAGCATAACAGGTATGTTCCATTAATATGGAAGTCCAGCATGACAGGTATCATCCACAAGTATGGTAGTCTAGCATGACAGGAATCTTGTACCGTGTGTGTGTGTGTGTGTGTAGTGGACCCGCCCTCCTGGGGGAGGATTCGAACCGGAGATGGAGGAATGCAGTTCCAGGATGTGATACACATACGTCCCTCTTGCCCGCGTCCTCAGACTAGGAAGACAACATTATTATTATTATTATTATTATTATTATTATTATCCTCATCATCATTATATTTTCTAAGTGTCCAAGTAGCCTGGGTACTGGGGTACAGGTGCACCAGTACCAGTGACCTTGTCTGGGTACTGGGGAAATACCCACATATTTACGCCTCCTGCCACGGGGTTTTTACATATATTTTTTGTACATCTTGGTAACTATATTTACAAGGTGGGAGGCGTAGCCTCTCTCTCTCTCTCTCTCTCTCTCTCTCTCTCTCTCTCTCTCTCTCTCTCTCTCTCTCTCTCTCTCTCTTGCTCTATCTATCTGTTTCTGTTTCTCTCTGATAATCTCCTTACACCTGCTGTTCCTGTTTCAAAATACTAATGTTACCTGCTGTTAGTTCACCTTACACCTACTGTCCCTGTTCACTAGCAGTAAGTAGGTACTGAGCACTACCTGTCCTGTTTATAGCAGTGGGTACCGTGTTGTGTGTTATTATTATTATTATTATTATTATTTTTATTATTATTATTCTTCTTCTTCTTCTTATTATTATTATTATTATTATTATTATTATTATTATTATTATTATTATTATTACAATAAGTTCGGTGATATAAGTTGGTGATTGTGGCTAGAATAAGCATTAGTGGCAGTATTGTTGGTGGTGTCTGGCTGTTGTGTAAGACAAGTTAGTGATTGTTAATGACTGCTTCAAGGTCTCTCTTAACTGTTGCTGTTATTGCTGTGGCTACTGGTGGTGCTGCTGTTGTTGCTGTTGTTGTTGCTGCTGTTGTTGTTGGTGTGGCTGCTGGTGCCGTTGTTGCTGGTGGTGGCGGTGGTGGTGGTGCTGGTGGTGGTGGTGCTGGTGGTGGTGGTGCTGCTGCTGGTGGTGGTGCTGCTGGTGGTGCTGTGATCACTCTCAGATGTCATATATTCTACTTTAAGATTGGTGAAGATTGAGTGCTGTCTACTACCTTGCTTAGTAGTGGTGGTAGTGGTAGTGGTGGTAGTGGTGGTAGTAGTGGTAGTAGTAGTGGTAGTAGTAGTGGTAGTAGTAGTGTTGAGAGATAGATAGATAGATAGATAGATAGATAGATAGATAAATAGATAGATAGATAGATAGATAGATAGATAGATAGATAGATAGATAGAGAGAGAGAGAGAGAGAGAGAGAGAGAGAGAGAGAGAGAGAGAGAGAGAGAGAGAGAGAGAGAGAGAGAGAGATCGACATCATGACGCGAATAGAATGATTAATGGTACACACAGAGCCATCAACCATCAACTGGACATTGAAGTGTTGCAACTTCTGCAAGTGCTGCCAACACCTACATACTCAATACTGCAACTGGAAGCAACAGAAATGTGGCTTCAGCTTTCTGGAAGACCAAAAGAAAAAAAACTGTATAGCAGACGTTGGATCGAGCCTCCAGCACTCTTGGATTACCAGTACTGCAGAGGTTGGAGAGGAATTCCACGTCCTTGGATCAGCAGCCTCTTGGCGACACTTTTATCAACCTCTGACTCTTCCTGCTATACTAGTATTAGTAGCAGTAGTTGTATTAGTAGCAGTAGTAGTAGTAGTACTAGCAGTAGTAATAGTAGCAGTACTGCTATTACTATTATGATACAAAGTGTTCTTTTAAAGAAATATACCAGTTGACAAGAAAGATTCATTACCTTCATTACACAGACTTGAGCCTGGTTATGCGTCTATGGTAACGAGGAAGTAATGACTTACCTGACCTTCAGGGAGGGATTGTGGTGGTGCTGGTGTGTAATCACCACCACTACCAGCATGTCAACCACCAGTGTGGGTGTCGACCATGGCCTACACAGAGTGCTTGTTGTTGCTGGTAGTTTCTAGGCCACTGACAACCTGTGCCGTATTGAACCCAATACTGACTCCCTCATCTTGTTGGTAGTTTATAGGGCTACTGACAACCTCCGCCGTAGGTAGGGGCTGGTATATATGTTTTAATTCAACAATTGAATGGATCAAAGTAAAAATGGGATGTGAGAAGCGAGTATTAGTAAGTGTTTATGCACCAGGGGAAGAGAGAGAGAGAGAGAGAGAGAGAGAGAGAGAGAGAGAGAGAGAGAGAGAGAGAGAGAGAGAGAGAGAGAGAGAGAGAGAGAGAGAGAGAGAGAGAGTTCTGAACAGTCGACAAGTAAATTTGTTTTGAGGGAACCTCAATACTACTGAGGGAGAAACTGTTGTAGAAGACGTCGTAAGTAAATTTAGAGTTCCAGGGGTTAACTATAATGCAGATACCTCTAGTTGTACTACCTATACCAGGGGCTCTAACCAGGTATCCATACCTAGGTATGGAACGAATACGGCATCCTGACAGGTACCATCCTGAACAATTTGAAGGTTTTCTAGTTAGCTATCCATATGTAAAGTAAAATCCAGATATTGACATCTTTTAAGTCATACTGGTGATTTCCACAGTCGGGTGGAAAGGGTATAATAATAATAATAATAATAATAATAATAATAATAATAATAATAATAATAATATTAATAATAATATTAATAATAATAATAATAATAATAATAATAATAATAATAATAATAATAATAATCTTTATTTCTACAAGTACATGATACAACTTATACAGACCATGGCTGCCATCTTAGGTTAATTTTGTCCCCCAGGATGTCACCCACACTAGTCGACTAACAACCAGGTACCTATTTTACTGATGGGTGAACATAGCCAACCGGTGTAAAGAAACACGTCCAATGTTTCTACCCTCGCTGGGAATCGAACACAGACCCTCGCCGTGTGAAGCGAGAGCTTTAGCCACCAGGCCACGGGGCACCGTAGGGAAAAAGTGCGAGTGTTGGAGGACAATGTGAACTTTCTCAGGACAAACAGAAGACATTATGAAAACTCAGGGAAACAGAGTTCAGGGTCAGACAGGAAGTGACTGCGGTTGAACGTGCTTACTAAATTAGGGAAAAAAATGATCTTGTGCAGGAAAGTTGTGTGTACTCACCTAGTTGTGGCTGCAGGGGTCGAGTCATGGCTCTCGGCCCAGCCTCTTCACTGGCCTCTACGGGGTCACTCTCCTTAATGCTATGTATGGATCCTGCCTCCACTACATCACTTCCCAGACTATTCCACTTCCTGACAACTCTGTGACTGAAGAAATACTTCCTAACATCCCTGTGATTCATCTGAGTCTTCAACTTCCAACTGTGACCCCTTGTTGCTGTGTCCCATCTCTGGAACATTCTGTCTCTATCCACCTTGTCAATTCCTCTCAGTATCTTATATGTCGTTATCATGTCCCCCCTATCTCTCCTGTCCTCCAGTGTCGTCAGGTTGATTTCCCTTAACCTCTCCTCGTAGGACATAGCCCTTAACTCCGGGACTAGTCTTGTTGCAAACCTTTGCACTTTCTGTGTGTGTGTGTGTGTGTGTGCCAATGGGGGGAGGGATTGGGGGCGGGGTTTGTACCATGGGGGAGGGGTAAGTATTGTTCACCAGACAATAACAATGGAACTACACAATTACCCCAGAACTGACCGACCACTTACATCACCTGCATTCCTGTGCTTATTTTTCTTCTCTCTCTCTCTCTCTCTCTGTCTCTCTCTCTCTCTCTCTCTCTCTCTCTCTCTCTCTCTCTCTCTCTCTCTCTCTCTCTCTCTCTCTCTCTCTCTATATATATATATATATATATATATATATATATTCGAATCGTACCTATTATTGTATATATACACTGAAGTGTTCGTCACCCAGTGTATATACACTGGTAGTTTATATTAATCAGTATTTTAGATATTAAAGTATTGGAAATAAATGGTATAAAATACCGACACAATGGAAAAATAAACACATTAGCAGTATAATGTGATCCAATATTGACAACGTTTCGCCCACGCAGTGGGCTTTATCAAGTCACAGACAGATCTGTTTGTGACTCAATAAAGCCCACTGCGTGGGCGAAACGTTGTCAATAAAGGATCACATTATACTGCTTATGTGTTTATTTTTCCATTAAAGTATTATTGACTGGTGGTGAACAGGTGACATGCAGCCTTAATGACTCTGGTGTAGTAGATAGTCTTGAAACCTCATTAACCAGTGCAGGATATTCACCACAATATTTTTTCCTCATTTTCAGGTGACTAACTTAACACACAATGTACTCAACACACAATGTACTCAACACACAATGTACTCAACACACAATGTACTCAACACACAATGTACTCAACACACAATGTACTCAACACACAATGTACTCAACACACAATGTACTCAACACATAATGTACTCAACACACAATGTACTCAACACACAATGTACTCAACACACAATGTACTCAACACACAATGTACTCAACACACAATGTACTCAACACACAATGTACTCAACACACAATGTACTCAACACACAATGTACTCAACACACAATGTACTCAACACACAATGTACTCAACACAAATGTACTCAACACACAATGTACTCAACACACAATGTACTCAACACATAATGTACTCAACACACAATGTACTCAACACATAATGTACTCAACACACAATGTACTCAACACACAATGTACTCAACACACAATGTACTCAACACACAATGTACTCAACACACATTGTACTCACACTACAATGTACTCAACACACAATGTACTCAATACACAATGTACTAACACACAATGTACTCAACACAATGTACTACAATGTACTCAATACACAATGTACTCAACACATATGTACTCAACACACTGTACTTTATACAAATGTACTAACACACATGTACTTAACACACAATGTACTCAACACACAATGTATTTCAACACATCAATGTACTATCACATTTGTATTCACTGCTGCCTAGCGCTGCAGTTATACAAGAGTTTCACTGTGGGTTTACAAGTTATTTTCACTCTGTAGAGCTTTATCAAGTTATGTTTCACTCTGTGTGGAGCTTTATCAAGTTGTTTCACTGTGTGGAGCTTTATCAAGTTATGTTTCACTCTGTGTGGAGCTTTATCAAGTTGTTTCACTGTGTGGAGCTTTATCAAGTTATGTTTCACTCTGTGTGGAGCTTTATCAAGTTGTTTCACTGTGTGGAGCTTTATCAAGTTATGTTTCACTCTGTGTGGAGCTTTATCGAGTTATGTTTCACTGTGTGGAGCTTTATCAAGTTATGTTTCACTCTGTAGAGCTTTATCAAGTTATGTTTCACTCTGTGTGAGCTTTATCAAGTTATGTTTCACTGTGTGGAGCTTTATCAAGTTATGTTTCACTTGTGTAGAGCTTTATCAAGTCATGTTTCACTCTTTTAGAGCTTTATCAAGTTATGTTTCACTGTGTGGAGCTTTATCAAGTTATGTTTCACTCTGTGTAGAGCTTTATCAAGTTATGTTTCACTCTGTAGAGCTTTATCAAGTTATGTTTCACTCTGTGTGGAGCTTTATCAAGTTATGTTTCACTCTGTGTAGAGCTTTATCAAGTTATGTTTCACTCTGTAGAGCTTTATCAAGTTATGTTTCACTCTGTGTGGAGCTTTATCAAGTTATGTTTCACTGTGTGGAGCTTTATTAAGTCATGTTTCACTCTGTGTAGAGCTTTATTAAGTCATGTTTCACTCTGTGTAGAGCTTTATCAAGTCATGTTTCACTCTGTGTAGAGCTTTATTAAGTCATGTTTCACTCTGTGTAGAGCTTTATTAAGTCATGTTTCACTCTGTGTAGAGCTTTATTAAGTCATGTTTCACTCTGTGTAGAGCTTTATTAAGTCATGTTTCACTCTGTGTAGAGCTTTATCAAGTCATGTTTCACTCTGTGTAGAGCTTTATCAAGTCATGTTTCACTCTGTGTAGAGCTTTATTAAGTCATCTTTCACTCTGTGTAGAGCTTTATCAAGTCATGTTTCACTCTGTGTAGAGCTTTATAAGTATGTTTCACTCGTGTAGAGCTTTATGCAAGTCATGTTTCACTCTGTGTAGAGCTTTATCAAGTCATGTTTCACTGCTGTGTAGAGCTTTATTAAGTCATGTTTCACTCTGTGTAGGCTTTATTAAGTCATGTTTCACTCTGTGTAGAGCTTTATCAAGTCATGTTTCACTCTGTGTAGAGCTTTATCAAGTCATGTTTCACTCTGTGTAGGCTTTATTAAGTCATCTTTCACTCTGTGTAGAGCTTTATCAAGTCATGTTTCACTCTGTGTAGACTTTATCAAGTCATGTTTCACTCTGTGTAGAGCTTTATTAAGTCATCTTTCCTCTGTGTAGAGCTTTATCAAGTCATGTTTCACTCTGTGTAGACTTTATTAAGTCATGTTTCACTCTGTGTAGAGCTTTATTAAGTCATCTTTCCCTCTGTGTAGAGCTTTATCAAGTCATGTTTCACTCTGTGTAGAGCTTTATTAAGTCATCTTTCACTCTGTGTAGAGCTTTATTAAGTCATGTTTCACTCTGTGTAGAGCTTTATTAAGTCATGTTTCACTCTGTGTAGAGCTTTATCAAGTCATGTTTCACTCTGTGTAGAGCTTTATCAAGTCATGTTTCACTCTGTGTAGAGCTTTATCAAGTCATGTTTCACTCTGTGTAGAGCTTTATCAAGTTATGTTTCACTCTGTGTAGAGCTTTATCAAGTCATGTTTCACTCTGTGTAGAGCTTTATCAAGTCATGTTTCACGCTGTGTAGAGCTTTATTAGGTCATGTTTCACTCTGTGTAGAGCTTTATTAAGTCATCTTTCACTCTGTGTAGAGCATTATCAAGTCATGTTTCACTCTGTGTAGAGCTTTATCAAGTCATGTTTCACTCTGTGTAGAGCTTTATCAAGTCATGTTTCACTCTGTGTAGAGCTTTATCAAGTTATGTTTCACTCTGTGTAGAGCTTTATCAAGTCATGTTTCACTCTGTGTAGAGCTTTATCAAGTCATGTTTCACGCTGTGTAGAGCTTTATTAGGTCATGTTTCACTCTGTGTAGAGCTTTATTAAGTCATCTTTCACTCTGTGTAGAGCTTTATCAAGTCATGTTTCACTCTGTGTAGAGCTTTATCAAGTCATGTTTCACTCTGTGTAGAGCTTTATTAAGTCATCTTTCACTCTGTGTAGAGCTTTATCAAGTCATGTTTCACTCGGTGTAGATCTTTATCAAGTCATGTTTCACTCTGTGTAGAGCTTTATTAAGTCATCTTTCCCTCTGTGTAGAGCTTTATCAAGTCATGTTTCACTCTGTGTAGAGCTTTATTAAGTCATCTTTCACTCTGTGTAGAGCTTTATTAAGTCATGTTTCACTCTGTGTAGAGCTTTATTAAGTCATGTTTCACTCTGTGTAGAGCTTTATCAAGTCATGTTTCACTCTGTGTAGAGCTTTATCAAGTCATGTTTCACTCTGTGTAGAGCTTTATCAAGTCATGTTTCACTCTGTGTAGAGCTGTATCAAGTCATGTTTCACTCTCCCTCTTCATTATTTCCGAAGGCTGGAGTGAAACCAGCAGCCGGGAATTACACATTTAACAAGTCTTCGTTAAGGACTGCTAAACACCAGCCCGTCCGTGTGTGTCCGTGTCCGTATATGTCCGTGTGTGTGTGCGTGTCCGTGTGTGTCCGTGTGTGTGTGTGTGACCGTGGGAAAGACAACACACACACAAGAGGGACTGATTACCTCATCTTTTGTATACAGTTCTACAGTCTTCCAGTTATGGCCTTGAATTTGTACTGATAAAGCCACTGGATGGCGAAACATCTACACTGAAGATACCCAGATGTTGTATGTGTCTTACTCTTCATCTCTCAGTATACACACGCTGAGAGATATACACCTCTGTGAGATATACACCTCTGAGAGATATACACTTCTGAGAGATATACACTTCTGAGAGATATACACTTCTGAGAGATATACACCTCTGAGAGATATACACTTCTGAGAGATATACACTTCTGAGAGATATACACTTCTGAGAGATATACACTTCTGATAGATATACACCTCTGAGAGATATACACTTCTGAGAGATATACACTTCTGAGAGATATACACTTCTGAGAGATATACACTTCTGAGAGATATACACCTCTGAGAGATATACACTTCTGAGAGATATACACTTCTGAGAGATATACACTTCTGAGAGATATACACTGCTGAGAGATATACACCTCTGAGAGATATACACCTCTGAGAGATATACACTTCTGAGAGATATACACTTCTGAGAGATATACACTTCTGAGAGATATAAACTTCTGAGAGATATACACCTCTGAGAGATATACACTTCTGAGAGATATGCACTTCTGAGAGATATACACTTCTGAGAGATATACACTTCTGAGAGATATACACCTCTGAGAGATATACACTTCTGAGAGATATACACTTCTGAGAGATATACACTTCTGAGAGATATACACTTCTGAGAGATATACACTGCTGAGAGATATACACCTCTGAGAGATATACACCTCTGAGAGATATACACTTCTGAGAGATATACACTTCTGAGAGATATACACTTCTGAGAGATATACACTTCTGAGAGATATACACCTCTGAGAGATATACACTTCTGAGAGATATACACTTCTGAGAGATATACACTTCTGAGAGATATACACTTCTGAGAGATATACACCTCTGAGAGATATATACCTCTGAGAGATATACACCTCTGAGAGATATACACTTGAGAGATATACACCTCTGAGAGATATACACCTCTGAGAGATATACACCTCTGAGAGATATACACTTCTGAGAGATATACACTTCTGAGAGATATACACTGCTGAGGGATATACACCTCTGAGAGATATACACCTCTGAGAGATATACACTTCTGAGAGATATACACTTCTGAGAGATATACACCTCTGAGAGATATACACTTCTGAGAGATATACACTGCTGAGGGATATACACTTCTGAGAGATATACACCTCTGAGAGATATACACCTCTGAGAGATATACACTTCTGAGAGATATGCACTTCTGAGAGATATACACTTCTGAGAGATATACACTTCTGAGAGATATACACTGCTGAGGGATATACACTTCTGAGAGATATACACTTCTGAGAGATATACACTTCTGAGAGATATACACTGCTGAGAGATATACACCTCTGAGAGATATACACCTCTGAGAGATATACACTTCTGAGAGATATACACTTCTGAGAGATATACACTTCTGAGAGATATACACCTCTGAGAGATATACACTTCTGAGAGATATGCACTTCTGAGAGATATACACTTCTGAGAGATATACACTTCTGAGAGATATACACCTCTGAGAGATATACACTTCTGAGAGATATACACTTCTGAGAGATATACACTTCTGAGAGATATACACTTCTGAGAGATATACACTGCTGAGAGATATACACCTCTGAGAGATATACACCTCTGAGAGATATACACTTCTGAGAGATATACACTTCTGAGAGATATACACTTCTGAGAGATATACACTTCTGAGAGATATACACCTCTGAGAGATATACACTTCTGAGATATACACTTCTGAGAGATATACACTTCTGAGAGATATACACTTCTGAGAGATATACACCTCTGAGAGATATATACCTCTGAGAGATATACACCTCTGAGAGATATACACTTCTGAGAGATATACACCTCTGAGAGATATACACCTCTGAGAGATATACACCTCTGAGAGATATACACTTCTGAGAGATATACACTTCTGAGAGATATACACTGCTGAGGGATATACACCTCTGAGAGATATACACCTCTGAGAGATATACACTTCTGAGAGATATACACTTCTGAGAGATATACACCTCTGAGAGATATACACTTCTGAGAGATATACACTGCTGAGGGATATACACTTCTGAGAGATATACACCTCTGAGAGATATACACCTCTGAGAGATATACACCTCTGAGAGATATACACTTCTGAGAGATATACACTTCTGAGAGATATACACTGCTGAGGGATATACACCTCTGAGATATATATACACCTCTGACAGATATACACCTCTGAGAGATATACACTTCTGAGAGATATACACCTCTGAGAGATATATACACCTCTGAGAGATATACACCTCTGAGAGATATACACTTCTGAGAGATATACACCTCTGAGAGATATACACTTCTGAGAGATATACACTTCTGAGAGATATACACTGCTGAGGGATATACACTTCTGAGAGATATACACCTCTGAGAGATATATACACCTCTGAGAGATATACACCTCTGAGAGATATACACTTCTGAGAGATATACACTTCTGAGAGATATACACTGCTGAGGGATATACACCTCTGAGGGATATATACACCTCTGAGAGATATACACCTCTGAGAGATATACACTTCTGAGAGATATACACCTCTGATAGATATATACACCTCTGAGAGATATACACCTCTGAGAGATATACACTTCTGAGAGATATACACTTCTGAGAGATATACACTTCTGAGAGATATACACTTCTGAGAGATATACACTGCTGAGGGATATACACTTCTGAGAGATATACACCTCTGAGAGATATACACCTCTGAGAGATATACACTTCTGAGAGATATACACGTCTGAGAGATATACACTTCTGAGAGATATACACTTCTGAGAGATATACACCTCTGAGAGATATACACTTCTGAGAGATATACATGTCTGAGAGATATACACTTCTGAGAGATATACACCTCTGAGAGATATACACCTCTGAGAGATATACACTTCTGAGAGATATACACGTCTGAGAGATATACACTTCTGAGAGATATACACCTCTGAGAGATATACACCTCTGAGAGATATACACTTCTGAGAGATATACACCTCTGAGAGATATGCACCTCTGAGAGATATACACCTCTGAGAGATATACACTGCTGAGGGATATACACTTCTGAGAGATATATACCTCTGAGAGATATACACCTCTGAGAGATATACACTTCTGAGAGATATACACGTCTGAGAGATATACACTTCTGAGAGATATACACCTCTGAGAGATATACACCTCTGAGAGATATACACTTCTGAGAGATATACACCTCTGAGAGATATGCACCTCTGAGAGATATACACCTCTGAGAGATATACACCTCTCAGTGTGTATATCCCCTGAAGGATATCCGCTCTTCATAACGAAGTTAATAACGTCGAACATTAACGCAGTTTACACTTGAGGGGACTGAAGATGCGCCCTCACCCGTGTTGGAGCCTCACTTCCAGGCTTACTGGAACCTCACTTCCAGGCTTACTGGAACCTCACTTCCAGGCTTACTGGAACCTCACTTCCAGGCTTACTGGAACCTCACTTCCAGGCTTACTGGAACCTCACTTCCAGGCTTACTGGAACCTCACTGCCAGGCTTACTGGAACCTCACTTCCAGGCTTACTGGAACCTCACTTCCAGGCTTACTGGAACCTCACTTCCAGGCTTACTGGAACCTCACTTCCAGGCTTATTGGAACCTCACTTCCAGGCTTACTGGAACCTCACTTCCAGGCTTACTGGAACCTCACTTCCAGGCTTACTGGAACCTCACTTACAGGCTTACTGGAACCTCACTTCCAGGCTTACTGGAATCTCACTTCCAGGCTTACTGGAACCTCACTTCCAGGCTTACTGGAACCTCACTTCCAGGCTTACTGGAACCTCACTTCCAGGCTTACTGGAACCTCACTTCCAGGCTTACTGGAACCTCACTTCCAGGCTTACTGGAACCTCACTTCCAGGCTTATTGGAACCTCACTTCCAGGCTTACTGGAACCTCACTTCCAGGTGTACTGGAACCTTACTTCCAGGCTTACTGGAACCTCACTTCCAGGCTTACTGGAACCTCACTTCCAGGCTTACTGGAACCTCACTTCCAGGCTTACTGGAACCTCACTTCCAGGCTTACTGGAACCTCACTTCCACTCTTACTGGAACCTCACTTCCAGGTGTACTGGAACCTCACTTCCAGGCTTACTGGAACCTCACTTCCAGGTTTTGTGGAACCTCACTTCCAGGCTTACTGGAACCTCACTTCCAGGCTTACTGGAACCTTACTTCCAGGCTT
>WNWK01000989.1:225141-245141 GCA_009830355.1 Cherax destructor
ACACACACACACACACACACACACACACACACACACACACACACACACACACACACACACACACACACACACACACACACACACAACCGAGGACGAGGTGAAGGAGCTGCTTAGCAAACTAGATACCTGGAAGGCGGTGGGACCAGACGACATCTCTCGGTGGGTCCTGAGAGAGGGAGCAGAGGCACTGTGTGTACCACTAACAACAATCTTCAACACATCGAAACAGACTACCTGAGGTGTGCAAGACAGCAAATGTAGTCCTGAGCCTTCAAGGAGACAGACTGGAAGCACTAAACTACAGGCCAGTGTCACTGACATGTAGAGTTATGCAAAGTCATGGAGAAGATTATCAGGAGAGTGGTGGAGCACCTAGAAAGGAATGAGCTTATATTCAACAACCAGCACGGTTTCAGGGACGGGAAATCCTGTGTCACAAACGTACTGGAGTTCTATTACAAGGTGACGGCAGTAAGACAAGAAGAGAGAGAGAGAGAGAGAGAGAGAGAGAGAGAGAGAGAGAGAGAGAGAGAGAGAGAGAGAGAGAGAGGTGCGTAAATTAATTTTGACACAGTTCCACACAAGAGATTAGTGCAAAAGCTGGAGGACCAGGCAGGGATAACAGGGAAGGCACTACAATGGATCAGGGAATACCTGTCAGGAAGACAGCAGCGAGTCATGGTACGTGGCGAGGTGTCAGAGTGGGCGCCGGTGACGAGTGGGGTTCCACAGGGGTCAGTCCTAGGACCAGTGCTGTTTCTGGTATATGTGAATGACCTGCGCTGTATAACCCTTGTAGGTTTAGCGCTTCTATTGTTTATGATAATAATATATGAATGACATGACTTAATGCATAGATTCTGAAGTGTCTGCAGACGATGTGAAACTAATGCCAAGAATTCAATCGGGCGAGGATCAGGCAGGTCTACAAAGGGATCTGGACAGCCTGGTCCAACAACTGGCTCCTGGGGTTTAACCCCACCAAGTGCAAAGTCATGAAGATTGGGGAAGGTCAAAGAAGACCGCAGACAGAGTACAGTCTAGGATGTCAAAGACTGCAAACCTCACTCAAGGAAATGGATCTTGGGGTGAGTATAACACCGAGCACATCTCCTGAGGCACACATCAACCAGATAACTGCTGCAGCATATGGGCGGCTGGCAAATTTAAGAAGAGCATTCTGACATCTCAGTAAGGAATCATTCAAGACTCTGTACACCGTGTATGTCAGGTCCATACTGGAGTATGCAGCACCAGTATGGAACCCACACCTGGTCAAGCAAGTCAAGAAATTAGATAAAGAGCGAAGGTTTGCAACAAGACTAGTCCCGGAGCTAAGGGGTATGTCCTACGAGGAGAGGTTAAGGGAAATCAACCTGACGACACTGGAGGACAGGAGAGATAGGGGGGACATGATAACGACATATAAAATACTGAGAGGAATTGACAAGGTGGACAGAGACAATGTTCTAGAGATGGGACACAGCAACAAGGGGACACAACTAGAAGTTGAAGACTCAGATGAGTCACAGGGATGTTAGGAAGTATTTATTCAGCCACAGAGTTGTCAGGAAGTGGAATAGTTTGGGAAGTGATGTAGTGGAGGCAGGATCCATACATAGCTTTAAGAAGAGGTATGATAAAGTTCATGTAGTAGGGAGCGAGTGGACCTAGTAGCGACCAACGAAGAGGCGGGGCCAGGAGCTGTCACTCGACCCCTGCAAGCACATAGAGGTGAGCACACAGTGCTGCTGGGTAGTCTAACAGAACGTCCAGAATGCGTGAGCGATTTTCTTATCCGTAACTCTCGCGTAACCGGATCCTCGTCTCATCCGGATGCCTTGCTTACAAGTGCTGTGTAACCGACTAGTTACTTATCCTCAACGTGTGTGTACAGCGTGTGTGTACAGCGTGTGTGTACAGCGTGTGTGTACAGCGTGTGTGTACTGCGTGTGTGTACTGCGTGTGTGTACTGCGTGTGTGTACGCGTGTGTGTACAGCGTGTGTGTACAGCGTGTGTGTACAGCGTGTGTGTACAGCGTGTGTGTACTGCGTGTGTGTACTGCGTGTGTGTACAACGTGTGTGTACAGCGTGTGTGTACTGTGTGTGTGTACTGCGTGTGTGTACTGCGTGTGTGTACAGCGTGTGTGTACTGTGTGTGTACTGGTGTGTGTACAGCGTGTGTACAGCGTGTGTGTACAGCGTGTGTGTACAGCGTGTGTTACTGCGTGTGTGTACACAACGTGTGTGTACAGCGTGTGTGTACAGCGTGTGTGTACAGCGTGTGTGTACTGCGTGTGTGTACTGCGTGTGTGTACAGCGTGTGTGTACAGCGTGTGTGTACTGCGTGTGTGTACTGCGTGTGTGTACTGCGTGTGTGTACAGCGTGTGTGTACTGTGTGTGTGTACTGTGTGTGTGTACAGCGTGTGTGTACAGCGTGTGTGTACAGCGTGTGTGTACAGCGTGTGGTACAGCGTGTGTGTACTGCGTGTGTGTACAGCGTGTGTGTACTGCGTGTGTGACAGCGTGTGTGTATGCGTGTGTGTACAGCGTGTGTGTCAGCGGTGTGTACTGCGTGTGTGTACAGCGTGTGTGTACTGCGTGTGTGTACGCGTGTGTGTTACAGCGTGTGTACAGCGTGTGTGTACGTGCGTGTGTGTACTGCGTGTGTACCGCGTGTGTGTACGGCGTGTGTGTACTGCGTGTGTGTACAGCGTGTGTGTACTGCGTGTGTGACTGCGTTGTGTTGTACTGCGTGTGTACGTGACAGCGTGTGTGTACTGCGTGTGTGTACAGCGTGTGTGTACTGCGTGTGTACAGCGTGTGTGTACTGCGTGTGTGTACAGCGTGTGTGTACTGCGTGTGTGTAGCGTTGTGTGTACTGTGTGTGTACGCGTGTGTGTACTGCTGTTTACAGCGTGTGTACTGCGTGTGTGTACTGCGTGTGTGTACTGCGTGTGCGCTTGTTACTTTTATGCGTGTGTGTACTGCGTGTGTGTACTGCGTGTGTGTACTGTGTGTGTGTACTGTGTGTGTATGTACTGTGTGTAGTGGTGTTACAGCGTGTTGTACTGTGTGTGTGTACGCGTGTGGGGTGTGTACTGCGTGTGTGTACTGTGTGTTGTACTGCGTGTGTGACTTTTCGTGTGTGTACAGCGTGTGTGTGTACTGCGTGTGTGTACTGTTGTGTACTACGTGTTATGTACTGCTGTGTGTGTACAACGTGTGTGTACAGCGTGTGTGTACTGCGTGTGTGTGTACTGCGTGTGTGTACTGCGTGTGTGTGCACTGCGTGTGTGTACTGTGTGTGTGTACTGCTGTGTGTGTGTACAGCGTGTGTGTCTGCTGTGTGTGTACTCGTGTGTGTGTACTGCGGGGTGTGTACTGCGGGGTGTGTACTGGTGTGTGTACAGCGTGTGTGTACTGGGGTGTGTGTACTGCGTGTGTGTGTACTGCGGTGTGTGTACTGCGTGTGTGTGTACCGTGTGTGTATGTGTACTGCGTGTGTGTACTGCGTGTGTGTGTACCGCGTGTGTGTGTACCGTGTGTGTACCGCGTGTGTGTGTACCGCGTGTGTGTACCGCGTGTGTGTGTACCGGTGTGTGTACGCGTGTGTGTGTACCGTGTGTGTGTACTGCGTGTGTGTGTGTACCGCGTGTGTGTGTACCGTGTGTGTGTACTGCGTGTGTGTGTACCGCTGTGTGTGTACTGCGTGTGTGTGTACCGTGTGTGTGTACTGCGTGTGTGTGTACTGCGTGTGTGTGTGTGTGTACTGCGTGTGTGTGTACTGCGTGTGTGTGTACTGCGTGTGTGTGTACCGCGTGTGTGTGTACTGCGTGTGTGTGTACTGCGTGTGTGTGTACTGCGTGTGTGTACCGTGTGTGTACTGCGTGTGTGTGTACCGTGTGTGTGTACTGCGTGTGTTGTACGCGTGTGTCGCGTGTGTACTGCGTGTGTGTGTACCGCGTGTACCGTGTGTGTGTACTGCGTGTGTGTGTACCGTGTGTGTGTACTGCGTGTGTGTGTACCGTGTGTGTGTACTGCGTGTGTGTGTACTGCGTGTGTGTGTACTGCGTGTGTGTGTACTGCGTGTGTTGTACCGTGTGTGTGTACTGCGTGTGTGTGTACCGTGTGTGTGTACTGCGTGTGTGTGTACCGTGTGTGTGTACTGCGTGTGTGTGTACTGCGTGTGTGTGTACCGTGTGTGTACTGCGTGTGTGTGTACTGCGTGTGTGTGTACTGCGTGTGTGTGTACCGTGTGTGTGTACTGCGTGTGTGTGTACTGCGTGTGTGTGTACCGCGTGTGTGTGTACTGCGTGTATGTGTACTGCGTGTGTGTGTACTGCGTGTGTGTGTACCGTGTGTGTGTACTGCGTGTGTGTGTACTGCGTGTGTGTGTACTGCGTGTGTGTGTACCGTGTGTGTGTACTGCGTGTGTGTGTACTGCGTGTGTGTGTACCGTGTGTGTGTACTGCGTGTGTGTGTACTGCGTGTGTGTGTACTGCGTGTGTGTGTACCGTGTGTGTGTGTACCGTGTGTGTGTACCGCGTGTACTCACCTAATTGTGGTTGCAGGGGTCGAGACTCAGCTCCTGGCCCCGCCTCTTCGCTGTCTGCTACTGGGTCTCTGCTCTCCCTGCTCCATGAGCTTTATCATAACTTGTCTTAAAACTATGTATGGTTCCTGCCTCCACTATATCTTTCTCTAGTCCATTCCACTTCCTGACTACTCTGTGGCTGAAGAAATGTTTCCTGACATCCCTTTGTGTGTGTGTACCGCGTGTGTGTGTAATGCGTGTGTGTACCGCGTGTGTGTACCGCGTGTGTGTGTACCGCGTGTGTGTACCGCGTGTGTGCACACGCATCTGACGGAAATTGTGCATGTAGAATAACACTTGTGCAACATTTTGGAATCTTCATTGAAGAAACGTGTCACCCAGTCAATGGCTTCTTCAGTCCAATACAGAGAAGAACCATAAAGATAGAAGAGTTTGAGGTAATCAGTCCCTGGTTCAGTTCACCTGACTACAGTATTTATGTCACTTTCTTCAATACTGAGGGACTGATTACCTTATACCCCTCATCTTACAGGCTGAGGGACTGATTACCTTACACCCCTCATCTTACAGGCTGAGGGGCTGATTACCTTATACCCCTCATCTTACAGGCTGAGGGACTGATTACCTTATACCCCTCATCTTACAGGCTGAGGGACTGATTACCTTATACCCCTCATCTTACAGGCTGAGGGACTGATTACCTTATACCCCTCATCTTACAGGCTGAGGGACTGATTACCTTACACCCCTCATCTTACAGGCTGAGGGACTGATTACCTTATACCCCCTCATCTTACAGGCTGAGGGACTGATTACCTTATACCCCTCATCTTACAGGCTGAGGGACTGATTACCTTACATCCCTCATCTTACAGGCTGAGGGACTGATTACCTTATACCCCCTCATCTTACAGGCTGAGGGACTGATTACCTTACACTCCTCCTTCTTCCATTTGTCAGGTTTCTAAACCATTTATCACACACACAGAGGGGAGCTAGTAGCGACGAGTGAAGAGGCGGGGCCAGGAGCTATGACTCGACCCCTGCAACCACAATTAGGTGAGTACACACACACCTTCAGTGTCTCCAGAAGTGTGGTAAGAACATAGGATGCCTGGTCACGGACCGGGTCGCGGGGGTGTTGACCCCCGAAACCCCCTCCAGGTATACTCCAGGTATACCCCAGGTATTCCTAGGGGTATACCCAGGGGTATACACTAAACCCACCAGGGCCATCCAGTGCTGCTATCTACACAGATGTAGTCGAAGTTTCCAGTAAGTGTCAAGCCATGAAAGAGAGAGTAGCAGAGGACAACCTTGATATTATTGCTCTTACAGAGATGAACCTCACATGAATAATAACATGCGGTATTCCCAGAGGGCTGCCCAATATTAAGACAAAGAAGGGTAAACAGAGGAGTAGGAGAAGCAGCACTAGAGACTTGATGATTGGAAACTAGAGACTTGATGTTAAGTAAAAGGACACAAATGCAACTAATGTGACATTTTATTGTGGCAACGTTTCGCTCTCCAGGAGCTTTATCAAGCCGTTACACACAATACATGGACACACAGGGTATATATAGGCTTAGAGTGAGGTGTAATACTAGTGGTAGTAGTAGTGGTAGTAGTAGTAGTAGTAGTAGTAGTAGTAGTAGTAGTAGTAGTAGTAGTAGTAGTAGTAGTAGTAGTAATACTAGTTGTAGTAGTAGTAGTAATACAATAAGGTAGAACAATAAACAAGCACATGAATAAAAATTTGGGTAGCATAAAAATAGGTTAGACAAATATTGGTGGTATCAGTGTTTCTCCTCTGTAATGCGCTTGTGTAGTATTAGCAGCAGAGACTATGTGATGGCTGGGTTTATTGTTTTCACGAGGATTCTCGCCAAGACTTCAGAGATGATGAAGCTGCCTTTGTTTTGTTTGTGTTAGAAACAGCGATTAATGCTGATTCAAGGCATTTGCGTCTGCGGAAATTAGGTTCTTTGATCACTAGTCGGGCTTCCCTGAATTTCATGAGATGATTGGCGGAATTTCGGTGTTGTACGCAGGCGTTGTTCAAGTTATCGTTCCTACATGCATTAATGTGTTCATTGATGCGTGTTTCCAGGTTCCTTGCTGTTTCACCTACATAAATTCTGTCGCAGCCTCCACAGGGTATAGTGTAGACCCCTGCGGTGACTGGTTCATGGTGCTTGGATTTTGTCCTGGTTAGATCCTTTATAGAAGTACTGGAAGCGATGGCGACTCTGGTGTTAGCTTTGCAAGTACTTTAAAAACGTTCAGTGCAACCTGGCTGTTGGGAAGAATTATAACTTTGTTATGGGTGGTGTTGGTGTGTGGAGAATTAATGATCTGAAGAGCTCTTTTTCTTGCAATCTTTGATGAAAAAGGAAGAAAAAATGTAGATCAGTGAATGTTTCGTGAATGTATGTACATTCATCAGCCCCGCTCATCTTAAACATTCAGGCGACCTTCTCAACCGCATCCGAAACCTCTCCATCCGTAAGAAGAAACTAAGCAGTTTAGACGTGACTTCCCTCTTCGCTAAAGTACCCACCACATAAGCCATTGACGTTCTACGACGTAAAGTCAATCAGGACCTTAATCTTCCTCTACCTCCCGGAGATTTTGTTGACTTGATTGAACTCTGCGTTATTTTCAACTGTTTTTCCTTCAATAACAGGCTCTACAAACAAAACTATGGTATGGGAATGGGGTCCCCCATCAGCGTCGTCTTAGCCAACTTGTACATGGAACACCTGGAAGCCCAACACTTCACCAACATCATCCCCTCAAGCGTCACTTAGTTACGTTACGTGGACGTCTTCGTAATAACTCCCAAACGTTTTGATGTACGGAATCTTCAGGCGAGACTCAACGCAGTTGAACCAGCGATCAAGTCTACACTAGAAGAAGAAGAGTCCAATGACAAGTTACCTTTTTTAGACGTCCTCATCCACAAAGTAGATAAAAATCTAAGATTTCAAGTTTACCAGAAACCTACAAATAAAAATGATCTGGGACACTTCTATTCCAGTCAAGATACTAAGACCAAAAGAGGCATCACCGAATTTGTAGTCCTGAGTTTCTTGACGAGGAATGTACATACATTCACCAAACCTTCACTGATCTACATTTTTCTTCCTTTTTCATCAAAGATTGCAAGAAAAAGAGCTCTTCAGATCATTAATTCTCCACACACCAACACCACTCCTAACAAAGTTATAATTCTTCCCAACAGCCAGGTTGCACTGAACGTTTTTAAAGTATTTGCACAAGCTAACACCAGAGTCGCCATCGCTTCCAGTACTTCTATAAAGGATCTAACCAGGACAAAATCCAAGCACCATGAACCAGTCACCGCAGGGGTCTACACTATACCCTGTGGAGGCTGCGACAGGATTTATGTAGGAGAAACAGCAAGAAACCTTGAAACACGCCTCAATGAACACATTAATGTATGTTAAGTAAAAGGACACAAATGCAACTAATGTGACATTTTATTGTGGCAACGTTTCGCTCTCCAGGAGCTTTGTCAAGCTTGACAAAGCTTCTGGAGAGCGAAACGTTGCCACAATAAAATGTCACATTAGTTGCAATTGTGTCCTTTTACTTAACATATTGTTGGTAATTCTAACAATATTATTACATAGAGACTTGATGATTGGAAACTACAAGAGACTTGATGATTGGAAACCATCAAAGGCTTGATGATTGAGCCAATCAGGACACAAGGATTACAGAGTTTATACAGCAGGTACTGTAATGTTAAGAGAGACTAAAAGTCACAGTGGCAGTCATATATAATGCACTTCCAAACAACAGGAGGCCAAGGGAGAAGAATGATCATTATAACAGTAGAATGTTCAATATAACAGTAGAATGATCAATATAACAGTAGAATGTTCAATATAACAGTAGAATGTTCAATATAACAGTAGAATGTTCACTATAACAGTAGAATGATAAATATAACAGGAGAATGATGAGAATGATCACCTAAATCCATCATCAGTGTGGTTACCTGCCCCCGCAGCCACATTCATCCACACGGGTTCGTGTATAAGAATCCGTCTAAGTCGTTTTCGTGTCAATGAATCCGGATTTCCACTCTTTTTTTTTGACGATTATTATTATTTTGTGTGTATAAAGCTCAGACCAATTTCCGCTCCAGTGTTTATTTTTTGGTTGTTGTTTGTGTGTACACACACACACACACACAGTGCAAAATCATGAAGATTGGGGAAGGGCAAAGAAGATCGCAGACGGAGTATAGTCTAGGGGGCCAGAGACTACAAACCTCACTCAAGGAAATGGATCTTGGGGTGAGTATAACACCAGGCACATCTCCGGAGGCGCACATCAACCAAATAACTGCTGCAGCATATGGGCGCCTAGCAAACCTAAGAACAGCATTCCCACATCTCAATAAGGAGTCATTCAGGACCCTGTACACTGTGTACGTTAGGCCCATACTGGAGTATGCAGCACCAGTTTGGAACCCACACCTAGCCAAGCACGTAAGGAAACTAGAGAAAGTGCAAAGGTTTGCAATAAAACTAGTCCCGGAGCTAAGGTGCATGTCCTACGAGGAGAGGTTAAGGGAAATTGACATGCCGATACTGGAAGACAGGAGAGATAGAGAGGATATAATAACGACATATAAAATACTGAGAGGAATTGACAAGGTGGACAGAGACAGAATGTTCCAGAGAAGGGACACAGCAACAAGGGGTCACAGTTGGAAGTTGAAGACTCAGTTGAATCACAGGGATGTTAGGAAGTATTTCTTCAGTTACAGAGTTGTCAGGAAGTGGAATAGTCTGGGAAGTGATGAAGTGGAGGCAGGATCCATTCATAGCTTCAAGAAGAGGTATGATAAAGCTCATGGCGCAGGGAGAGTGACCCAGTAGCGGCGAGTGAAGAGGCGGGGCCAGGAGCTATGACTCGACCCCTGCAACCACAACTAGGTGAGTACACACACACACACACAATCAATCTATTGCCCCGTGGCCTGGTGGCTAAAGCTCTCGCTTCACACGGTGAGGGTCCAGGTTTGATTCCCGGTGAGGGTAAAAACATTGGACGTGTTTCTTTACACCGGCTGTCTATGTTCAGTTCACCCATCAGTAAAATGGGTACCTGGGTGTTAGTGGACTGGTGTGGGTCGCATCCTGGGTGTTAGTGGACTGGTGTGGGTCGCATCCTGGGTGTTAGTGGACTGGTGCGGGTCGCATCCTGGGTGTTAGTGGACTGGTGTGGGTCGCATCCTGGGACAAAACTGACCTAATTTGCGGGAAATGCTCAGCATAACAAGGGGCTTTCTATATAGTAGTATGTCATTGATGTCAACTATGGTCTGTATACCTGGTACATGTACTGGTAGTAAATTAAGATATTATTATATTATAATATTTGTACGTATCTGCCTTTTGATGGTACTTTATCTACCTATTTCCTCTTCAAACCTGTCTTCCTCTCAGTCGTGACCTCTCGTGACCTCCCGTGACCTCTAGTAACCTCTTCATTCATTCACTCCCACAGCATCTGCCCTCCTGGTCATCTCTTTCCTCCTTACCCTGTGGTCACAGCTGCTTCCGTGACCCCAGGTCACAGGTCAGGTCACCCAACCGGAAGCTCTGGTCGACCAGGCTGTTGCTGCCCCTCAGCCTTCCAGTCCAAGATAGCCATCACAAGATAGCGAAAACAAATCTGTTGAAAATAGTTCAGTTTCCCCTTGAAAACTGATACCTGCTGGTGATAGGTTGATACCTGCTGGTGGTAGGTTGATACCTGCTGGTGGTAGGTTGATACCTGCTGGTGGTAGGTTGATACCTGCTGGTGATAGGTTGATACCTGCTGGTGGTAGGTTGATACCTGCTGGTGGTAGGTTGATACGTGCTGGTGGTAGGTTGATACGTGCTGGTGGTAGGTTGATACGTGCTGGTGGTAGGTTGATACCTGCTGGTGGTAGGTTGATACCTGCTGGTGATAGGTTGATACCTGCTGGTGGTAGGTTGATACCTGCTGGTGGTAGGTTGATACGTGCTGGTGGTAGGTTGATACCTGCTGGTGGTAGGTTGATACCTGCTGGTGATAGGTTGATACCTGCTGGTGGTAGGTTGATACGTGCTGGTGGTAGGTTGATACCTGCTGGTGGTAGGTTGATACCTGCTGGTGGTAGGTTGATACCTGCTGGTGATAGGTTGATACCTGCTGGTGATAGGTTGATACCTGCTGGTGATAGGTTGATACCTGCTGGTGGTAGGTTGATACCTGCTGGTGGTAGGTTGATACCTGCTGGTGGTAGGTTGATACCTGCTGGTGATAGGTTGATACCTGCTGGTGGTAGGTTGATACCTGCTGGTGGTAGGTTGATACCTGCTGGTGATAGGTTGATACCTGCTGGTGGTAGGTTGATATCTGCTGGTAGCAGGTTGAAGTTTTGTGCCACGCATGTTGATATAGTGTTCTCTTATTGTGGCCATGGCGTCCCTACTTTCTCACTGGGTTTATTTTGCACTTCCTCCCATATCTCTCACTCCAGTATGCTATTATGGTAGCTAAGACCCGATACTCTCTCTCTCTCTCTCTCTCTCTCTCTCTCTCTCTCTCTCTCTCTCTCTCTCTCTTCTCTCTCTCTCTCTCTCTCTTCTGAGAGACTAGTCCAAGATCCTTGAGAAAAAACATTGCCAGTAGTTTAGATGTTTCGTCTACTATACACAAGACGTTTCTGTCCGTTCTGGGCTGTTATGTCCGGCCCAGGACCGGGCGAAACGTTGTTCTGTCTTCACTTTGACATTTGTTAGGGTAGTTGTGAATTGTACCAGCAAGGGTATTGTGTCTATGAGAACAAGTCTTGAATTGTACCAGCCAGGGTATTGTGTCTATGAGAACAAGTCTTGAATTGTACCAGCCAGGGTATTGTGTCTATGAGAACAAGTCTTGAATTGTACCAGCCAGGGTATTACCTGCTACCTGGAATCTACCTGGAGGGTGTTCTAGGGGTCAACGCCCACGCGGCCCGGTCCATGACCAGGCCTCCCAGTGGATCACAGGGACTGATCAACCAGGTTGTTACTGCTGAAGGCACGTAAATCAACGTACGAACCACAGCCCAGCTGATCAGGTACTGACTTTAGGTATCTGTCCAGCTCCCTCTTGAAGACAACCAGGGGTCTATTGGTAATTCCCCTTATGGATGGTGGGAGGCTGTTGAACAGTCTTGGGCCCCGGACAATTATTGTGTTTTCTCTTAGTATACTCATGGAGCCCCCTTCTTTTCAGTGGGGGTATATTGCACCGTCTTCCCAGTCCTTTGCTTTCTGTGTGCAGATTTGGAACCAGTTCCTCCAGGATTTTCCAAGTGTACATTATGATGTATTTCTCTCGCCTGCGCTCAAATAAGTACAGGTCAAGTGATTCCAAGCGTTCCCAGTAATTGAGGTGTTTGACAGAACTTATATAGGAATTAAAGGTTCTCTGTACATTCTCTTGATCTGCAATTTCACCTGTCTTGAATGGAGATGTTAATGTACAGCAGTATTCTAGCCTAGAGAGAACAAGTGATTTAAAAAGGATCATCATTGGCTTGGCATCTCTTGTCTTGAATGTTCTCATTATCCATCCTATCAGTTTCCTCGCAGTTGTAATAGTGGCATTGTTGTGATCCTTGAAGGTGAGGTCTTCAGACATTACCACTCCCAGGTCCTTCACATTACTTTTCCGCTCTATTGTGTGATTGGAGTTTGTAATATACTCAGTCCTAGCTATTATTTCCTCCAGTTTTCCATAACGAAGTAGTTGGAATTTGTCTTCATTGAACATCATATTGTTCTCTGTTGCCCATTGGAAAACTTGGTTTATATCTTCTTGGAGATTTGCCGTGTCCTCAATGGATGACACTCTCATGCAGATCCTAGTATCATCTGCAAAGGATGACACGGTGCTGTGGATTACATCTCTGTCTATGTCTGATATGAGAATGAGGAACAGGATAGGTGCGAGTACTGTGCCTTGTGGGACAGAGCTCTTCACTATGGCAGCATCCGATTTAACTCTGTTTACCACTACTCTTTGTGTTCGATTGGTTAGAAAGTTGAAGAACCATCTGCCTACTTTGCCAGTTATCCCTTTAGCACGCATTTTGTGTGCTATTACACCATGATCACACTTGTCAAAGGCTTTTGCAAAATCTGTGTATACTACATCTGCATTCTGCTTGTTTTCCAGAGGATCTAAGACCATATCATAGTGGTCCAGTAGTTGCGAGAGGCAGGAGCGACCATCCAAGACTATATCATAGTGGTCCAGTAGTTGCAAAAGGCAGGAGCGACCATCCAAGACCATATCATAGTGGTCCAGTAGTTGCGAGAGGCAGGAGCGACCATCCAAGACCATATCATAGTGGTCCAGTAGTTGTGAGAGGCAGGAGCGACCATCCAAGACTATATCATAGTGGTCCAGTAGTTGTGAGAGGCAGGAGCGACCATTCAAGACCATATCATAGTGGTCCAGTAGTTGTGAGAGGCAGGAGCGACCATCCAAGACTATATCACAGTGGTCCAGTAGTTGTGAGAGGCAGGAGCGACCATCCAAGACTATATCACAGTGGTCCAGTAGTTGCGAGAGGCAGGAGCGACCTGCTCTGAAACCATGTTGCCCTGGGTTGTGCAATTTTTGGGAGTCCAAGTGTTTGCTATCCTGCTTCTTAGAACTCTTTCAAGATTTTTAAGATATGGGTCGTTAGAGCTATCGGTCTGTAGTTCTTAGCTACTGCTTTGCTGCCACCTTTATGGAGTGGGGCTATATCCGTTGTTTTCAGTGACTGTGGAATCTCACCTGTGTCTATGCCTAGTATACTTAAGGCCTGTGAGAGGGGTTTCTTGCAGTTCTTAATGAACACAGAGTTCCACGAGTCTGGGCCTGGGGCTGAGTGCATGGGCATGTCGTCGATGGCTTTCTCAAAGTCTAGTGTAGTTAGAGTTATTTCAGAAATTTGGCTTACATTCGCAGGGTTTTGAGGCTCATTCATGAAAAAATCATTTGGATTGTTTATCTTTAGACTGATTAGTGGTTCGCTGAACACAGAGTCATATTGAGATTTCAGTATCTCACTCATTTCTTTGTTGTCAACTGTGTAAGATCCGTCTTGTCTGAGCAGGGACCCGATACAAGATGTAGTTTTTGCCTTGTTTTTGGCATATGAAAAGAAATATTTTGAATTTCTTTCGATGTCACTAATCGCTTTTAGCTCCTCCTGTCTCTCCTGGGTCCTTAAGTTCGATACTTTCCACTTCCCTGGTCAGCGCTTCCTTCCATGTATCAGATAATTTAGCGTTCTTGAGGAGCTCAGTGATTCTTTGTCGTCTTCTGTAGAGGGAGCGTCTCTCTCTCTCCAGTTTACTTCTTCTCTTCTTTTTTCTTAGGGGAATATGTCTTGAACATACTTTTGCTACCAGGAAGTTGATATTTTCAAGGCACTGGTTAGGGTCCATATTATTTAAGATATCTTCCCAACATGTTTCATTTAGGACATAGTTTACCTGGTCCCAGTTGATGTTCTTGTTGTTGAAGTTGTGTTTGGTGAAGACATCCTCGTAGCTGTATGTATTTTGCTGGTCAGGACTGAGAAATCGTGAATTGTACCAGCCATGGTATTGTGTGAGAACAAATCATGAATTGTACCAGCCATGGGACGGAATTTTGTACCACCTGCCCTAGTGATGGTGTTTTTAACCCAGGACAAACTCAACATTGGTCACGTTCTTCCTCAAGGAAAAAAAACAATTGGTATATGTATATACTTTTTGTAAGATATATATGTTTGAAAAAATATGTATGATAGGCCAGTTTATTTGTTTCTGTATGCGTATCTGTATGTATGTGTTTATGTATGTATATGTATGTATCTATGTATGTGTGTATGTACGTCTGGTCTGTATGTATGTATGTATTTCTGTGTGTATGTATGTGTGTATGTTTGTATATATGTATGCATGCATGTATGTATATGTATGTATGTACGTATGTATGTCTGTGTGTATGTATGTGTGTATGTATGTATATAAATATAAATATATATATATATATATATATATATATATATATATATATATTTTATATATATATAAAATATACATATACAGAGAGAGAAAGAGAGAGAGAGAGAGAGAGAGAGAGAGAGAGAGAGAGAGAGAGAGAGGGGAGAGAGAGGAGAGAGAGAGAGAGAGCAGAGAGAGAGAGAGACAGAGAGAGAGAGAGAGAGAGAGAGAAAAGAGAGAGAGAGAGAGAGAGAGAGAGAGAGAGAGAGAGAGAGGAGAGAAAGAGAGGTAAGAGAGAGAGAGAGAAGAGAGAGAGAGAGAGGACCTGTTTATCCAGGTTAACGAAAGTGTGTGGCGTCAGAGTCACGTAGGTCGTAGTTTTGCCAGTGTCTTGGCGTCCAGAGTCTTCGCTGTTGTCGTAGTTTGCCAGTGTCTGGGTCCAGAGTCTTCCTGTTGCGTAGTTCTGCCAGTGTCTGGTGTCCAGAGTCTTCCTGTTGACGTAGTTCTGCAGTGTCTGGTGTCCAGAGTCTTCCTGTTGATAGTTCTGCCAGTGTCTGGTGTCCAGAGTCTTCCTGCTGTCGTAGTTTTGCCAGTGTCTGGTGTCCAGAGTCTTCCTGTTGTCGTAGTTCTGCCAGTGTCTGGTGTCCAGAGTCTTCCTGTTGACGTAGTTCTGCCAGTGTCTGGTGTCCAGAGTCTTCCTGCTGTCGTAGTTCTGCCAGTGTCTGGTGTCCAGAGTCTTCCTGTTGACGTAGTTCTGCCAGTGTCTGGTGTCCAGAGTCTTCCTGCTGTCGTAGTTCTGCCAGTGTCTGGCGTCCAGAGTCTTCCTGTTGTCGTAGTTCTGCCAGTGTCTGGCGTCCAGAGTCTTCCTGTTGTCGTAGTTCTGCCAGTGTCTGGCGTCCAGAGTCTTCCTGTTGTCGTAGTTCTGCCAGTGTCTGGCGTCCAGAGTCTTCCTGTTGTCGTAGTTCTGCCAGTGTCTGGCTTCCAGAGTCTTCCTGTTGTCGTAGTTCTGCCAGTGTCTGGCGTCCAGAGTCTTCCTGTTGTCGTAGTTCTGCCAGTGTCTGGCGTCCAGAGTCTTCCTGTTGTCGTAGTTTTGCCAGTGTCTGGCGTCCAGAGTCTTCGTGTTGTTGTAGTTCTGCCAGTGTCTGGTGTAAAGAGTCTTCATGTTGTCGTAGTTCTGCCAGTGTCTGGTGTCTAGAGTCTTCCTGTTGTCGTAGTTCTGCCAGTGTCTGGCGTCCAGAGTCTTCCTGTTGTCGTAGTTCTGCCAGTGTCTGGCGTCCAGAGTCTTCCTGTTGTCGTAGTTCTGCCAGTGTCTGGCGTCCAGAGTCTTCCTGTTGTCGTAGTTCTGCCAGTGTCTGGTGTCTAGAGTCTTCCTGTTGTCGTAGTTCTGCCAGTGTCTGGTGTCTAGAGTCTTCCTGTTGTCGTAGTTCTGCCAGTGTCTGGTGTCTAGAGTCTTCCTGTTGTCGTAGTTCTGCCTGTAGCGCCACAGAGTGGATCTTCAGGACTTTAAAGGCTTTCTCAGTAACTTAAAATGTTTTACCGGCTCTATGAAGGCCCGTAAATGATCTCTGTATCTGTTCCAGCTGTGATATCTCTCCTGCCCTGAACAATACTGTTCCAGCTGTGATACCCCTCCTGCCCTGAACCATACTGTTCCAGCTGTGATATCTCTCCTGCCCTGAACAATACTGTTCCAGCTGTGATATCTCTCCTGCCCTGAACGATACTGTTCCAGCTGTGATATCCCTCCTGCCCTGAACAATACTGTTCCAGCTGTGATATCTCTCCTGCCCTGAACAATACTGTTCCAGCTGTGATATCCCTCCTGCCCTGAACCATACTGTTCCAGCTGTGATATCCCTCCTGCCCTGAACAATACTGTTCCAGCTGTGATATCCCTCCTGCCCTGAACCATAATGTTCCAGCTGTGATATCCCTCCTGCCCTGAACAATACTATTCCAGCTGTGATATCTCTCCTGCCCTGAACAATACTGTTCCAGCTGTGATATCCCTCCTGCCCTGAACAATACTGTTCCAGCTGTGATATCCCTCCTGCCCTGAACCATACTGTTCCAGCTGTGATACCCCTCCTGCCCTGAACAATACTGTTCCAGCTGTGATATCTCTCCTGGCCTGAACAATACTGTTCCAGCTGTGATATCTCTCCTGCCCTGAACCATACTGTTCCAGCTGTGATACCCCTCCTGCCCTGAACCATACTGTTCCAGCTGTGATATTCCTCCTGCCCTGAACTATACTGTTCCAGCTGTGATATTCCTCCTGCCCTGAACCATACTGTTCCAGCTGTGATATCTCTCCTGCCCTGAACCATACTGTTCCAGCTGTGATACCCCTCCTGCCCTGAACAATACTGTTCCAACTGTGATATCTCTCCTGCCCTGAACGATACTGTTCCAGCTGTGATATTCCTCCTGCCCTGAACCATACTGTTCCAGCTGTGATATTCCTCCTGCCCTGAACTATACTGTTCCAGCTGTGATATTCCTCCTGCCCTGAACCATACTGTTCCAGCTGTGATATCTCTCCTGCCCTGAACCATACTGTTCCAGCTGTGATATCCCTCTTGCCCTGAACGATACTGTTCCAGCTGTGATACCTCTCCTGCCCTGAACGGAGCCGTCAACACTGAACAACACTCTGAGCGAGAGAGCACACAGGTGACTGGTATAGTGTCATCATTGGTACTGGTTTCCCTTGTTTTGAAAGTTCTCGTTATCCACCGTCCCATTTTCCTGTGTTCTTTATATGAAAGAACAGATTAATAGTACTACTACTACTAGTACTACTACAACTACTACTACTTCTTCTACTACCACTACTAATTCTACTACTACTGCTGCTAGTACTACTACTACTGCTGCTAGTACTACTTCACCTACTATAACCACTCTCTTATTTTCACGTCTTTTCTAATTTAATATAATAATAATAATAATATCTTAATTTACTACATGTACATGTACAAGGTATACAGACCATAGCTGACATCAATGACATACTACTATATAGAAAGTTCCTTGTTATGCTGAGCATTTCCCGCAAATTAGGTCAGTTTTGTCCCAGGATGCGACCCACACCAGTCCACTAACACCCAGGATGCGACCCACACCAGTCCACTAACACCCAGGATGCCACCCACACCAGTCTACTAACACCCAGGATGCGACCCACACCAGTCCACTAACTCCCAGGTACCCATTTTACTGATGGGTGAACATAGACAACCGGTGTAAGGAAACATGCACAATGTTTCTACCCTCGCTGAGAATCGAACCCTGACACCAGGCCACGGGGCACCTAAATACTCTAACCTTCTCACCTGGCTTCACCGTAACTTATCAATGGTCTAAGTTGAAGCGAAACGTAGTTAAGTTCCCTCTCCTAAGTAAGAGTTATTTATGTAGTGACAAAAGCATAGGCATACACAATAGGCCTAGGAACTAGGCCTCAAAAGGGTTAACAGGAGTACATCTGGATTTATATCTACAGTTGTTTTCTCTTACAAGCAAATTTAGGAAATTTGCTTAGTATATCTGGTATCTTATTTTCATTACTAAGATATTTTGACATGTCACATAGGTTATTATACTGTCTATCTCTATATTCCTCAATAAGTGGACGATTAAGCACATAGTGTTCAAGACAGTGACCATATGACTGGCCATATAATTTGCATTTAGTTTGATTATCATCTGTATGACTGTCAGACTGCCATAAGTACTTGTAACTAACCCGAG
Source organism: Cherax destructor (assembly GCA_009830355.1). NCBI lineage: Eukaryota > Metazoa > Arthropoda > Malacostraca > Decapoda > Parastacidae > Cherax > Cherax destructor. The sequence goes on from WNWK01000989.1 coordinate 243,507, forward strand.
GCCTGGTCTTAGACCTGGCCTCGGGGGTGTTGCCCCCCCAAACCCTCTCCAGGTATACTCCAAGTAAGCCTAAGCCAGGCTACTACAGCATCAGTCAGTGTGTGTGACTGTCAGAGTGATATAGCAGATGTAGTCCTGATAGGAGACTTCTGCTAGACGTACCAACAAGACCGGATGTAGTCCTCTTAGATGAACCCATTCCAAATATAATAATAATAATAATAATAATAATAATAATAATAATAATAATAATAATAATAATAATAATAATAATAATAATAATAGGTCAAGTTATGACTTTCTCTTATGGGAGATAAAGTTTTGTTAATTAAAGACATGATGCTAGCCATTGTCTCTCTCTGGAGTGATGGAGGGAGTGATGGAGAGGTGAGGTAGAGAGGGGGGGGGGGGGGGGGGGGGGGGGGGGGGGGGGGGGGGGGGGGGGGGGGGGGGGGGGGGGGGGGGGGGGGGGGGGGGGGGGGGGGGGGGGGGGGGGGGGGGGGGGGGGGGGGGGGGGGGGGGGGGGGGGGGGGGGGGGGGGGGGGGGGGGGGGGGGGGGGGGGGGGGGGGGGTTTTTTTTTTTTTTTTTTTTTTTTTTTTTTTTTTTTTTTTTTTTTTTTTTTTTTTTTTTTTTTTTTTTTTTTTTTTTTTTTTTTTTTTTTTTTTTTTTTTTTTTTTTTTTTTTTTTTTTTTTTTAAATGTACTGGAGCTGAAGTATTGAGAAATGTGTGGCTAAGGAGGGTATTGTGTAAAGTACTGGCGTTAATTATCTTTTAAATTACTGGCTTAGTATTGTGTAAATGTACTGGCTTAGTATTGTGTAAATGTGCTGGTTTAGTATTGTGTAAATGTACTGGCTATTAATATTGTGTAAATGTACTGGCTTATTATTGTGTAAATGTACTGGCTTAGTATTGTGTAAATGACTGGCTTAGTATTGTGTAAATGTAGCTGGTTAGTATTGTGTAAATGTCTGGCTTAGTATTGTGTAAATGTGCTGGCTTATATTGTGTAAATGTACTGGCTTAGTATTGTGTAAATGTCTGGCTTAGTATTGTGTAAATGTACTGGCTTAGTATTGTGTAAATGTACTGGCTTAGTATTGTGTAAATGTACTGGCTTAGTATTGTGTAAATGTACTGGCTTAGTATTGTGTAAATGTACTGGCTTAGTATTGTGTAAATGTGCTGGCTTAGTATTGTGTAAATGTGCTGGCTTAGTATTGTGTAAATGTACTGGCTTAGTAGTTGTGTAAATGTAAATTGGCTTATATTGTGTAAATGTACTGGCTTAGTATTGTGTAAATGTACTGGCTTAGTATTGTGTAAATGTGCTGGCTTAGTATTGTGTAAATGTGCTGGCTTAGTATTGTGTAAATGTACTGGCTTAGTATTGTGTAAATGTACTGGCTTAGTATTGTGTAAATGTACTGGCTTAGTATTGTGTAAATGTGCTGGCTTAGTATTGTGTAAATGTACTGGCTTAGTATTGTGTAAATGTACTGGCTTAGTATTGTGTAAATGTACTGGCTTAGTATTGTGTAAATGTACTGGCTTAGTATTGTGTAAATGTACTGGCTTAGTATTGTGTAAATGTCTGGCTTAGTATTGTGTAAATGTCTGGCTTAGTATTGTG
>WNWK01000989.1:250141-343826 GCA_009830355.1 Cherax destructor
CTAGTCTTCCTGTAGTGGGATCGAATCCTCCTGACTGCGATCTTTCTCTGTATATACCCGCTTGTTTCTTCGTGGTGCATTGATAATTACATAAATTATCATACATAGCAGCATATGTGTAAATTCATGTCTTCCACCTTTTAATAATAATATCTTTATTTACTACCAGTACAAGTACAAGGTATACAGACCATAGTTGACATCAATGACATACTACTATATAGAAAGCCGCTTGTTATGCTGAGCATTTCCCGCAAATTAGGTCAGTTTTGTCCCAGGATGCGACCCACACCAGTCCACTAACGCCCAGGATGCGACCCACACCAGTCCACTAACACCCAGGATGCGACCCACACCAGTCCACTAACCCCCAGGTACCTATTTTACTGATGAGTGAACATGGACAGCAGGTATCTTAAGGAAACACGTTCTAATGTTTTCCAGTCGTACTGGGATCGACCCCCGGACCTCAGTGTGTGAGCTGAGAGCTCAAGCGATCGAGCTACGGGACACATCTCCACAATGAAGATAGCCAAGTACTGTACGTGATTATTATTATTATTAAGTATATTTAGGTACAGGTACACGTACACTACCATACATACCATACGAAGAAAGGTTAAGGGAAATCGGCCTAACAACACTGGAGGACAGGAGGTTAGGGGAGACATGATAACGACATACAAAATATTGCGGGGAATAGACAAGGTGGATAGAGACAGGAGGTTCCAGAGAGGGGACACAGAAACAAGGGGTCACAATTGGAAGTTGAAGACTCAGATGAGTCAAAGGAATGTTAGGAAGTATTTCTTCAGCCATAGAGTAGTCAGGAAGTGGAATAGTCTAGCAAGTGATGTAGTGGAGGCAGGAACCATACATAGCTTTAAGACGAGGTATGATAAAGCTCATCGAGCAGGGAGAAAAGGGACCCAGTAGCGGTCAGTGAAGAGGCGGGGCCAGGAGCTGAGTATCGACCCCTGGAACCACAATTAGGTAAGTACATAGTGTATATTACCTAGGATAACCCAAAATAGTTAAAGTGACTTATTTCCATTGTGGTCCTTGTAATATCTTATGTCTACCCAACTATGTATCATTGTACCATGTCTAAATAAATTATTATTATTATTATTATTATTATTATTATTAAGTTCCAGTAGAAATCAATCATGATTATGACTTCAAAAGTTAAGATAGATAAGTAACTCTGTGTGAAAATAAGTTACAATACAAAGAGATATATTAGGATAAACTGAGTTATTTACATTAACATTACTTATTTTTATTAATATTTATGGAAGGAGAGGCGCGCTGAGCAGGTGGTGGTTATCAAGGAAAGTGAGTTGGGGAGAATATCATAAGAGGCAACAAAGGCAGTCAAAGAGGCAGGTCAGACAACACAGTTACCCCTGCTTACTTGAACTGTGTTCCGACCTTCAGCATTCCAAAGGACACCTTGTTCTCCAAAGGTGCCAGTGACGACGTGTCTATAAAGGGCGTATGCCACGGGGTCTAAAGCGAGGAAAAATGGCAAGTATCCCCATCTGACGTAGTGATCTTTTTTTTTATTTCAAGTTACGACACCCTTGAGTGTTGACGATACTCATGGATATAAAAAACGGAGGCGATCAGGACCACGTATTGAAGGGGTAACTCGTGTGTAAAAATTTTACGTGATGTGTTGTCGCACCCCGGCAGGGTTGTAGATGTGACGCAAGACTGAGGCCGTTAGAGTGATTATTTTGTGCCGACTGCCTTGAACTATTAATAATATTTATAAATATATATTTTTTAAAATTGTAAATGAATTTTGTTAATAATTATAAGTGCTCATTCTTTGTCAGTGTATCGTGATGTTAAATGCAGTGTGAAATGTTGAATGTGTTGGTATGTTGCAGTCTTTTGCAAGGCCTCTTGCAAGGCCTCAGCTTAATTTGATAAAAACTCAACATTCGAACATTTCTGAAGAAATTGTTTTAAAAAAATCACAGTGATTAAAAATAAATTGACTTGTTTCTAAAGTCATCTTCAACGTATTAGTGACCGAGAAAAAATCACGAGTCATATTACCTGGTCACTGCCCCGACCTGTGGTCACTGCTGAGCTGTTATATCAGGACTCATTAACCACAAGTCGCACTTTGGGTTAGCTGGTCATCAACCTAAGCTGTGGTCAGTGGTAGGCTGTGGTTGGGAGTCAATGACCACAATCCGACAGTGGTGTAATGTGGTTAGCAACTCTAACCTTGACACAGACTACGGGAAAACTTGACAGGTGTAGCGATGGTACACACACACACCTGATACACTCAGCATAGGTCACAGTAGCACAAGACAGGTGTAGCAGTGGTACACACACACACCTGATACACTAAGCATAGGCCACAGTAGCACAAGACAGGTGTAGCAGTGGTACACACACACACACCTGATGCATCCAACATACCTGCCCCCGCGACCCGGTCTGAGACCAGGCCACAGTAGCACAAGACAGGTGTAGCAATGGTACACACACACCTGACACACCTAACATAGGACAAAATAGCACAAGACAGGTGTAGCAATGGTACACACACACCTGACACACCTAACATGGACAAAATAACACAAGACAGGTGTAGCAATGGTACAACCACACCTTACACACCCAACATAGGACACAATAACACAAAACAGGTGTTGCAATGGTACACCCACACCTGACACACCTAGTGGTCGTCATGCTCAACACGACCATCGTGTTAATTACGAACATTAAATTGTAACCAAACAATGGCCTTCGCGTCTTTCCAGTGGATGAGTGATTCTGTTTCTCTCTCTCTTTTCATCTCTCTCTTTATCTCAAAGCCCAGTTTATTTAACTATGATTATCACTATTTATCCATCGTCACTGCTACCACCACTACCACCACACCAACACCACCACTACCATCACACCACCACCACCACTACCACCACACCACCACCACCACTACCACCACCACGGCTCCCCCCCACCACCACTAAACACAATAGTCCACACCTATAAACTCCTTTAAAGTGGGAGAAGCCTTAATGGAACCTAAGTCATGTTTGGCTGAGATAAAGCAAGTCACTGCCCCACACACTGAAAGGTCACCGCCCTAGGCAAAAAAGGTCTATACACACACACACACACACACACACACACACACACACACACACACACAAAACTGGAAGTTGAAGACTCGGATGAGTCACAGGGATGTTAGGAAGTATTTCTTCTGTCACAGAGTTGTCAGGAAGTGGAACAATCTGGAGAGTGATGTAGTGGAGGCAGGATCCATACATAGCTTTAAAAAGAAGTACGATAAAACTCATGGAGTAGGGAGAGAGAGTAGACCTAGTTGCGACCAGCGAAGAGGCAGGGGGGCAGGAACTGTGACTCGACCCCTTCAACCGCACATAGGTGAGCACACACACACACACACACACACACACACAAGGAAGATAAACAAACAGGTCCTTGTATAAAACGTTAATCACCATTACGTAAGTAAGTTAGGAAGCTTAAGATTAAAAACTAGATTCTGTTTGTGTTTAGAGGACGGCCAGGTGCTTGTATTGTTTGTGTGTACTCACCTATTTGTGGCTTCAGGGTCGAGTCACAGCTCCTGGCCCCGTTTCTTTGCTAGTAGCTACTAGGTCACTCTCTCTCTCTGCTAAAAGATCCTTATCGTACCTTATCGTAAAGCTGTGTATGGATCCTGCCTCCACTATTTCACTCTCCAGATTGTTCCACTTCCTGACAGCTCTAAGGCTGAAGAAATACTTCCTAACATCCCTATGACTCACACAACTTCCAGTTGTGTGTGAGTTTGTATTCTCTTGGCTTCATCAGCAGTGTTGCCAGTGCAGCCAACACCAGACACTCCTGCAGTGTAGCCAGATAACATAAATATAGAGAATTTGTCTCCACCCATCATATTCATGATGAGGTCGAGTCATACATCCTGGGGCGAGGAGGAGGAGAGGGAGGAGGAGGAGGAGGAGGAGGAGGAGGAGGAGGAGGGAGGAGGAGGAGGGAGGGAGGGGAGGAGGAGGGAGGAGGAGGGAGAGGGAGGGAGGAGAGGGAGGAGGAGAGGAGAGGAGGAGAGAGGGAGAGAGAGGGAGGGAGGAGGGGAGGAGGAGAGGGAGGAGGAGAGGGAGGAGGAGAGGGAGGAGGAGGAGGAGAGGGAGGAGGGAGGAGGAGGGAGGAGGAGGAGGAGGGAGGAGGAGGAGGAGGAGGAGGAGGAGGAGGAGGAGGAGGAGAGGGAGGAGGAGGAGGAGGAGAGGGAGGAGGAGAGGGATTAGGAGGAGGAGAGGGAGGAGGAGGAGGGGGAGGAGGAGGAAGAGAGGGAGGAGGATGGAAGAGGAATTCAAGAGGAATAAACGTAAAGAAGGATGAGGATTGTGGTAACACTGGTGTTGTTGTTGCTGTGATTAATGTTTAGCTAATACGTCACTGTTGCCACTGAGGGACTGATTACCTCACCTTCCACTGTCTTCTGTGTATAGTTCTACAAGACTGTGGGACTGATTACCTCATTTTCTACTGTCGTCGAATATCATCCCTGCATTGGACTGATAAAGCCACTAGTTGCACTCCAGTGTTACAATAATGACAGTTATCGTAGAATGGGAGAGAATGGGAGGGGTATGCGGAGGAGGGGACGACTACTGGAAGGAGGGGGTGAGGGAGGGAACGACCACTACTAGAGGGAGGGGTGTGAGGGAGGGAACGACCACTGGAGGGGTGTGTGAAGGAGGGAACGACCACTGGTTGTTCAGCACACAACTGTCAGTACTGGTTGTTCAGCACACAACTGTCAGTACTGGGTGTTCACCACACATCTGTCAGTGCTGGGTGTTCACCACACAACTGTCAGTACTGGTTGTTCAGCACACAACTGTCAGTACTGGGTGTTCACCACACATTTGTCAGTACTGGGTGTTCACCACACAACTGTCAGTACTGCTTGTACACCACACAACTGTCAGTACTGGTTGTTCACCCCACAACTGTCAGTAATGGGTGTTCACCACACATCTGTCAGTACTGGTTGTACACCACACAACTGTCAGTACTGGTTGTTCACCACACAACTGTTAGTACTGGTTGTTCACAACACAACTGTCAGTACTGGTTGTTCACCACACATCTGTCAGTACTGGTTGTTCACCACACAACTGTCAGTACTGGTTGTTCACCACACAACTGTCAGTACTGGTTGTTCACCACACATCTGTCAGTACTGGTTGTATACCACACATCTGTCAGTACTTGTTGTTCACTATACAACTGTCAGTACTGGTTGTTCACCACACATCTGTTAGTACTGGTTATTCACCACACAACTGTCAGTACTTGCTGTTCAGCACACAACTGTCAGTACTGGTTGTTCACCACACAACTGTCAGTACTTGCTGTTCAGCACACATCTGTCAGTACTGGTTGTTCAGCACACAACTGTCAGTACTGGTTGTTCACCACACAACTGTCAGTACTGGTTATTCAGCACACATCTCTCAGCACTGGTTGTTCAGCACAACTGTCAGTACTGGTTGTTCAATACAACTGTCAGTACTGGTTGTTCACCACACAACTGTCAGTACTGGTTGTTCAGCACACATCTGTCAGTACTGGTTGTTCAGCACACATCTGTCAGTACTGGTTGTTCAGCACACATCTGTCAGTACTGGTTGTTCAGCACAACTGTCAGTACTGGTTGTTCACCACACAACTGTCAGTACTGGTTGTTCAGCACACATCTGTCAGTACTGGTTGTACACCACACAACTGTTAGTAGTGGTTGTTCAGCACACATCTGTCAGTACTGGTTGCTCACTACACATCTGTCAGTACTGGTTGTTCAGCACACATCTGTCAGTACTGGTTGTTCACCACACAACTATCAGTACTGGTTGTTCACCACACATCTGTCAGTACTGGGTGTTCAGCACACATCTGTCAGTACTGGTTGTTCACCACACATCTGTCAGTACTGGTTGTTCACCACACATCTGTCAGTACTGGTTGTTCACCACACAACTGTCATTACTGGTTGTTCAGCACACAACTGTCAGTACAGGTTGTTCAGCACACATCTGTCAGTACTGGTTGTTCAGCACACATCTGTCAGTACAGGTTGTTCAGCACACATCTGTCAGTACTGGTTGTTCACCACACATATGTCAGTACTGGTTGTTCACCACACATCTGTCAGTACTGGTTGTTCACCACACAACTGTCATTACTGGTTGTTCAGCACACAACTGTCAGTACAGGTTGTTCAGCACACATCTGTCAGTACTGGTTGTTCAGCACACATCTGTCAGTACTGGTTGTTCACCACACATCTGTCAGTACTGGTTGTTCACCACACATCTGTCAGTACTGGTTGTTCACCACACATCTGTCAGTACTGGTTGTTCACCACACAACTGTCATTACTGGATGTTCAGCACACATCTGTCAGTACTGGATGTTCAGCACACATCTGTCAGTACTGGTTGTTCAGCACACAACTGTCAGTATTGGGTGATATTACTACACATCTGATTGTATTCCACCTGGGTTTCTTGATCATGAAGACGTTTCGCCCACCAGTGACTTCGTCAGTTCAACAGTCAAATAACTTACTGTATTGAAAGTAGAGACGTTAGAAGGCGATATAATTAATCCCTCGTCAACACAACCTTCAATCTCAACTCTTGTGTCCCGCAACGTTGGAATTCCAACGTATAAGGCGACACTCTCCTTAAATACCTGGTGAGGGTTCCGGGGGTCAACGCCCCCGCGGCCCCGGTCCACAACAGTTCTGTCTTCTTAAAGATAAAGACTTTATTTCTATGCAAAGGCTACAATGTGTAATTACAATTTTGAGGTAAGTACAAAGCCACTATCATGCCGGGGTATTTCGGGCAGACTTCCGGGGTATTTCGGGCAGACTTCCGGGGTATTTCGGGCAGACTTCGCCTAAGGGTTATGCTAGTTCCCTATCTAAGTCGGGCATCCACAAGACGTCGACTTCTTACCGAGGTAATGTATGTACACACGTGTTGTTAATAAATGATTTAGAAAAGCGTCAAGTTGATGAATGAGACACTTGTGCAACGTTTTGGTATCTTTATTCTGGAAACGTTTCGCCAGCCAGTGGCTTCTTCAGTCCAGTGCAGAGAAAGGTGGAAGATGAGGAGGAGTTTGAGGTAATCAGCCCCTCAGCTTGGAGTCGATGTGTTCAGTCCATATCTTGATCAAGATTGATGGATTGATGGAGTGAGCCAGCCTAGGCAAGTCTAACTCACACCTCATAATATTTGTCTAGATTTATGAAGATATCCAAGGTGGTAGCATTAGTAACGCTACTTAGTAATTTACAGTGGCCCCGTGGCCTGGTGGCTAAAGCTCTCGCTACACACGGTGAGCGTCAGGGTTCGATTCCCGGCGAGGGTAGAAACATTGGGAGTGTTTCTTTACACCGGTTGTCTATGTTCACCCATCAGTAAAATGGGTACCTGGGTGTTAGTGGACTGGTGTGGGTCGCATCCTGGGTGTTAGTGGACTGGTGTGGGTCGCATCCTGGGACAAAACTGACCTAATTTGCGGGAAATGCTCAGCATAACAAGGGACTTTCTATATAGTAGTATGTCATTGATGTCAGCTATGGTCTGTATACCTTGTACATGTACTGGTAGTAAATAAAGATATTATTATTATTCCACTGAGCCACTCACACGAAGCATCTCTCTCTCTCTCTCTCTCTCTCTCTCTCTCTCTCTCTCTCTCTCATTTTTTACAGTGTTTTAGAAGGTTAAGCTACAGTTTCCTAGCTTTATTTACAAGCTAAGAGCTGTTACCTACATCAGCTCTCTCTCTCTCTCACTATCTCTCTCTCCCTCATTCCTCTCTCTCCACCTCTCTTTCCCTCATTCCTCTCTCTCTCTCTCTCTCTCTCTCTCTCTCTCCCTCTATCCTCCCTCTGTCTCTCTCCATTCACACGTTCTAAATAGAGTAATTAACCGGCCCTTAACTGGGGCACTTGTCGTGAAAAGTAGCAAGTCATATTTACCCTGTAGTAGGGCAAGTCCGGTCACTTTCTCTTTTCTGGTTAAAAATCATTTTATTCACCTTCTTCTCCCCTCCCTCCTCACTGGGTCATGTTTATCATGTCTGTCATATCTATCGTGTCTACTGTGTATATCATGTCAATTTTGTTTTATGTCTTTAATATCTATCATGCCTAGTATGTATATCATGTCTATTATGTCTATCATGTCTATCTCTGGTTCAGGTCGTGGTGGTGTTTTGTTTGTCAGGAAACAAGTAGGAGTTATTATTATTAAAAGAGTTATACATCTAAGAGGTCCTTTCGTAAGAGTTATTAAAAGAGTTATACATGTAAACGTTATTCTCGTAAGAGTTACTATAAGAGTTATACACATAATAACAGTTATACTTGTAAAAGTTAGCATTATAACACATATTTTCATATATAATTAAGATTTATCCCTATAACAATTATTATTACTCTCACATGAGTTACTATAAGAGCAAAAGTTCACTAACTTCTAGTAAATTATATATTTTTAAAAGTTGTTGCCAATTATGGGCGCCTGTCCTTATATGTGCTTCGATTCCTTTATTATATTACAGTTTCTAGTTACATTTGGTCTCTTATTTTTTATATGTCTAGTTTGTAAATTTGACTTATGTATTAAGAGTGTATCTGTCTTGAGGTGTGTATGCAGTGTAGAGTGATGTAGTGGAGGCAGGATCCATACATAGCTTTAAGAAGAGGTACGATCAAGCTCTTGGAGCAGGGAGAGAGTGGATCTAATAGCTACCAGCGAGGAGGCGGGGACCAGGAGCTGTGACTCGACCCCTGCAACAACAAATAGGTGAGTTTGTGGTGGAGTATGTAATGACCTATTTGTGGTTGCAGAGGTCGAATCATAGCTCCTGGCTTCGCCTCTTCACTGGTTGCTACTAAGTCCACTCTCTCCCTGCTCCATGAGCTTTATCATACCTCTTCTTAAAGCTAGTATTCGGTGTATATACACTCGGAGCTTGATTTAACTCTAATAGGATAGCATTGTGGATTACATCTCTCTTGACGGGTGTTAAACAGGTAAAAATGCAGCCTTGATGATCCTAGTGTAGTTGATAGGCTTTAATCCCAATTAAGCAACCTATTCGACCTTTTTAAGAAGATTCAACGACCTAACAAAACAAAAACCGTATCCAATCCTTTTGAGTGACGGCTAAGGGGTATCAGGACATTGTAAACAGGTTGCAGCTCCTTTGCAGGAGGGTCAGAGAACCCTTTAAGGTGTATGAAAAATTGGTGTAGATGTTTTAACGTAGAATCGAATTCTATATTTGGTGCTGATTGCGATGCTCACCTCAACTTTTATTCACCACAGTATCAAAATATTTGTTTATTTATTGCGATTTCAGAGAAAATTTTGATTTCTTTCGGTCTAGAAGCGTATACAAGAGTGGATAATTAGTGACTAGTGGATAAATTTAATAAATAATGGAGAGAATAAATAACTGGTTTATAAAGTTGATAAATAAGCGAGACATCTTTTTCTACGTAAATAGTTGTCTGCTGGCGGCCATTGCTTGCTTCTGGTGGGGAAAACTATATATTTAATATTTAAGGGATTGAAGGCTCTTACTCAGAGGAACTGGAGCTATATTCTCCTTCCTCGGATCGAACCTGATTGCATCCCACTCCACATGATGGAACTCAACGCTTCAAAACTAATATTTACACATCATTTGAAGGATCTAGCAACGTGAGCTGCAAGAGTTCACAACCAAGATAATACACGAAAATTAGTCGTTCAATGTGTTCGCTCTCATAATATTATGGCCGTAATTGCAAAAAATAAAAATAAATAATAATGTTATAATGAATAATAATAATTATAATTATAATGACAATAATAATAAGTAACAATAATAATAATAATAATGATATTATTATTATTAATGCCATTATAATGATAATTATTATTGTTCATTATAACATCTTTCTATATTTGGAGGCTTCAAGAGTGGCCAGGGATCACCTTTATGGTCCACTAAAAGAATTTGATAGTATTTAATGAGGCGGTATAAGGAGTTATGGAGGGCGGAACCTCTATATAAAGTTTTAATTGATGGACACTAAAAAAGAGTGTAGGAGGAGGAAGAGGAAGAGGAGGAGGAGGAGGAAGATGAAGAGGAGGAGGAGGAGGAAGATGAAGAGGAGGAGGAGGAAGATGAAGAGGAGGAGGAGGAGGAGGAGGAAGATGAAGAGGAGGAGGAGGAAGATGAAGAGGAGGAGGAAGAGGAGGTTGGAGATAAATGGTATAAAATACGAACTTGATGGTAGAATAGACACAAATGCGGGATAATGTGATGCTTTATTGACTACGTTTCGCCCACACAGTGGGCAAATCAGAAGAGGAAGAACAGGAGGAGAGGGAGGAGGAGGAGGAGGAGGAGGAGGAGGAGGAAATCTCTGAACCTGTGCTCTTCTTGTTTATGAACCATTTCTCTACAAACGGTGCCCCGTGGTCGGGTCTACCTGGAGTCTACCTGGAGGGCATTCCGGGGATCGACGTCCCCGCGGCCCGGTCTATGACCAGGCCTCCTGGTGGATCAGGGCCTGATCAACGAGGCTGTTACTGCTGGCTGCACGTAGTCCAACGTACGAACCACAGCCCGGCTGATCTGGCACTGACTTTAGGTATCTGTCCAGCTCCCTCTTGAAGACAACCAGGGGTCTACTGGTAATGTTCCTTATGGCTGGTGGGAGGCTGTTGAACAGTCTTGGGCCCCAGACACTTATTGTGTTTTCTCTTAGTGTACCAGTGGCGCCCCTACTTTTCCCTGGGGGTACGTTGCACCGTCTGCCAAGTCTTTTGCTTTCGTATGGAGTGATTTCTGTGTGCAGGTTAGGGACCAGTCCCTCCAGAATCTTCCAGGTGTATATTATGATGTATCTCTCGCCTGCGCTCCAGTGAGTACAAGTCAAGTGCTTCCAGGTGTTCCCAGTAGTTAAGGTGTTTGATGGAACTTATACGTGCAGTAAAGGTTCTCTGTACATTCTCTAGATCTGCCATTTCACCTGCCTTGAATGGGGATGTTAATGTACAGCAGTATTCCAGCCTAGAGAGAACAAGTGATTTAAAAAGGATCATCATTAACTTGGCATCTCTTGTCTTGAATGTTCTCATTATCCATCCTATCAGTTTCCTCGCAGATGTAATATTGGCATTGTTGTGGTCCTTGAAGGTGAGGTCTTCGGACATTACCACACCCAGGTCCTTCACATTACTTTTCTGCTCTATTGTGTGATTGGAGTTTGTAATATACTCAGTCCTAGCTATTATTTCCTCCAGTTTTCCATAACGGAGTAGTTGGAATTTGTCATCATTGAACATCATATTGTTCTCTGTTGCCCATTGGAAAACTTGGTTTATATCTTCTTGGAGATTTGCCGTGTCCTCAATGTCCTCATCTGCAAAGGATGATACAGTGCTGTGGTTTACATCTCTGTCTATGTCTGATATGAGAATGAGGAACAGGATAGGTGCGAGTACTGTGTCTTGTGGGACAGAGCTCTTCACTATGGCAGCATCCGATTTAACTCTGTTTACCACTACTCTTTGTGTTCGATTGGTTAGGAAGTTGAAGATCCATCTGCCTACTTTGCCAGTTATCTCTTTAGCACGCATTTTGTGTGCTATTACACCATGATCACACTTGTCAAAGGCTTTTGCAAAATCTGTGTATACTATATCTGCATTCTGTTTGTTTTCCAGAGCATCTAAGACCATATCATAGTGGTCTAGCAGTTGCGAGAGGGAGGAGCGACCTGCTCTGAAACCATGTTGCCCTGGGTTGTGCAATTTTTGGGAGTCTAGGTGGTTTGCTATCCTGCTTCTTAGAACTTTTTCAAAGATTTTATGATATGGGACGTTAAAGCTATTGGTCTATAGTTCTTAGCTACTGCTTTGTCCACCTTTATGGAGTGGGCTATATCCGTTGTTTTTAGTGACTGTGGAATCTCGTCTGTGTCTATGCTCCTTCTCCATAGTATACTTAGGGCCTGTGAGAGGGGTTTCTTGAAGTTCTTAATGAACACAGAGTTCCACGAGTCAGGGCCTGGGGCTGAGTACATGGGCATGTCGTCGATGGCTTTCTCAAAGTCTAGAGAAGTTAGGGTTGTGTCAGAAATTTGGCATACATTGACAGGGTTTTGGGGCTCATTCATGAAAAAATTGTTTGGATTGTCTATCTTTAGACGGATTAGTGGTTCGCTGAACACAGAGTCATATTGAGATTTCAGTATCTCATTAATTTCTTTGTTGTCATCTGTGTAAGATCCGTCTTGTCTGATCAAGGGCCTTATACTAGAAGTGGTTTTGCTCTTGTTTTTGGCATATGAAAAGAAATATTTCGAATTTCTTTCAATTTCACTAATCGCTTTTAGCTCCTCTGGCTAAAGCTCTCGCTTCACACGGTGAGGGTCCGGGTTCGATTCCCGGCGAAGGGATGGAAACATCAGACGTGTTTCCTTACACTGGTTGTCTATGTTCACCCATCAGTAAAAGGGTACCTGGGTGTTAGTGGACTGGTGTTGGTCGCATCCTGGGACAAAACTGACCTAATTTGCGGGAAATGCTCAGCATAATAAGGGGCTTTCTATATAGTAGTATGTCATTGATGTCAGCTATGGTCTGTATACCTTGTACATGTACTGGTAGAAATAACGATATTATTACAAGTGCTGAAGCAGCAGTCTCCATTACCTCGCTCAGTTTACCTGACAGTGTAACTGGTCTGTTGATGATTAGACACATGTACAACAGGTGGGTATCTTTACCGATGAAACTCTTCGCCTACACATGTGTAGGCTTCTTCAGTCAAATACAGAGGCAGCAGTAGTAATGAAATAAAGATAATGTAATCAGTCCATCAACTTTGGAGAAAAAGTTGTATTCTAGGTGGTCAGTCCCTCAACCTGGAGGCTGAGGAGTCAGATGAGATGAAGGTCCCACTGCCTATCATGTACCAGCCTACTAAATTTATTTGGCCTCTTGTGTGTGTGTGTGTGTGTGTGTGTGTGTGTGTGTGTACTCACCAATTTGTGGTTGTAGGGGTCAAATTACAGCTCCTGGCCCCGCCTCTTCACTGGTGACTACTAAGTCCACTCTCCCTGCTCCATGAGCTTTATCACACCTCTTCTTGAAGCTATGTATGGATCCTGCCTCCACTACATCACTTGCCAGACTATTCCACTTCCTGACAACTCTATGACTGAAGAAATACTTCCTAACATCCTCATAACTTATCTGAGTTGTGTGTGTATGTGTGTAGCAGTAACACTCACATACACGAATAATACACAAACCACTTAATACTCAACCGGTTGATATTGTATTTTTAACAAGTTGTATTGAATATGGGACTGCATTTTTATTCTATTGTATTTCCTACTGTATGTCAAACCAAAATAAACTAACCAGTTGCGTCTGATCCCCCAGGCTGTGAGTGTCAGCACGGGCGATGCTCAAGTGGCTGGTGACCCGGGGACCACACCCCCCTCAACCACCCCGGGAGGTGGTCACAGATGACCCCCTGGCCACCCTCGGAGTCAAGAATAATGACCACCACATCTATGCCGTCTCCAGGTACATAACCATCTAATTTCTAATTCAAAATAATTCTTTAGAAAACAAATTATACATGTATTGGAAACATCACGAGCAAGCGATACAAGATGTAAAACAACCACAGGATTAGTTGAATGATAACTCTAGGCCTTTCGTTTTGCAATCAACACTTCTTCTGGAGCGTGCAGCAGAAACGTTTCCTAGAGCGAACCTGCTTGAATTTCCTATTCATTGCTGCAACGTTGCAAGCTCCTGATGTGTTGATTGCAATGCGAAAGGCCTAGAGCTATCATTCAACTCCCCCTGTGGTTGTTTTGCAAATATATACACATATATATTTGAAAAACATCCACAAGGAATCGAACTGTGGTTCGTGAACTGACTGTAAATTTGTTTACACGACAAACAGCTTGAAAGGCCTTCAACCAGCCATATACGTTGCAACACTAGTGAGCATGCTGGCTTGACTTACATAAACTAACATTATCATCAATTGACCTCGAAAAAGGTGCATAATCTGTTTGGGGAAGCGAGTTTATTACCGTGAAGGCTCGCGCGCTAGCCCAAGCTTTGTTTGTAAACACTGGCCTCCCACGTGGTCACGGATAATGCTAGCTAGCCTGGTTTCAAGCCATGTTTCTTCCTAGCCCCGGGCATACATGAGTTCGAATCCTGCTGACCGCTATCTTTCTCTGTATATACTCCCGCTTGTTTCTGCATTGATATATATATATATATATATATATATATATATATATATATATATATATATATATATATATATATATATATATATATATATATATATATATATATATATATATATATATATATATATATATATATATATATATGTGTGTGTGTGTGTATATATATATATTTATATTTATTTATATATTTGAATTTTCCTTGAAGTGGCTGTTTGAGTTCAACCCCCAAGATATACGGCAGTGACCCTGGAACAGGTAGGTGTTTGAAACAATTAAACCTCGTGAAGGTCTATTAGATGAGGGACACAGACATGATAACTTCAGCAGCATGGAGTGCTCGTGATCCAAGGGGGAGGAGTAACTCTTTTATTCTGTCTTGTGTCGTGACTAATAACATTAATTATTTTACGGTGAAACTGCAAATGTCATCATCTTTGTTTCAGATTAATTTATGGGTGGCTAGGCTAGGCTAGGTTAGGCTAGGCTAGGTTAGGCTAGGCTAGGCTAGGCTAGGGCTAGGTTAGGTTAGGCTAGGTTAGGCTAGGCTAGGTTAGGCTAGGCTAGGTTAGGTTAGGCTAGGTTAGGCTAGGCTAGGCTAGGCTAGGTTAGGTTAGGCCAGGTTAGGCTAGGTTAGGCTAGGTTAGGTTAGGTTAGGTTAGGTTAAGTTAGGCTAGGCTAGGTTAGGTTAGGCTAGGCTAGGTTAGGCTAGGCTAAGCTAGGCTAGGCTAGGCTAAGCTAGGCTAGGCTAGGTTAGGCTAGGTTAGGTTAGGCTAGACTAGGCTAGGCTAGGTTAGGTTAGTTTAGGTTAGGCTAGGTTAGGTTAGGCTAGGTTAGGTTAGGTTAGGCTAGGCTAGGCTAGGTTAGGTTAGTTTAGGTTAGGTTAGGCTAGGTTAGGTTAGGCTAGGTTAGGTTAGTTTAGATTAGGTTAGGCTAGGTTAGGTTAGGCTAAGTTAGGTTAGGCTATGTTAGGCTAAGTTAGGTTAGGCTAGGTTAGGCTAGGCTAAGCTAGGTTAGGCTAGGCTAGGTTAGGTTAGGTTAGGCTAGGTTAGGCTGGTTAGGCTAGGCTAGGTTGTTAGGCTAGGCTAGGTTAGGCTAGGCTAGGTTAGGTTAGGCTAGGTTAGGCTAGGATAGGTTAGGCTAGGTTAGGCTAGGTTAGGTTAGGCTAGGCTAGGCTAGGCTAGGTTAGGCTAGGCTAGGTTAGGTTAGTTTAGGCTAGGTTAAGTTAGGTTAGGCTAGGTTAGGTTAGGCTAGGTTAGGTTAGGCTAAGTTAGGTTAGGCTAGGTTAGGTTAGTTTAGGTTAGGTTAGGCTAGGTTAGGTTAGGTTAGGCTAGGTTAGGTTAGGCTAGGTTAGGCTAAGTTAGGTTAGGCTATGTTAGGCTAAGTTAGGTTAGGCTACATTAAGTTAGGTCAGGTTACGTACACTTATTAAAACTTATACAGACCATAGCTGACACCAATGACATACTATATAGAAAGGCCCTGGTTATGTAGAGCATTTCCCACAACTTAGGTTAATTTTGTCCCCCAGGATGCCACCCACACCAGTCAGCTAACACCCAGGTACCTACTTACTGCTAGGTGAACAGGGACAGCAGGTGTCTTAAGGAAACACGCCCCAAATGTTTCCACCCGTACCGGGGATCGAACCACGTTTGGAACCGTGAAGGTAGTTACTGCTGGAACCACAATAAGGAAATAGTGAAGGAGAAGGTTTTGCCTTATGGGGGTAAAAAGGAAGTTAAGACGGAGAGTTGAGCTAAATACTTGTTTTTATTAATTTTTTAAGGGGGGGTGGGAAGCCCTAACTTAACCTGACCTAACCTACCCTAACTTAAACCTCACCTACCCTTACCTAACCCTTATGTACAAAAATATTATTGCTACATATCTCAAAACCCGTAGGGGTCACACAGCACCTGGTTGGATAAATAAGCAATTACCTTTGATTAGAACAATATCAAAACATATCCATCTTCACGAATCAAGATCCCAGCCAGCGGCATCAAGATCCCAGCCAGCGGCATCAAGATCCCAGCCAGCGGCATCAAGATCCCAGCCAGCGGCATCAAGATCCCAGCCAGCGGCATCAAGATCCCTGAAAACATATTTACATAAATAACCTTGGCGCCCCTAATGTTCAAGCCACCGCTTCAAAAGCCAAAGAAAACGGGAGGAGTCAGCTGGTTTGCGCTATCCTTGACTCACTTGTTCAAGCACTTGTGACGTCACGCCTCACTTACCCCCTCCTTCTGGGGTTTTCAGGGGGGTGGGGGATACAATACAATACACAATAGATCAGCAACTATGAAAAAAAAAAAATCCTTCGATTTTAAATAACATTACCAGGACTCAGGGAAGATCACCTCAGCAGCAACAAATGTATTATTATTGTTATTATTATTATTGTAATTATTATCATTACTGTTATTATCGTAATTATTATTATTGCAATTATTATTATCGTAATTAACATTATTATTATCGTAATTATTATTGCAATTATTATTATTATTATTATTATTATTATTATTATTATCATCGAGAAACACCTGGGGAATTTATTATTATTATTATTATTATTATGGGGGAGCGCTAAACCCGTAGGAATTATACAGCACCTGTGGGGGGATCAGGCTCTGGTCCAACAAGAGGCCTGGTCACGGACCGGGCCGCGGGGGCGTTGACCCCTGGAATTCTCTCCAGGTAGACTCCAGGTAGGTAGGAAGATGGAAGGTATTCAGGCTTAATTCAGGGAACTGGAGCACAGATCCAATTCCCAAATCAAGAGTCCCTCGCCAGCGTCAAGGGACCTCCCTCGAGGGGACCTGGTGGGAACAGGAAATAGTTTGAATTGAACAGACCAAGGAAGTACAAAGAGCAGCTCCAAATCCTTGACTCAAGAACCCTCCGGCATCCCCAAGGCAGAAACAGTAAGGGGCCCAACCCACCACCCCGCGGGACTCCCTCTTATCCACTAAAAGGTTGTCACTGTATACGTTTTTCTTATACGTTTACCTTTAAGAGGCATCTGAGTTTCCCTGTCTCCTAATATCAAGATTATTTTTTTCCACTATAATCTACCTTGTACATAATTACTATCGCATTTTTTTTGTCTGTTTCGTAAGGTGAAGTCTATGATCTTTCCTTAATTCATGGTATAACTTAACAAATCTTTGAGGACAATTATGTTGCAGAGGTAAGTAAGTTTATTCAGGTATACACAAATACAGTTACATAGATTATCATACATAGCAGCATATGTGTAGAGAACCCAGGATAACCCAAAAAAGTCAGACAGTGGCTTATTTACATTGGGGTCCTTTTTGTGAACAGGGACTATATGTATTTGCCTTTTTCCACAGAGAAGGTCATGTACACTGTGCTAGGCACCGCTGATAGATGCGAGTTAGAGGTGCTGCTAGCTAGTATGCGCATCTACTTAGCAATCTTGGGCTCAACTTATTGGGGCTCAACAGCCGTCTCCTGGTGAAGGGATTTAAAGGGAAACAAGCTTCTTCCTAGTTTATTCTCACCTCTGACAACTTTGACACAGTTCTTGGGACTAGCACAGGAGCTTCCTATGATGATGAGAGACCTTGTATATTACCAGCAAAGTGTTCAGTAAGTAGGTTAGTATTTATTCTTTGGTCTGATTGCCAGAGTAGCATCTGTCACTTTTCTTGCTCCGGTTCGAATCCTTTAAGTTCAAAGTTATAACCTCATCATAACCTTCTAAACGAAGCAGGTTATTTAGAAACTAATTAACACATAGGAAGAACAAGAACAGAACGAGAATGATAATGGAAAACGAGAACATAAATATCGTTCTCCCAGGCGCTCACAGCGTCACTTTCTGAACTATCTTAGCAACCTAACGAAATTACATAATAAAGAGGATTATATCTGGTAGTTGGAGATTATTATTATTATTTTGCTTAGACATCAATTGTCCTCAAAGATTTGTTAAGTTATACCATGAATTAAGGTAAGATCCTGGACTTCACCTTACGAAAACAGACAAAGCAAATGCGACAGTAATTATGGACAAGGTAGATTATAGTGGAAAAAATAAACATGATATTAAGAAACAGGAGACTGACGTGGCCCCTTAAGGTTATCGTCCATTGTCAATACTTTTGGTGACTGCTGTCGCTGGTGGCATTAAAAGGTGACAGGGAACAGCGAGATGACTTGAGTGTCGTGTGAGCAAGACCCGGGGAATTTATAGGAACGTAAAAAAGAACACTGCAGCAGGCCTACTGGCCCATGCTAGGCAGGTTCATGTCTTCTATTGGCCTAAGCTAGTCAAGTCCAAGTCACCTACTGGCCTAAGCTAGTCAGGTTCAGTTCACCTACTGGCTTATGCTAGGCAGGTCTAAGTCACCTACTGGCCCATGCTAGGCAGGTCTAAGTCACTTACTGGCCCATGCTAGGTAGGTTCAAGTCACATCCACTTAAGAAGGAAGGAGCACTGCATCAGTCTTGATATTACAAGAACCCCAATGGAAATAAGTCACTTTGTCTGACTTTTTTGGGTTATCCCGGTGGGTAGTTTACACATATGTTACTAGGCATAATAAATGTACTTATGTGGACCTGTACTTAAACTTCCTTAGGAGGTGTAAATCATGCCTAGGGTGATGAACTAATGCACCAGTCCTGCCCCCTTTACATATATGGTAGACTACCCTGGTGCCCCTTCCCTCACCCTGAACGGCAGACCATAAACTATCAATTACCCCATATGTGAATGGTACACTCATCCACACTGGCGATAAACTACCTTGCTTGACACTGGTCAACATGCAGGAGTGTGGTTACGTGTGACGTACTTCGAATGTTATAACGTAGAGTACGCCAGAAGAGAGTTACGTCGTAGTTTGTGGGTGGGTGGCGACTGTACACAGACCTCTGGCGGCAAGAGGCCAGCCCAATGGAGAAATAGTGTATCAATGTGACTCATTCTATGCAAATTTAACATTCACATGACTTATCAAACCTCTACACGAAGCTAAACAAGACAAAATAATAATAATAATAATTATAATAATAATAATAATAATCTCCAATTACCAGATATAATCTTCTTTATTATCTAATTTCGTTTAGTAAGTTATGATGAGGTTATAACTGAACTTAAGGTCGCTTGTGACCACGAACCTAGCTTGGCTGGGTGCTTGGTTCTTGTAGGATTGAGTGGTCCTCTGGGTTAGAGCATTATGGGTTTTCACTCACCATGAGGCGGGCCAAAGCAGCATGGGTTCGAATCCTTGGCTAGTCGCAGTGTTGTTATATATATATATATATATATATATATATATATATATATATATATATATATATATATATATTATATATATATTATATATATGTATATATATATTATATATATATATATATAATATATATATATATTTATATATATATGATATATAAATATATATATAAATATTATATAAATATATATATATATATATATATATTATATATATATATATATAGTATATATATATATAAATATATATAATATATATATATATATATATATATATATATATATATATATATATATATATATATATATATATATATATATGTATATAAATATGTATATAAATATTATATAAATATTTTATATATATATATATATATATATATATATATATATATATATATATATATATATATATATATATATATATATATATATATATATATATATTATATATAACAACACTGCGACTAGCCAAGGATTCGAACCCATGCTGCTTTGGCCCCCGTCATGGTGAGCGAAAACCCATGATGCTCTAACCCACGTTTCTTGGGGATTCGAACCGGAGCAAGAAAAGTGACATGCTACTCTGGCAATCAGACCAAAGAATAAATACTAACCTACTTACTGAACACTTTGCTGGTAATATACAAGATCTCTGATCATCATAGGAAGCTCCTGTGCTAGTCCCAAGAGCTGTGTCAAAGTTGTCAGAGGTGAGAATAAACCAGGATGAAGCTTGTCTCCCCTTAAATCCCTTCACCAGGAAACGGCTGTTGGGCCCGGTTAAGTTTAACCCAATATTGCTAAGTAGATGCACATACTAGCTAGCCACACCTCTAACTCGCATCTATCAGCAGTGCCTAGCACAGTGTACATGACCTTCTCTGTGGAAAGAGACAAATATAATCCCTGTTCACAAAAAGAAGAGCAGAGGGGAAAATCAGCAACTACAAACCAGTGTCACTCCTGTCAATCACTGGCTAGATTCTTGAGGCAATAATCTCACGGCAGATGACAGGTTTTCGACTACCACTCACTTCTTTGTGGCCGTCAATATGGCTTCAGAGAAGGTCACTCTGCTGCTGATTTGTTGCTAAACTTCTCCACTAAGTGGCACCAGACACTGGATGAACCCATTGTCAGCTTGTTGTAGTACTGGACACTGCTGGTGCTTTCCACCGAGTATGGCACCAGGAACTCTTGGCAAAACCTTCAAGGTAGATCTCTAAGAGTAATTCTCAACGGGACAGAGTCAGCAAGACTCCTATTGGTACAAGTGTTCCACAGGGAAGTGTGTTATGAAATGTCTACTTCAATGACCTTCATCTCATCCCAGAATCTCATGCATATGCAGACGACTGTACCCTGATATTTACTTATCCAAAAGAGGAAATGCCAGCTGTTCTAAGTTACATAAATCACCAGCTTACAGTTATATCAGCCTGGGGTAAACGATGGCAGGTTACATTTCATCTAAGGAAACACAGATAACGATGGTGTCTAGGCAGGATGATGGTAATGCTGGAGCAGTTCGAACCCTCTTACCTTGAGTATGCTCCACTTTCTGGGATTGGCTGCATCCCCTCGTCTCCTCTACGACTTCTGGACAGAAAAGGGAACCGAGCAAGACGACTCATCTCTCGTCTGGACCCAGCCTAGATAGATCTGTCATTTCAGCAGAGCTTTAACACCGGAGGTATGTAAGTGACCTCACTATTATGTACAAGGCCAATATTGTCAAGTATGACACTTGGCTCCACTCCGCAAACAGGGAAAAGACAACTTCTATACAACAAGACGGGCAACAAACAGCAACTACGTTCTGGCTGTATCCTTCTCGTTCATTCGTAGAATGACTCGAGTCTGGAACATGTTCGTACATCATAACAGCAACGATGACATTAACTCAGCAGACCATATGAACTCTCTGCCTCACAGATGGCTCCACCTTCACCCTGTTCCTTATTTGTATGTTTCATAGCAATAAGAATGTAGTAAAATAAGTGAAGGTAAGGCTTTCAAGTGACCTGAGGTAAGTAACAGCTCTTACCTTGTAAATAAAGATAAGAAACTCTTTACCTAAACATGTAAAAACTCTGGCGTAGAGAGAATAAAAAAAAAAAAACATGGGAGGCAACTTTCACCTTCAGGAAGTGACCTGATTGATATACAGTAAACGCTTGCGTAACCCAACCATCAGGAACCAGCCACATTGTCATGGTAACCGTGGATGGCTTCCTCTCACCGCTCGTATTTCTATCGTTTTATTTTCTAGGATATTTACTTGAGAAATGATCCCCGGACGCCTGTGACCCCAGCCGAGTGTATAGATCACAGTTTTTATTGTTTATCGTTGTTTAAATTCTTAGGGCTTGAAATTTGGGTCAATGTGTAATAATCTGATAATATAATATAATGTAACAAATAGGTAATCATACAGATTGCCATCGTTGTGTTGACTACAGAGAAAAAGGCGTCGAATTGTGGAGTTTGAGTAAGTTCATTGTTTATCCATAGAAAAATCTGTCTTATAGCCATTCATTAGGTGCTCGGGTGTTAGTGGACTCTTATGATGGTATTCGAGGGAGAGGAACGAAGAATCTTAATGTAAAGACCATAATCTCCCCAGTCTCTCTCTCTCTCTCTCTCTCTCTCTCTTTTGTGACTTATTTTTCGATAATTCGCTGTATTGTACACATGATTTATTCCTTGTTTGACGTGTCTTCCCTGCAGAGTGAACCCGCTGTATCACGAGGATGAGGCGGGGACTACTGAGGGCGTGGAGGAAGAGGAAGAGGTTCAGGAGCTGGAGATAAGACAGAAGGAGGAGGTCCTACTCGAATCTCCTCCCATTGATCGCAGTTCAGTTCGCTCCTCGGGCTATGGATCCAAGGAGACGGACTCGGCGTCGGAGAGGTCAGACGCCCACGATGACGATGACCTCCTGGGAGCTGAGGTCAGAACATCTTCGGCGTCATCTTCGTACGCCGGCGATGGTAGTCGGCGGATATCCCTGGGTGAGGAGGGGGTAGCAGGAGAGGATAATGGAAAGGGTAGTAGCGAGGTAAAGGAATCTCAGTCAGCGGTTCAGCTACGTTTATCCCTGGATGCGTCAGAGGTTCCGACAAAGAGAATACCTAACTTGGTATCTGTTAGAGGGAAGCCCATAGCCGCCATTGTCTCTAAGGATCCGGAGTTCGTCCAGGCGATCGAGATGGGACTGCGTCGAACTCGGTCTCTGGAAATTGTGCGTCAACATCGACCATTCCAGCAGTCTGGCTCCTCGACGGTACCTCGCCCCATCTGGCCGCGAGACACCGGCCTCGCTGATGACCTGTATCGAGTAGCAAGCAAGAGAACTCTGCAGCAGGTGAGAGAGTCGTTCACTCGCCCAGAGTCTCAGCGTGTCCCTAGTCCAGTGGACATTCTCAAGCAGGACATTCGCTATGTGACGGCTATAGATGTGATGCCAAAGCGTGCCAAAAGCTTCACCCCGGGGCTCCCCAGACCAGTGCCAGGCAGTGCCAACACCACGAGTCACGACGTAACACACACAAAGAAATTAGTGCTGCATCACGATGGCAGTGAGACCAGCATTACCAGATACTTCGGCGGCGAGCACAGTAATTCCAGTTACGCGCTCATGTCTCTCCAACCAGACTCACTGGTCACTGAGGAGACTCTCCGCATGATGAGGTACGGCAGGGAGGAAGACCTCTTGGAGGAGAACCACTACGAGTCTCCCATCAATGTTGCTCAGACGGATCACTCCATCGCCATGCCAGACTTCAGCCAAGCCATGTACACTAGAGGACTTTACGCCACGCTCAACAGAGCCGCCTCGCTCAATACCAAAGATATCGTCAAACCTCCTTATAAAGTCAGAAGTAAAAGCTTTGATATTTCAATTCCTAGCCACAAGATCTGTGCCAAAAAACGAGGGCTGTCGGCAGTGAAAGATTTATGGGAAAAAAGCGGCTTAAAAACAAATGGTAGGAAACTAATAGTGAATGACGATTTGTTAGACAATAGATTAGAGGAACCTGAAAACCCGTCGAGGAGACTGTCTGTTGGAAGCAGCGTAGAGCAGCTGAGAAGTGTTAGTTCCTCAGTGATGACCAGTGAGCGGCAGTTGAAGAGACTGGAAAGTGACAACACCACCACAACCAACAGAAGTTCAGGCACTTACGAGGAACCCTACAGCCTGGAGAGCATCAGGTATACTAGTCACCCGTCCCTGGAGACCAAGTCGTCGGGCAGTTATGCGGAGATTAACGACATTGTCATAGGAGGCATTGACAACCCATCCTTCCTGGAGGACAACGGCCGCCCCCGCTTTCCCAGTCCTCCTCCACTCATCCACCACAATGGCAAGCCACTCATGCCTGCTAACAAGTTCCTGGACCCCGACAAACTAGCAGCCTTCCAGAAGAAGATCAGCGAGAAGCTGCAAGGAGCTCCTCTACACCGCATGCAGTGGCTTGATCTGGACGACATCACTGTGGACGACCCGTAGACAGCAAACACGAACGCAGAGTCAAATTCACCGCTGACACCATCAACCCGGGCAGCCTGGAGCGAGGGGCGGGAAGAGGAGCTCACCAGGCACCAAGGAGGTCTTCCCCCGTACCTGGAAGAGCTCTTAAGCTCCACCACAAAGACAGTGATGAGCTGGAGCCTCTGCAGGGAAGGAATCTTCACCAGGTGGCTACGGAACCCACGAAACAAGCAACCAGCGACACCAATCACAAGGGCATATGGGCCATCTCAGAAAGCTACAGAGGCAGGTTCCAGGTAGGTTCAACCTCCAATACTTAAGATCTCAATACTTGTTGTCACTCTATCATTAGCCTAGTGTTTTTGTTTTTTATTTTTTTTCAGTGTTTATGCAGTTCTTGTAGTGTTTTTAGTACTCTGCAGTGTTTTTTAATGTTTTTGTAGTGTTTTTATGTTTTTTTGCAGTTTTTTTAGTGGTCTGCACTAAAGAACATAAGAATGGAGGAACACTGTAGCCATACAAGAGAGGTCCATCTCTAAACCAACCATTTCCACTCACATACTTCTCCAACCTTTTCCCGAAGTTACCCATGAATTAGCTTCAGTACCATATTTACTAATCACACCCAGCCCCTCTCACTCATATATTTGTCCAATCTCTGTTTAAAGCTACCCAAGAGCCTAGCCTCTTATTACCCCACTCGGAAGACTGTTCCATGCATAAACAACTCTGTTTGGAAAACCAGTATTTACCCATGTCCTTTCCAAATCTCAATTTATCTAACTTAAATCCGTTACGCATAAGGTAGCCTCTCATAATCTGACTTTACTTTTTCCTGCAGTGAGAGTTAACTTTGCTTCTCTTGCAGGAAGCACCGTCTGGCACTGTGGGTCGAGGCAAGAGACAGCAGCTCTGGGAGACGTACTATGGCACTGCCGGGTCTATTGACAGGACTCTCCCTCGTCACCTGGCACCACATCCTAACAGCCAGGCACCTTTTTGTACGGTGAGAGGACATTTATGTTGAAATGGTATAAAATACCGACAAGTTGATGATTAAGACACATGTGCAACAATTGGGTGTCTTTATTGATGAAACGTTTCGCCCACACAGTAGGCTTCTTCAGTCACATACAGAGGCAGCAGTGTAGTGAAGATTATGTAATGAGTCCATCAACCATGAAGAAATAGTATTTGGGGACTGACCATCTCAAATACTGCTGCACCTGCTGCCTCTGTATTTGACTGAAGAAGCCTAATGTGTAGGTGAAACGTTTAAAAAAAAATACCCAACTGTTACACACGTGAGAGGGCATTTACACGCATCACCTCCCACTATCTTACTCAACTCTGGTTTTAATATTGCTTACTGGACAGTATACTATAACCAAGAGGTGTATATCTATATATATATATATATATATATATATATATATATATATATATATATATATATATATATATATATATATATATATATATATATATATATATATACACTAAGAGTATACTTTACAACCTGTTTTAAGGATTAAAGATTTCTCGACTGATTATATACAGCCTTCAGGGACGCATCTACTGTGAAATTAATCAAGCCTAAGCTTCAGGGCCCCTAATCCCGGAGGGGCCCCAGAAGCCACTTCAGTCCATATTGCTTAAAATTTTGGGGTCTACTGTATGAGAAGCGGTTGTGAAGGGGCCCCATAACAGTCCAAGCTTCGTATACTTCTTGCCCTGTGTCCTGACAAACCTTACCTAACCTAACCTCGTATACTTGAAGAGTTGGTATAAATCATATATGTGGTGCTGGGTATATACACCGAGATGTAAGTCTCCATATTCACAAATGTGTATACTCAGTGAAGGCTGTGTGCTTGTGTATATATAAACACAGTTTTCTAGTGATTCTGATTTCTGGCGGACAAACATAAGAACATAAGAAAGGAGGAACACTTCAGCAGGCCTGTTGGCCCATACTAGGCAGGTTCTTTACAATCCACAATCCATCCCAGCAGCCATGATGACCATTATGATTATTAGGCTTTCATTCCCTTGAACCAACCATCCTCATATATATATATATATATATATATATATATATATATATATATATATATATATATATATATATATATTATATATATATATATATATATATATATATATATATATATATATATATATATATTATATATATATATATATATATATATATATATATATATATATATATATATATATATATATATATATATATATATATATATATATATATATATATATGCAAGACAACCATTATGAAAAATAGAGGAATTCCAAGCGCTTTCGTGACTATCACATTATCAAGGAACTATAAAATGAAACATGACAAGAAGGCTTATAAAGGGCAAGAGTACACCTCACAGTCTTGCCCCTTTATAAGCCTTCTTGTCATGTTTCCTTTATAGTTCCTTGATAATGTGAATAGTCATGAAATCGCTTGGAATTCCTTTATTTTTCATAGTGGTTGTCTTGCATATTTTGATATCACCTGTTTACTGTGATCTTTTTATATATATATATATATATATATATATATATATATATATATATATATATATATATATATATATATATATATATATATATATATATATATATATATATCTGTGAGTGCACATCACTCTGGGGACTTCCTCCAAACAGTTCCCATTTTGGCAATGAGAACACACCTCGACCCTAAGACCCTCCGTATTGCAGTGGCTCTGCGCCTTGCTGCCCCAATTCCCACGGAATATACATGTATTTGCGGCGATGCGCAAGCCGACCAATATGGTCTACATGGTCTAAACTGTTCCAAAACCAAGGGCTGGCATGCAAGACACAATGAAGTCAACGACATCATAAAGAGAACCCTTGCTACAGCTGGATGCCCAGCCGAGAGAGAGCCCCAACCACTAGCAGCCAACAATACCCACAACCCAGCAAACCGCCCAGATGGGATCACCATCTATCCTTGGAAGAATGGCAAGCTCTTAGCATGGGACTATACCTGTGTGTCGACACTGGCTGACACCTACATCCATCACAGTGTCGGGCGACAGGGAGGAGCTACTGACCACAGGGAGAGGTACAAGATCGGCAAGTACAGGGACATAAGCCAACAGTATCAATTTGTCCCAGTGGGATCAGAGACCATGGGATCATGGGGAAAAAATGCAACATGTTTCCTTAAAGAACTGCGTTCCATACTCATTGACACCACCAGGGACCCAAGGGCAGCCACTTTCATGTTCCAGCGGCTCAGCTGGCCATCCAGAGGGAAAATGCATGCTGCATTCTGGGCTCGCGTCCGACTTCGGAGGAGCTGGAGGAGATTCATAATCTTCGATATATTGTACCAATGTTTTCATGTTCATGTTTGTGTTTTCTGTCAATGTATATATATATATATATATATATATATATATATATATATATATATATATATATATATATATATATATATTAATGACCTATAAAAGAAGTGGTTAGACCTTAAACTTTAGCAACTTACTAACATAGTTTGAACTCCTCAGAATCCTGGGCCCTGCCACGACTTCACCTTGGACCTGAGACGTTCAGACAAGCTAAGAAAGCGTTCCGAGGCGAGGAGAAGACGTCGAAGATGCTACGTTATCATCTTAGTGATAGTGGCTCTCTGTGTCTTCCTGGGCGTGGTGGTCGCTGTATCTTTCTACTACACAAGGGGCGAAAAGTTCTTTGGACCCATGTAAAAAAATACACACATACACACACAAACACACACACACACACATACACAGCCCGTTGGCGTTTGTAAGCACCACGAGTCGATATTTGTAAACACAGCCTACTGGCATTTGTAAACACTGCCTACTGGCATGTGTGAACACAGCCTATTGACTTTGTAAGCAAAGAACATCGAAATTTGTAAATACGACCTATGTAAAGACAGCCTATTGACTTTTGTAAACCTACTGACCTATGCAAATACAACCTATTGGCATTTGTAAACACCCTAATGACTTTTATAAACACGATCAGTTGACAAATGTAAACACTTGATAGACCTATATAAACAACTTACTATGTAAACAGCCTACTGGCTATACAAACATATTGAGCTTATAAACACAATCTATTTGTGTAGATACAATAATGCGATCACAGACTGGTCATATGACATTGCTATTATACCACAGAGTTAGTTTTGTAGTGCAGGAAGACCCTGGTCGTTGCTTGCCTGATCAATCAAGCTGTTAATACTCGCCACCTGCAGGCCAACGGTCAGAAAATTGGACTGTTTTGTTTGTAAGTCACACTGACCTGCCCCAGGAAGTCTCAATTTATGTAGAATCTAGGTAATAAGGACAACTTTTCACGACACTATGTTTCGATTGAGCGAAAAGTGGTCTTGGAGGCTTCCTGCATGTGTTTGACGTTACTTGATTGTTGAAAATGAATACACGTGTAATATTTGGGTATATTTATTGATGAAACGTTTCACCTACGCGGTAGGCTTCTTCAGTTAAATGCTGATAATGGATCGTAGGCAGCAGAAGTGACGAGGTAAAGATTATATCAGTCCACCCACCTTTGAGAAATAGTTTGAGGTGGTCAGTCCCTCAGCCTGGAGAAGAGGGACTGACCACCTCGAATCTTGACTGAAGAATCCTGTCGTGTAGGTGAAACGATTCAACAATAGACACCCAACTGCTGCACATGTGTCTTACGCTTAATTTCTAGACTGATGGCAAGACACCATTCTCAATATAAAGATTTTTTGGTCCATATAACCGAGGTCTTCCACTGGTTTACCGGCCCATTCAATGTAAATATTAAAGATTGTGATAATTGGCTTAGAAAAACAAGTTGAAAATTATGATAATTGTGCAACATTTGGGTTCTCCAGTCAGTGGCTTCTTCAGTCCAATACAAAGAACTGTGGGGAAAAAGAGGAGGAGTTTGAGGTAATCAGTCCCTCAGCCTGGAGTTGATGTGTTCAGTCCATCAATCTTGAAGACTGATGAACTGAACACATCGACTCCAGGTCGAGGGACTGATTACCGCAAAATCCTCCTCTCCTTCCACCGTTCTTCCTTGTATTAGACTGAAGAAGCCACTGCCTGCCGAAACGTTTCCTAAATAAAAATACTCAAATGTTGCACAAGTGTCTTATTTTTCATTACAGATCAACATGAAACTTACTGGCAGACTTTCAACCCTATTTAGTTAACACGTCACTAAATAATATTAAAAAAAAGCAGGTTAAGTTCGTTAAGAAACAGGACAAATATTTCCTGACGAAGGATTCAATTCTATTCTAAGTGATTTGCCGGTATGGATCCCGGCCCGAGTCTCTTCCAATTTGGTGACCCAGCAGTGGCTCCCTGGTAGGGCAGTGTCGTTCATCTTCGTGTCTCTTACTTGCGTGGCAGTCCTTCGGTGGGAAGAAGGGTCCTCTCCGGGTCTATTCCAGATGGCGACCCGGCTCCGGCTCCCTGTCGGGGGGAGTATCATAGACCAATGTCTCCCATGGGAGGAGGTACAAGTACCCCCTCATCGTTGGGATCAACTGTCCCCTGGCCTAGCCACTTTCCCCACCAGCACGGGGCTGGTAGGCCTCTCTGGTCTGCCATCTGGTCTTGCGAGCTGTAGATGGTAGCAAGCACCTACCCTGCCCTAGAAGGACTAAGCATGGTGTCGATACGGAACAAAGGTTAGTTAGTTAGTTCAGACTCTCAGGTAAGGACCCACTAGGGGCGAGGGGGAAGTGGGGACAGAAGAAGAATAGCCGGTGACAGGAAGAGCTTAAGTAGAAGAGAAAGAGTCAGGACTAAACCCAACAGTCTAACTACTATTAATTCGGAACAAAGGAAATTTTTTGAAAGTGTATTTAGTGTTTTTTACTGATGACTAGCTTTGATAATTCACTCTGAAACTATCCTATGTCTTGTATGTTGTGATGTATTTATATTTTAAGGATTTTGTATATATATTACTAACTCCATAAGCCTCAATTTTTGTGCAATATTTACTAGAAGGACGATGAGTGCTACTCGATTCACAAAAAAGGGGTTGATGGGGTGTATATTAACAGGGGATCACTCTAAAATTAATCCCCCCCCCCATCCTGCCCAAGAAAACAAAACGTGTGTAGTAAATTCCTAGCAGAGATTAGGCAAATTATATTTGATATTATGTAGGTTTTAGGAAGATTAAGTTAGGAAACTGTGTCAGTTCTGGTGGAAAAGAAAGTGTTGGCTTATCAGAAATCTGAAAAAAAAAAAAAAAAAAAAAAATCATAGCAAGGTGCATTGTTTATAAGATTCAGTCTTATGTATGTAATCTCTTGAGAGGGGATATATACTGTATATGTATGTGTATAGTATATATATATATATATATATATATATATATATATATATATATATAGTATATATATATATTTTTATTAACACATAGGCCGTTTCCCACCAAGGCAGGTGGCCCGACAAAGAAAAACTTTCATCATCACTCACTCCATCACTGTCTTGCCAGAGGTGTGCTTACACTACAGCTACAAAACTGCAACATTAACACCCCTCCTTCAGAGTGCCGGCACTGTACTACCATCTCCAGGACTCAAGTCCGGCCTGCCGGTTTCCCTGAAACCCTTCATAAATGTTACCTTGCTTACACTCCAACAGCACGTCAAGTCCTAAAAACCATTTGTCTCCATTCACTCCTATCTAACACGCTCACGCACGCTTGCTGGAAGTCCAAGCCCCTCGCATACAAAACCTCCTTTACCCCCTCCCTCCAACCTTTTCTAGGCCGACCCCTACCCCGGCTTCCCTCCACTACAGATTTATACACTCTCGAAGTCATTCTATTTTGATCCATCCTCTCTACATGTCCAAACCACTTCAACAACCCCTCCTCAGCCCTCTGGATAATAGTTTTAGTAATCCAACACCTCCTAATTTCCAAACTACGGATTCTCTGCATTATATTCACACCACACATTGCCCTCAGACATGACATCTCCACTGCCTCCAGCCTTCTCCTTGTTGCAACATTCACAACCCATGTCTCACACCCATACAAGTGTTGGTATAACTATACTCTCATACATTCCTCTTTGCTATATATATATATATATATATATATATATATATATATATATATATATATATATATATATATATATATATATATATATACACGAGGGACGCTTGCTAAAACTTAGTCTTAGCAAGGTATCCTCAGAATGAATCTGGTGAGATTTCTTGCTCATTTCTGAAACTGTGCATGCTCCTGATGATGTGTTGATTGCAATACGAAAGGCCTAGAGCTATTATTCAACTCCCCCACACACGAAGAGGTGTATGTCTCTCAGTGTAAATATGCTGAGAGTTCAATCTCTATTTTAGGTATTAAAGTTTTCTTAGTAATAATGGAAGAATTACTGACGACGTTAGGTAGATGGACTAGATGCAATAATGTGACATTTTATTGAGGGAACGTTTCGCTCTCCAGGAGCTTTATGAAGCCGTTGCAAACAATACAAGCTCCTGGAGAGCGAAACGTTGCCACAATAAAATGTCATGTTATTGTCTAGTATTGTTGTCTAATGGTAACAAGGCTATTGCAGCCTTAACGACCCTAGTGATGTCTCATAAGTCACCATTAACCAACCAATCACCAGTGATATTATGCATTTTTGTACACTCCATGTATGGGCAAAGTTGATAAGACAGGTGCAACAGTCAGGTATCTTTATTTCGAAGAGTATCGCCTACTCAGCAGGCTTCTTCAGTCGAGTACAGAGGAGGCAGTAGAAGCCGTAGAGATGTAAAGACGATGTGGAAAATTTTGATTTTTCTTAAATTCAGCATGTATAAATTTGAACTATATAATATTTATATTAAAATGATTTGACCCTTCGAGAAATTTTGAATGAGGGGGATGCAGAACAGCCTGGGGAGTGACACAGGGGGGACACGCCATTTGTAATTTGTGGCCACTGGTTGTCGTGGAAAATTCAGCTAATAATCCGGTGTCTTTGTGGCCAAGTTCGGGGTTTCCAGCCTGAATTTGTAATAGGAACTCATGTTAATGTCCCCTGCTGAAGAATTAGGACAGGAAATTTGCGGGACCTTAAGAGTCACATGTGGATAGCGGAAGATAAGTTATACAACCATCACTCACAGGGAAGTGCACCATTAGTCCATTCATTTAGATCTCTAGCTGGCCAATGTAGGGTCTAGGCTGGTGTGGTGTGATCCATGTACAGTAATTAAATGGTAAGTGGTAATACAAATTTCTTTTGTGTACCCAACAAGCCTAATCATATACAGTCCACAATTTTAATTTACCAGAGTAGCTGGTTTTAATATTGTAATCATTAATTTAGTGAGTAGTGATGAAGTGGGCATCGAGGGAGTTACAGTCCTGCGACCTACTGTCACTTAAATCCCACCCAAATTACTTGCCTGTAATAATTCAGGTAATAAACCTCATGCAGGTAATTTCTCACAATTCACAAAAGACGATGTCATCAGTCCATCACCCATGAAGACGTAGTTTTGGTCAGTCCGTCAGCCTGGAGAAGAGTATTGCTCCGTAGTCTGGAACAACATTATGGAGACTTATATACTGTCGACTGGAGAGGCGGAGCTCGCTAGTAGAATGTGATTGAGGCTGAGGGACTGACCACCTCAAAACTACGTCTTCAAGGGTGATGGACTGATGACATCGTTTTCACAACTCTACTGCTTCTGCTGCCTCGGTACTAGACTGAAAAAGCCTACTGTGTAGACGAAACGTTTCTGAATAAGGATACCTAACTGCTGTACCTGTGTCTGACTTATCAACTTCTCGGTATTATGTACCTTAGAATATTCAAGGCTAAGTAGTCCTGAGAAATTCATAGTTGTTTAATTTAACAAATACGTTAGGTTAGAAAAAATTTAAACCTGGTTGCCAAGTATATTATGTCTCAACATTAGGTTAGATAGGTTCGTCAGGACACAGGACAAGTGTGTCCTGACGCGGGTCCATTCTCATCTTAGTCAGGGAAGAAGTTTGAAAGGTGTTTTTTGTATATATATATTTTTGATGTGTAACTTTTCTAAAGTGATGGGGAAAAAGGATGCAATTTTGTAAATGAAAAATCGTTTTTTTAATCCGTCCATTTTTTTTGTATATAATAAATTTGTAGTAGAAGTGAAACCTGTGATTGTTGAACGAGACTCATGTAACACTTAGGTGTGTTGTGATGTTTCGTCAGTCAGTGGCGTCTTCAGTCCAATATAGAGAAGAATGTTGGTAGATCAAGAGTTTGAGGTAATCAGTCCCCTCAGCCTGGAGTCGATGTCATTGGTACATCATGTGGTTATAATTATAACCTTAATTTTTAAAGTGGTGGAGAGGTAAGCCAGTGGAAGGCCTCGGTCAGATGACCAAAAGCTCCAACTGAGGGTCATCATACAATTAAGACCCGCGTCAGGAAACACTTGTCCTTTTTCCTGACGAATCTTACCTAACCTAATCCATCAGTCGATGGACTGATAGCATCCACTCCAGGCTGAGGGACTGATTACCCCAAACTCCTCATCCTCCACTGATATTCTATATATGTATTCGACTGAAGAAGCCACTGGCTGGTGAAACGTTTCCTCAATAAAGATACCCAAGTGCTGTACATGTGTCTATCCATCAACTTGTGGGTTTAAAGAACCAGTTATCTACAAACCCTCTGCTTGTCGTTCATATACATGGCGTTTCAAATTGTTTTACCCAATTTCAGAGCAATATATACTGAAATTGGGCCCATCCTTTTGAAACACCTTGTATTTTGCTTCGGCTATTTTTTTTCCACTATCTGACAAATAAAAATTGCGTAAACTATTATATTTTTCTATATTCCTCACAGAGATGTGTACTACTACTAGTAATAATATTTTAATTTACTACCAGTACATGTACAAGGTATACAGACCATAGCTGACATCAATGACATACTACTATATAGAAAGCCCCTTGTTATGCTGAGCATTTCCCGCAAATTAGGTCAGTTTTGTCCCAGGATGCGACCCACACCAGTCCACTAACACCCAGGATACGACCCGCACCAGTCCACTAACACCCAGGATGCGACCCACACCAGTCCACTAACACCCAGGTACCTATTTTACTGATGGGTGAACATGGACAACCGGTTTACAGAAACACGTCCAATGTTTCTACCCTCGCCGGGAATCTAACCCGGACCCTCACGGTGTGAAGCGAGAACCTTAGCCACCAGGCCAAGGGGCCACTGTGGTGGAATTACCCACAGTATGTTAGGTAAAAGGACACAAAAGCAACTAATTTCATATTTTATTGTGGCAACGTTTTGCTCTCTAGGAGCTTTATCAACGGCTTGATGAAGTTTCTGGTGAGCGAAACGTTGCCACAATATAATGTCACATTACTAGCACATGTGTCCTTTTACCCAACAAAGATATGTACGCTGGAGCTGTGACTCGACCCCTGCAACAACTTATTGGTGAGTAAATATTTACAATGTGTTTTTAATTAAAAGATGGACACGATTTGTAATATATACTGCTTTGAATTTGGGTCCATCACACTGAGTGTCCGTGGTTCAATACCCGGCATGGGCGGAAACTGTGGAAAATATGGGTATTTTCCCGAAAGTTATACTGGATAAACTTACCAATGTGAATATATATCCTTAACGTGTTGTTGTTGGTTCACATTTTACTTGGGATTGGAAGAAGGAACCAACAGAAAGGTCTTAGCGCATGCGTGGAGAGACTCATGGCTTGGGTCAGGAAGCGTGGGTGCTTGGCTTGGGTCAGGAAGCGTGGGTGCTTGGCTTGGGTCAGGAAGCGTGGGTGCTTGGCTTGGGTCAGGAAGCGTGGGTGCTTGGCTTGGGTCAGGAAGCGTGGGTGCTTGGCTTGGGTCAGGAAGCGTGGGTGCTTGGCTTGGGTCAGGAAGCGTGGGTGCTTGGCTTGGGTCAGGAAGCGTGGGTGCTTGGCTTGGGTCAGGAAGCGTGGGTGCTTGGCTGGTCAGGAAGCGTGGGTGCTTGGCTTGGGACAGGAAGCGTGGGTGCTTGGCTTGGGTCAGGAAGCGTGGGTGCTTGGCTTGGGTCAGGAAGCGTGGGTGCTTGGCTTGGGTCAGGAAGCGTGGGTGCTTGGCTTGGGTCAGGAAGCGTGGGTGCTTGGCTTGGGTCAGGAAGCGTGGGTGCTTGGCTTGGGTCAGGAAGCGTGGGAGAGAGTGCGTGAGTATGCCCAAAAATGGCATGGGTATCTGACTAGAGTGGAGTCAGGCATTTGGCGTTTGCGGAGGCCAAAACGGAATTAGTGGCCCCACTTCACAATAGGAAGTGTCGTAATCGTTCTCAGTGTATAATGAGGGACATCAAGTCCGGAAACCGCTATAATAGGGTGGTAATTTGTTAAATAGCGAGTGATGCGACGGCGCCATGACGAGTGTTCGGTGGGAGAAATACACTTCGGTTTGATCATTGTTCATCCGACACAAATATTAATGGATCAACTTTTAATGAGTGTAAATTAGTGAGACATAAAGTCGCCTTGTGAACGATGGAGAAATT
Organism: Cherax destructor; assembly: GCA_009830355.1. Taxonomy (NCBI): domain Eukaryota; kingdom Metazoa; phylum Arthropoda; class Malacostraca; order Decapoda; family Parastacidae; genus Cherax; species Cherax destructor. The sequence goes on from WNWK01000989.1 coordinate 285,903, forward strand.
AGTGATAATAAACTTAAATTAAGGGAATAGGTGAAGGGATGCAAGTCGCCATTCCCCGGTTGAGCACATGTCAATTGACCTCACACTCGTGTCCCGAGGATTGTTGAGGTGTTAAGGGGCCAAGACTCCTTAATCGGAACAAATTAACTGGTGGAGGAGGAGGAGGTGTTGATTCGCCGGGAATTCTCCCGGTCCGGGTCTATTCCAGATGGTGACCCGGCTCCGGCTCCCTGTCGTGGGAGTATCTGAGACCTATGTTCCCATGGGAGGAGGTACAAGTACCCCCTCATCGTTGGGACCAACTGGCTCCAGGCCTAGCCACATTCCCCACCCGCACGGGGCTCGTAGGGAGAAGCTAGGCCTCTCTGGTCTGCTATCTTCCCCGCCCCAGGGAGGCTGATGGGAAGGGCAGTCTTGCGAGCTGCAGATGGTAGGAAGCTCTACCTTTGGCACCTACCCTGCCCTAAAAGGGCTGAGCATTGTGTATCCGACCAATCCAACTGATAACATCGTCCTGTTAGGAAAGACAAGGAATGCTGCCTCCTCACCCACAGCTAAGTAACCTTTCTTATTATATCAACCCCATAGCTGGCCAGTTAGGTGTTATAATAGGACAGGTACTGTGGGTGTTTCAATGATCTCCAATGACCATCAATAATATTGGGTAAGTGATGGTCTTATCGTGTTGGTGTGTGTACTTTCTTCCCTTCTCTTTCTAATCAGTCCATTTACATATACTCTCTCTCTTGTTGATTCGCCGGAACTCTCCCGGCCCGGGCCTTTTCCAAGTGGTGGCCCGGCCTTGGCTCCCTTTCTCGGGAAAATCTCAGACCAATGTCTGCCATGGGAGGAGGTACAAGTACCTCCTCATCTGTGGGACCAACTGTCCCCAGGCCTAGCCACATTCCCCGCCCTCACGGGGTTCGTAGGGAGAAGCTAGGCCCATCTTTGGTCTGCCATCTTCCCAGCCCCAGGGGAGCTAATGGGAATAGCAGTCTTGTGAGCCGCAGGTGATAGCAAGCTCTGGCTCGGGCACCTACCCTGCCCTAGAAGGGCTAGGCATGGTGTCGATCTTACATATACAGTCCACAACTATTGTTGCATCGTACGTTCTGGTGCGATCTACTGTAATTTATAATACTGCTCTAGGATAGATGTGCTAAGAGTGTGTGGGATATCAAGGGGGTCGTTTTCTACGACCAGGGACGACTTAAATTTTCTCACACGCCTCAACAGGGGTAACTTCTGTAAATAATATATAGCGGTCACCTCCCGTTGAGATTATTTGTATGTAAGTGTTGGTGAAGCCCATACAGGTAGTCTCATAATTCCCCACAGAAACATTGGGTGTGTCACCTTACACCTGCTGTCCCTGTTCACCCAGTAGTAAGCAGGTATCCGGGTGTTAGTCACCTTACACCTGCTGTCCTTGTTTGATAATTATCAAACAAGGACAGCATACATACAGTTACATAGATTATCATAGGTTATAATCTATGATAATATATGTAACTGCATTTGTGTATACCTGAATAAACTTACTTACTTGTTCACCTAGCAGTAAGTAGGTACCGTTTCGCAACACATTAACATAGTCTACCATCTCGCAACACATTAAACTAAAGAAAACGTAAATGTTAAAGGGATAACCACACCAAAACGAAGCTCTTCTCAATGGACATTAAATATGGAGATATACAACTTTATTTATTTTCTGCAGTACACGAAATGTTGCTTACATGTGATAAAATATTGTTAAACATAAAAGACAGCCATTAACATGTTGTGTATTTCGGGCAGTTAGTGAGTAAATTGATTTTGTTGGGATTAAATACTTGAGGGGTCATTACAAGACTATACCTGGAGAGGGTTTCTGGGGTCAACGCCCCCGCCGCCCGGTCTGTGACCAGGCCTCATGGTGGATCAGGGCCTGATCAACCAGGCTGTTGATCAGGCTAAGACAGTAAAGCCACTCTCATCGGGGATTGGCTTATTTCCATTGTGGGGCAACAGGTGTTATGGATTATGTACAATGTTTTCGCTCCTCCGAAGATCGAACCCCAGTCCCTGAGTGTGTGAAATGGGTCCGCTACCTAATAATAATCTTCATTTCTACAAGTACATGATACAACTTATACAGACCATAGCTGACATCAGTGACATACTAGAAAGTCCCTGGTTATGTATAGCATTTCCCGCAACTTAGGTTAATTTTGTCCCCAGATTGCCACCCACACCAGTCGACTAACACCCAGGTACCTACTTACTGCTTGGTGAACAGTTTCCTTAAGACACTTGCTGTTTCTGTTCACCTAGCAGTAAGTAGGTACCTGGGTGGTAGCCACTTTGCACCTGCTGTCCATGTTCACCTAGCAGTAAGTAGGTACCTGGGTATTAGTCGACTTGTGTGGGTGGCATCCTGGGAGACAAAATTAACCTAAGTTACGGGAAATGCTCTACATAACCAGGGACTTTCTATATAGTATGTTACTGATGTCAGCTATGGTGTGTATAAGTTGTATCATGTACTTGTAGAAATAAAGATTATTATTATTATTATTATTATTATTATTATTATTATTATCAAGAGGTCCTTGTAGTATAGTGTTCAACCTCCTATAGCGGCCAGTTCGTGCAGCAAGACCTGCAGGATTCTCGCCTAGTTTACCTCGTCTGGGAGATGGCATGATTTAACTAAAGTCATATCAGGTACCCCTTGTGGCGTTGTGGGTATCTGTGAGTACCCTGGTGGTGTTGTGAGTATCTGTGAGTACCCTGGTGGTGTTGTATCTGTGAGTACCCTGGTGGTGTTGTGGGTATATGTGAGTGCCCTGGTGGCGTTGTATCTGTGAGTACCCGGGTGGTGTTGTGGGTATCTGTGAGTACCATGGTGGTGTTGTGGGTATCTGTGAGTACCCAGGTGGTATTGTTGATGGCCGTATAAGGTCCATGAGAGAGAGTTTAGTTAGTTTGATATCTTTATTATGCACCCCATACCCATCCTGTGGGCGGTAGTCAAAAGATTACAGAGGTGGAGAGAGAGGATGCTCACATATCGGCCCTATTCTCTTTTGGTACCCATGGTGGTGTCGTGGGTATCTCTGAGTACCCTAGTGGTGGTGTGGGTATCTCTAAGAGGCCAGATAAGGAAGCTGAGGGACAGGATGCCCACTACCAGAATCTGCAGGAGCCAGCGGAGAGTGGTGGAGGGGTGGAGTTGGAGGCTGCCACAACACAGGTAAGCTGCGTACGTCACCTCCAACACGTGGATCACCATCACTGGTACGAACCTGCGGGTGTGGGGGAGTTTGTTTAAGTTTAACATGTTATTATGCACCTCATACCCATGGTGTGGGCGGTAGTCAAAAGATTACAGAGGTACATAATGGGTCTAGGGACTGGGCCCCAAAGTTTTGTTATCTGGACAAGTTACATTTGTAATGAACTATTTACATGTTTATATCTGGTCACAATCGTAATGAGTTAGGGGGAGAAGCTGTGATGTTATATAACATCGTTCAATTTACAGCTCTTGTCCCTCCTTAGCTCATTTACAAGCTAAGAACATTTGTTGTATCTCAACTCATTGATAGGTTATACTCTATCCTCTCTCTCACACACAGAATCCATACATAGCTTTAAGAAGAGATACGATATAGTGCTTTTAGAAGAGAGAGAGAGAGTGGACCTATAGCGACCAGCAAAGAGGCGGGGCCAGGAGCTGTAAATCGAACCCTGTAACCACAAATAGGCGAGTACAAATAGGTTACAGTGCAAGCAACACAGCAAGCCACAGGTAACTTCTCACACTAATCTGACGAAGGTATTGTGTTGGGTACCCAGCCAGAGGAGGAACTGCCCGAACAACCCAAGCCACGGTCGATCAAACACTTCCGGACACTGCCAAGTTAGCTGCCAAGGGAGAGAGAGACCAAGAATTAACGCTTTTGAACGCGCCTAGAAATTCACCTCTCCAAACCCGTAAAATGTATCTTTCTACATGCATACATGTATACACACGTCAAAAAACAGCATTGTATATGTGTCAGTATATTTGCACTAAGAGTTTATGTTAATAATTCCTTTTCAATGACACTGTATATTCGACAGACTTGAAACCAAGTACGTACTACGTACAAGGCATTTGTTTAACCCTATAACCATAATTTTTAAAGTGGTGGAGTGGTAAGCCAGTGGAAGGCCTCGGTCAGATGACCAAAAGCTCCAGCTGTGGGTCATCATATGACTAAGGCCAGCGTCAGGAAACACTTGTCCTGTTTCCTGACAAACCTTACCTAACCTAACATAACCTAACCTGACCTAACCTAACCTAACCTATCCTAACCTAACCTAACCTATCCTAACCTAACCTGTAGACAGCCTGCATAGACAGTCTGGATAGACAGTCTATGCTGTCTGCCAGCTGAGTTCATGTTTCAAGCCATGCTCATGCTGCCACCTATAGGCCCATACCCACTTCAGTCAGCCCCACCATGTTCCTTTCTTACTTCTCGTCCAGGCATCCTAGAGTAAACAAGGCCTACTCCTCTCTCCCTTGCAGGCAAGGCCCTCCCAGGCCATGGGCACAAAAACACTGCCTGTGTACCCTCACCCTCCGAAGCCTTATCATTGCTACCTCGCCTTGACGATACAATAAACACTGTTTATAAACCTAACCTAACCTATCCTAACCTAACCTATCCTAACCTAACCTATCCTAACCTAACCTATCCTAACCTAATAGGTGTTAACCTGTAATACGCTACAACAACGTTATATCACCTTCACCGTGTTAACGTACTTATGTGTGTGTACTCACCTAGTTGTGGTTGCAGGGGTCGATTCACAGCTCCTGGCTCTGCCTCTTCACTGGTCGCTACTAGGCCCACTCTCTCTTCCTGCTCCATGAGCTTTATCATACCTCTTCTTAAAGCTATGTATGGATCCTGCCTGCACTACATCACTTTCCAGACTGTTCCACTTCCTGACAACTCTGTGACTGAAGAAATACTTCCTAACATCCCTGTAACTGTGTGACTGTGTGTCCAGCAGCGACTGAAGCAACACATGATACGACTGGACACACTAATATGGTATAAATTAGTAATGTAGGTTGACTACCGCCCATACCCATGGTGTGGGCGGCAGTCAAACGATAACAGAGGTACATAACGGGGCCAGGGACTGTACCTGAACATTAGGTGAGTACACACACACACATATACACATGTGGTAATGCTTTATTTACAGTGAGCAAAGTCAGGGTATTTTTCCAGAATGGTTTGTAATATACCACTGTGGATAAAATACTTTGACATATCTTGAACATTTCTGAGTGATTTGTCTCTGAATTCATTAATTTTATCGCACTCCAGTACATAATGACGCAGGGTGTGACAATAGTCCAACTGGCAAAGTTTACATTTCGTTTAGTCTACCAAAGTATCGTCACTCACTGCCATCAGCACCAGTCCTGAGCCTATGAAGAGCGTGTAGGCTGGTGGTGTCAAGACGAAGTAGTCTGGCGACACCTGACTCCTTTCCCAGGCACCAGCAGCCATCGTCACCAGGTCTACCGGACGGAGAAACAAGATATATAATAATACCTTTATTTACTACATGTACAAGGTATACAGACCATAGCTGACATCAATGACATACTACTATATAGAAAGCCCCTTGTTATGCTGAGCATTTCCCGCAAATTAGGTCAGTTTTGTCCCAGGATGCGACCCACACCAGTCCACTAACACCCAGGTACCCATTTTATACTGATGAGTGAACAGGGACAGGTGTCTTATGGAAACACGTCCTAATGTTTTCCAGCCGTACGGAGATTCGAACTCCGGACCTCAGTGTGTGAGGTGAGTGCGCTGGCGATCCAGCTACGGGACACCTAAGAAAGGTTAACGAAGGAGGAAAAATATGCAAAACAAAAATTATATAAAGAATTATCAACAGCATACATAAGGGGGATTACCAATAGACCCCTGGTTGTCTTCAAGACCCCTGACTGTCTTCAAGACCCCTGGCTGTCTTCAAGAAGGCACTGGACAGGCACCTAAAGCCAGTACCTGACCAACCGGGTTGTGGTTCGTACGTTGGACTGCGTGCGACCAGCAGTAACAGCCTGGTTGATCAGACCCTGATCCACCATGAGGCCTGGTCTCAGACCGAGCCGCGGGGGCGTTGACCTCCGAAACCCTCTCCAGGTAAACAAGTGGATTACTGGAATATTTTAATACTAAGGGGTTTCTACCTACCTGAAGGGTATTCCGGGGGTCAACGCCCCCGCGGCCAGGTCCACATATGTATATTTAATACAGAAGTAAGGCTGTTGAGTCAACAGTGTTGACGATAAAAATAAATACCACAATAGAGGGAGCGACCAGCAGTACGACCTCCCTTGAGAGTGTCTTGTGGACGACTAAAATCATCATGGTCGTGGGGGAGAGATGGGGAATGGGGGTAATGGGAGCCGGGAAATGAGGGAAGAAGTGAGTTATGGGGAGCCTTATCACGAGTAACAGTAACAGTTAGTGCATGGTTGGGGATCTGGGGGGGGGGTGAAGGGCAAAAGAAATTCGATCCAGTACCTCGGATCAAGAGCCCCTTCCCCAGCATCGAGAGAGAGAGAGAGAGAGAGAGAGAGAGAGAGAGAGAGAGAGAGAGAGAGAGAGAGAGAGAGAGAGAGAGAGAGAGAATGATGACTTTCAATATGAGGGTAATATCGACATGGTAATCATGCAAGTGTATTAATCTCTTCATTAAATACCCAGTCACGAACTGGACAGAGACATACAGAGAGAGAGAGACAGAGAGAGAGAGAGACAGAGACAGACAGAGACAGACAGAGAGAGACATACAGAGAGAGACAGACAGAGAGAGACAGAGACAGACAGAGAGAGAGACTGACATACAGACAGATGGACAGACATATATACAGACATTCATACAGATATTCATACAGACAGACAAAGTAATAATATCTTAATTTACTACCAGTACATGTACAAGGTATACAGACCATAGCTGACATCAATGACATACTACTATATAGAAAGTCCCTTGTTATGCAGAGCATTTCCCGTAAATTAGGTCAGTTTTGTCCCAGGATGCGACCCACACCAGTCCACTAACACCCAGGTACCCATTTTACTGATGGGTGAACATAGACAACCAGTGTAAAGAAACACGCCCAATGTTTCTACCCTCGCCGGGAATCGAACCCAGACCCTCACCGTGTGAAACGAGAACTTTAGCCACCATTCCACGGGGCACCTATAGACAGACAGACATACATGCAGACAGACAGACATACAGACAGAAATACAGAGACTTAGATACAGAAAGAAATACAGAGACTTAGATACAGACAGAAATACAGAGACTTACAGACAGATATACAGACAGATACATAGGCAGACAGATAGATAGATAGACAGAGAGGCAGATAGACAGAGGGAAGAATAGGAAAATATATATATATATATATATATATATATATATATATATATATATATATATATATATATATGTATATGCTATCCTAGATATCATATAATGCCAGAGGATTGATATGAAAAAACGCCACCAGTTCCTTGGAACAAGAGCATTTCACCTTCCAGAGGATCTCACCTTCAAGGACCATAACACCGTAGCAATCGCATCTGCTAGAAAAATGACAGGATGGATAATGAGAACCTTCAAAACCAGGGATGCCTAGTCCATGTTGACCCTTTTCAGGTCGCTTGTTCTATCTAGGCTGGAATATTGCTGCACACTAACTGCACCTTTCAAGGCAGGTGAAATTGCTGACCTTGAAAATGTGCAGAGAACCTTCACGGCACACATAACTGCGATAAACCACCTCAATTACTGGGAACGCTTGAAGTTCCTAAACCTGTACTCCCTAGAACGCAGGCGGGAGAGATACATTATTATATACACGTGGAAAATTCTCGAGGGATTAGTACCAAACTTGCACACGAGAGTCACTTCCTACGAAAGCAAAAGACTCGGCAGACGATGTAACATCCCCTCAATGAAAAGCAGGGGTGCCACTAGCACGTTGAGAGACAACACAGTAAGTGTCAGGGACCCAAGACTGTTCAACTGCCTCCCAGCATACATCAGGGGGATTACCAACAAACCCCTGGCTGCCTTCAAGCAGGCACCTAAAGTCGGTACCTGACCAGCCAGGCTGTGGTTCGTACGTTGGACTGCGTGTGGCCAACAGTAACAGCCTGGTTGATCATTCTGAGGAGGAGGAGGAGGTGTTGATTCACCGGGAATTCTCCCGGCCCGGGTCTTTACCAGATGGCGACCCGGCTCCGGCTCCTTGGCGTGGGAGTGTCAGAGACCTATGTCTCCCATGGGAGGGGATACCCCTCATCGGCGGGACGAACTGGCCCCAGGCCTAGCCACATTCCCCACCAGCACGAGGCATGGAGGTAGATAGATGCTAGGCCTCTCTGGTCTGCCACCTTCCCTAACAGGGAAGGGTAGGCTTACGAGCCGCAGATGGTAGCAAGCTCCAGCCTTGGCACCTATCCTGCCCTAGAAGGGCTGGGCATGGTGATCGACCCTTGTTATAAAAAACAAGGGTTTCTAAAAAATATCTTATTAATAAAAATAAGATACCAATTATACTATTATGATCATTCTGAACCTAACGGAAAAAAAAAATATATTTCATTGTGTTTGTTTATTATTAAATTATTGTAAACTTATCTAAAATATATTTAGTTGGATTAGGCTAAATTAAATTGCGCTTGTTATATTATAATTACAATATATTTTTAATATAATTATAATTATCAATTTTTACATTAATATAAATTAAAAAAAATATATATAAATATATAAGAGAAAATTTTTGAAAGGACTTTCATTCGCCACCAAGTGGTTTGCCCTTGAGCATAATGGCCGCAGGAATGAAGAAAAGTGTAAACACAGTTGAAATTGAACTGCTGAAGGAAGGGGTATGGATCATGAATCGACACCATGCCTAGCCCTTCTAGGGCAGGGTAGGTGCCTGAGCCAGAGCTTGCTTTCACCTGAGGCTCATAAGACTGCTATTCCCATTAGCTCCCCTGGGGCGGGGAAAATGGCAGACCAAAGATGGGCCTAGCTTCTCCCTACGAGCCCCGTGAGGGCGGGGAATGTGGCTAGGCCTGGGGACCGTTGGTCCCACAGATGAGGAGGTCCCACGTACCTCCTCCCATGGCAGACGTTAGTCTGAGATACTCCCGAGAAAGGGAACCAAGACCGGGCCACCACTTGGACAAGGCCGGGCCACCACTTGGACAAGGCCCGGGCCACCACTTGGACAAGGCCGGGCCACCACTTGGACAAGGCCGGGCCACCACTTGGACAAGGCCCGGGCCGGGAGAGTCCCGGCGAATCAACAAGAAGAAGGGGTATGGATACATGGCTATAGAGTGTCCTCGTTGAGAATAGCATTGTTAATAGATTACAAGGACTCCGGCCTCATCATTTAACACTCGTCCAGAGAGCCATTACTGTAAATACCCTTCTGTATAGTATGCATGTTATGTAGCAGCCATGTATCCTTTAACTACCGTGGTGATACAGAGGATTCAGATTCGGATTTTTAGGTTCTTGTGGTCCTCTAAGTGTGAAAGGTTGCGAAGGAAAGTCATCATGTTGCCAGTAAGAAGAGGAGGTTTGGGGTTATTCGATCTTCTAGGAGGAGGAGGTGTTGATTCGCCGGGAATTCTCCCGGCCCGGGTCTTTACCAGATGGCGACCCGGCTCCAGCTCCCTGTCGGTTGAGTAGCAGAGACCTATGTCTCCCATGAGAGGTGGTACCCCTCAGGGGAAGGACCAACTGGCCCCAGGCCTAGCCACATTCCCCACCAGCACGAGGGTGGTAGGTAGATAGATGCTAGGCCTCTCTGGTCTGCCACCTTCCCCGCCCCAAGGAGGCTGACAGGAAGGGCAGGCTTGCCAGACACAGATGGTAGCAAGCTCCAGCCTTGGCACCTACCCTGCCCTAGAAGGGCGGGGCATGGTGATCGACCGATCTTCGAAAACGGGTATTGTGTATTTACGTCAAAAGGGCAGTGCTGCATGCTGGACTGTAGTATATGTAAATGGACTGATTAGGAAGAAGGGGGGAAGAGAGTACACACACCAACACGATAAGACCATCACTTACCCAATATTATTGATGTCAAAGTATTTTATCCAATGTGGTATATTACAGACCATTCTGTGTATGTGTATGTATGTTTACGCAAAATTAAAATAAGACGAACGAGGACTAACTATAAAAAAGTTAATAATTATAAAAGTTATTAGAAATTATACACTAAATGGTAAAGAAAAATATTTGTTTCTTAATATACTCTAAAAACATTTTTAAATAGTAATATTATTTTAGAAAAAATTGTATTTTGTTATAAATTTATTTTTTAAAACTTGCATAATAATATTTTCATAAATTAAATTATTTTTTAAATCTCTAATACATATAATGTTTCTCAACTTTACTTCAATAAGAAATATTTACACTTATAATTTTTAAAAGCAATATCTTGCTTATAATTGAAAATAAATCAAGAGAAATGAATCTCATTACCTTCTAAACTTAGTTATGATTGTAACCAGAACGACCTGGAGTTAATTACCTTTCTGGGGTTTACCTGGAGAGAGTTCCAGGGGTCAACACCCCTGCGGCCCGGTCTGTAGCCAGGCCTCATGATGGATCAGAGCCTGATCAACCAGGCTGTTACTGCTGGCCGCACGCAGTCCAACATACGAACCACAGCCTGGCTGGTCAGGTACCGAGTTTAGGTGCCTGTCCAGTGCCTGCTTGAAGACAGCCATGGGTCTATTGGTAATCCCCCTTATGTATGCTGGGAGGCAGTTGAACAGTCTTGGGCCCCTGACACTTATTGTGTTGTCCCTCAACGTGCTAGTGGCACCCCTGCTTTTCATTGGGTGGATGTTACATCGTCTGCCGAGTCTTTTGCTTTCGTAGGGAGTGACACTCGTGTGCAAGTTTGGTACTAATCCATCTACGATTTTCGAAGTGTATATAATAATGTATCTCTCCCGCCTGCGTTCCAGGGAGTACAGGTTTAGGAACTTCAAGCGTTCCCAGTAATTGAGGTGGTTTATTGTAGTTATGCGTGCCGTGAAGGTTCTCTGTACATTTTCTAGTTCATCAATTTCACCTGCCTTGAAAGGTGCAGTTAGTGTGCAGCAACATTTCAGCCTAGATAGAACAAGCGACCTGAAAAATGTCAACATGGGCTTGGCATCCCTGGTTTTGAAGGTTCTCATTATCCATCCTGTTATTTTTCTGGCAGAATGCGATTGCTACAGTGCTATGGTCCTTGAAGGTGAGATCCTCTGTCATGATCACTCCCAGGTCTTTGACATTAGTTTTTCGCTCTATTGTGTGGTTGGAATTTGTTTTATACTCCGATGAGATTTTAATTTCCTCACGTTTTCCATATCAGAGTACTAATTGAAATTTCTCATCATTGAACTTTATATTGTTTTCTGCAGCCCATTTAAAGATTTGGTTGATGTCTGCTTGGAGTCTTGCAGTGTCTTCAATGGTGGACACTGTCATGCAGATTCGGGTGTCATGTGCAAAGGAAGACACGGCACTGTGGCTGATATCCCTGTCTATGTCCGATATGAGGATGAGGAACAGGATGGGAGTGAGTACTGTGCCTTGTGGAACAGAGCTTTTCACCGTAGCCGCCTCAGACTTTACTCTGTTGACTACTACTCTTTGTGTTCTACTTGTTAGGAAATTATAGATCCATCTATCAACTTTTCCTGTTTTTCCTTTATCACGCATTTTGTGTGCTATCACACCATGGTCACACTTATCAAAGGCTTTTGCAAAGTCTGTGTATATAACATCTGCATTTTGTTTGTCTTCTAGAGCATCCAGGACCTTGTCATAGTGGTCCAGTAGTTGGGACAGACAGCAGCGACCTGCTCTAAACCCATGCTGCCCTGGGTTGTGTAATTGATGGTTATCTAGATGAGTGGCGATCTTGCTTCTTAGAACCCTTTCAAAGATTTTTATTATATGGGACATTAGCGCTATTGGTCTGTAGTTCTTTGCTATTGCTTTACTGCCCCCTTTGTGGAGTGGGGCTATGTCTGTTGTTTTTAGTAACTGCGGGACGACCTCAGTGTCCATGCTCCATCTCCATAGGATGAAAGCATGTGATAGGGGCTTCTTGCAGTTCTTGATGAACACTGAGTTCCATGAGTCAGGGCCTGGAGCGGAGTGCATGGGCATGTCATTTATCGCCTTTTCGAAGTCATGTGGCATCAGGGTAATGTCAGATAGTCTTGCGTCTATTAGGTTCTGTGGCACTCTCATAAAAAAATCATTTAGGTCTTCGACTTTCAGTCTGGTTAGCGGCTCGCTAAAAACTGAGTCATAGTGGCATGTAGAGGGGTATGGGGAGATGTGCGGGTGGTGTTCATAGGGGTTTACATGCTGGGAATGAATAATAGGAGGCTTAAAGAGGAGTTTGTGTGAGATGAGTTGGTCCATTTTTTGAGAGGGTTACCTGTGATTGTGATAGTAGGAGGAGATTGGAACAGTGTTATTCAAAAAAAGAACGTGGAACCGAGGGGGGGCGGGATGTGAGTTGGGGGTCTTAAGGGAAGTTTTTAGGGCAGCAGGCGTGGTTGACATAGATGGTGGAGGGGGTTGCAATGTAGAGTATACTTTCATGAGGCGAGGGTATGCAGCTCGACTGGATCATATATATATGGCTGGGGCAATAACGGTGGGGAATGTGGATTATATAGACATTGGTTTTTCTGATCACCGTGGGGTGCTTTCTCAGTTGCAATGGGAGGGGATTGTCAAAATGTATCTGAGTTATTGGAAACTTAATGTCAGGTGGTTGGAGGGGGTGGAATGTAGGGGAAGGTTTGCAGAGTGGTGGGAGAGGTTTTGGGGGGAGGGTAAAGGAGGATGGGATGTGGGGACATGGTGGAATGTCGTGGCAATTCGAGAGTATTGCAAGCTGGAGGGTTGGGAGGAGACCTAGTTGAGTTTTTGATTGCAAAGGTATTTGGAGGGACAGTTGAGAGATTGTTATGGGGGAGGGGGACATCACAAGGAAGAAATACGGGGATTGCATGAGCATCTGAGGGTAATACAAAATGAAAGATTCCATGCGCTCAGAGTAAGGAGTGGTATGGATGATGTCCTATGGGGTGATAAGCCGTCAATGTCTGTGTTACGTGGTTTTCAGACAAGGAGGAAGGGCATGACAGTGATGACATTACGGGTGTGTAAGGCTTTAGGTAGGTATAGGGAGGGGCAGGTTTTGAGGACAACGGAGGGCATAGGTGGGTATGTGAAGTAGTGATGTATCGGATATTCGCATCCGCATCCGCATCTGCGAAACATCCGCACAATTTCTTACATCCGTATCCACATCTGCATCCGTATTTCACAGCAAACAGATATCCGCACATACATCCGCATCAACATCCGGGGAACATCCGCACAATTTCTTGCATCCGCATCCGAAATCCCCGGAACATCCGCACAATTTCTTACATCCGCATCCGCATTTGCATCCGTAAAATGAGTAAGACATCCGTATACACATCCGCATACCGGATATCTAAATTTTTCACATCTGATACATCCCTAATGTGAAGCATTAGTTCAGGGGGCACTTGACTAAAAGAGATGAAGTGAGAAAGGCTCGAGAGGAGATTTTGGAGGGAATTCAGAAGGATGTCATGGATGGGGACAGGGGGGAGAGGGAGGGGCGTATTACAATGGATGAAGTATGGGAGGCTGTAAAAGGTATGAAGTTGGGGAAGGCACCTGGGATTGACGGCTTACCAAGTGATTTTTATGTGCAGAATTGGGATGCGATAAGGGTGTGTTGAACTGAGGTCTTTAATTATATGAAGGAGAGTGGTTCTATGGGGGTAGATCAATGCACAGGAGTAGTCATGATGGTGCCGAAGGGGAAGAAGGCGGAGACGATTCGAGACTATAGGGAAAACCGACTATAAAATATTTGCGAGAATTTTAGGTAATAGGATGAAAAAAGTTTTGGGGAAGGTAATTGAGAGGGGGCAATTTGGGATACTGGGGAGATGCATGTGGGCTGGGCCTGGGCATGGGAGGATTAGGGAGTTCGTAGAGGCAAAGGGGGGGGGATTGGGTCTGGATTGGGAAACAGCCTATGACAATGTAGACAGGGACATGCTGTTGGACATATTGAGAAGGAAGGGTTTTGGGGAGGAGGTGGTGGGTTGGGTTCGGACGTTGTTTGGAGACACTTTAGTATGGGTACAATTGAACGGGAAGGTAGGGGAGTCAGTGGGTATGGAAAGAGGACTGAGACAGAGGTGTCCTTTATCTCAATGTCTGTTTTCTTGTCTACAGGATCCTTTTTATAGGTTTGTGGTAGAAAGAGTATGGGGGGTGGCAAGGATAGGGATAGTGTTAGTGGAATAGTTGGTTTTGTGGATGATACGACCATCATGATAGAAGGTGAGGAGGGCCTAGAGTACATTGGGATTTGTATAGAAGTGTTTGGGGAAGCTACAGGAATGAGGGTAAACCGGGCAAAATCAAAGTTGTTGGAGGTAGGTACGTGGGGGGGGGGCTGCATTGGGGCTTAGGTATGGATGGGTTGTGGTAGATAGGCTGAAAATATGTGGGGTTCTGTATTGCAATGATGTACAGATAGCTAGAGAAATAAATTCGGCATCGGTGGTTGAGGCTGCCATACGGAGGTTGGGAGGCTGGAGGCCTGGTGATGTAACATTATTTCAGAGGGTCATAGCCATTAATACTTTGATTTATAGTAAATTATGGTACGTTGCAGCAGTGTACCCCATCAGGGTTGAGGATGTGGAGAAATTGCAACAGAGGGTTTTATGGTATGTATGGGCGTATGGAAGACATTGGTTTAATAGGAAGATTGTAATGATGCCGGTGGGTAGGGGAGGGTTGGGACTCATACCTGTGCGAGGGAGATTGCAAGGCATATATGTTAAGCTACGTTTTCTATGGGAGGGGGGACCTAGAGGAAAGAGGGTGGGACAGGTAATGAAGGAGATCAAGAGATGGTGGGGCGGGAAGGACCTTCTAGAGTGTGAGGCGATGTTGCGAATGTTAATGGTGGGAGACTGAAAGTGGGGGTCTTGGGGAGGGGGAGTTAAAGAGGAGTTGGTGCAGGGGGAGGCAGTGTACCCTATGTACAATTGGGGGGCGATTTGGGTTTAGTTACATCGTCTGAAGCTGCCTGCGAAGGTTCGCGAGACAGTTTATAGGTTTTTACAGGGGATTTTAGCTTCACAGGCGCAGTTAGTCATCATGGGTATATTAAGGGAGGGGGGATGTCCAAGATGTGGGCTTTTGGATATTGTGTATCACGTCATTTACTTTTGTGAGGCTTTAGGTACGGTGCGTGCATGGGTAGGCGGTGGGTAGGTGGGGGTGGTTTGTCTTTTTTGAGGGTTTTAAGTATGGACGTGGAGGGAGTAGGTGTGGACGTGAGGAGAGCCATTCTGTATATTGTTGCGGATTACATTCATGTGTCTTGGAGTATGAGGGATGTAGTTGGGGAGGTGAGGGTTAGGGTGTTGGCGGCGAGGTTTTATCGAACAAAGTGTTGGAATCAAGTTGAATATGGTAGGGATTGGGGATGGGCTTTTCCTGAGACCTATAGGCACATGACTGTCTGGTTACTGTTACGGGTTGATAGGGCGAACGATTAAGAGAAATGGTCGGGGAGGAGGGGAGGGGTTGTGAAAGGGGGTGTCTCTTAGTATGGGTGGTGTGCATGATGTGTGGAAAGGAGTGGGTGATGGGTGGATGAGGAGAGGGTTGGTTGCTGTGGGTGACTGTTTACCTTGGGGTTTTTGGGGAATACATTATGTCCTGGATTACAGGGCACAGACTAAAGACGTGAGAGAAAGGTGTATTTGTGCGACTTCAAACTTAAAAAGGGGAGGATGAGGGTGTCAGGGGTAGTGTGAAGGGGGCTTTCACTATGGTTCGTGAATCAGTGGCTGGGCTGGTGGTTAAGGTCAGACCGGTAGGTTTGCCGTTGGGAGTGATGATATGGTTCATCTATAGCTAGGGAGGTTTTAAGTGTTCTTGTACTCCTATTTGTATTGCAGGATGTGATGTGAGCAGTATTGAAACCCTTGTGAAAGGTACAGCATGGAGTGGAATGTGGGATTATATAAATATAATTATTATTACCTGTCAGTAGTGTACAGTGTTTTTCGTGTAAATACACAGATAGTTATGTTGAGTAGCGGTTATTTACACTGAGAAATTTTGAGGAATGTTGATGTACTAGTGCATGGTGGTGCTGAGCCTGAGGTAAGGTTTATAAATCTATTTTGTAAGGTATGGAAGCATTTACTATGCTTGAGGAAGCAGTAAAGGGCACGCACTTTTATTATTTGTGTTTTGTGTTTAGTACCATCGACGATGGCACTGTACTTGTGTATAATAATTGTGTTATGGCGATTTTGTGGTTGGCCTTAAATGTATATATAAAACGTGAGTCTATGTTTTTCGGTGCAGGGCATGTAGTTTGTGCCTAAGGAATTATTGTATATACATATATAAGTGTATGGACTTATGTACAGTAGTCCAAATTCTTGTGACGAGTTCCTGTATAGGAGCACTATATAGGTGATAAAATGTTTTGTTATAATCCAAGATTTAGGTCTAGGGGGTAGGTTTTTTTTTGAGGTAGACAGGCCAGTGGGTACAGGAGGGAGGAGGAGGAGGAGGTGTTGATTGACTGGGAATTCTCCTGGCCCGGGTCTTTACCAGATGGTGACCCGGCTCTGGCTCCCTGGCGTGGGAGTATCAGAGACCTATGTCTTCCATGGGAGGGGGTACCCCTCAGCGGCAGGACCAACTGGTCCCAGGCCTAGCCACATTCCCCACCAGCACGAGGCAGGTGGTAGATAGATGCTAGGCCTCTTTGGTCTGCCACCTTCCCCGCCCCAAGGAGGCTGACGGGAAGGGCAGGCTTGCGAGCCGCAGATGGAAGCAAGCTCCAGCCTTGGCACCTACCCTGCCCTAGAAGGGCTGGGCATGGTGATCGACCTACAGGAGGGTTTGGGTAGAGTTACTTTTACATGTTTATGGTTACATGTTTGTGTGGATAAAGTTTGAATAGGATTGTGGAGAGGTTAGGAGTTATGTTACGCTAAATTTTGTTGTATTGTAATGTTGCATTTATGCCTCAGTCTTATGTTGTATTGACGATGCTATGTATGTGTCATTAAGAATGGTATAAAGGATACCGATCTCTAAGATGCTATTAAGGTTTTGTATGTAAGCATAATGTTTTGTTTTAGAGTTTCATTGTTATAGGGTAGTTAGCGTTATGTTATTAGTGTTGATATGACACATTCTTCTGTGAGCGGGTCGATCACCATGCCCAGCCCTTCTAGGGCAGGGTAGGTGCCAATGCTGGTGCTTGCTGCCATCTGCAACTCGTAAGCCTGCCCTTCCTGTTAGGGAAGGTGGCAGACCAGAGAGGCCTAGCATCTACCTACCTCCATGCCTTGTGCTGATGGGGAATGTGGCTAGGTCTGGGGCCAGTTGGTCCTGCCGATGAGGGGTATCCCCTCCCATGGGAGACATAGGTCTCTGACACTCCCACGCCAGGAGCCGGAGCACAATCTGGTAAAGACCCGGGCCGGGAGAATTCCCGGTGAATCAACACCACCACCTTCTGTGCGTTTTGTGCATACTGTTGTTTGGTATAGGAGGAGGTGTTGATTCACCGGGAATTCTCCCGGCCCGGGTCTTTACCAGATGGCGACCTGGCTCCGGCTCCCTGGCGTGGGAGTATCAGAGACCTATGTCTCCCATGGGAGGGGGTGCCCCTCAGCGGTGGGACCAACTGGTCCCAGGCCTAGCCACATTCCCCACCAGCACGAGGCAGGTGGTAGATAGATGCTAGGCCACTCTGGTCTGCCACCTTCTCTGCCCCAAGGAGGCTGACGGGAAGGGCAGGCTTGGGAGCCGCAGATGGTAGCAAGCTCCAGCCTAGGCACCTACCCTGCCCTAGAAGGGCTGGGCATGGTGATCGACCTTTGGTATAGTATTGTGTTATGACCTTACTTGTAGTAATGTGTCTACTTGATGTGTGTTGCTAGTATGAAAATTGTAAGTTTTTAAATAAAAAAAAAAACTTACCTAATATTATTGATGTCAAAGTATTTTATCCACAGTGGTATATTACAGACCATTCTGGAAAAATACCCAGACTTTGCTCCCTGTAAATAAAGAATAACCACACATGTTGGAGGAGGAGGTGTTGATTCACCGGGAATTCTCCCGGCCCGGGTCCTTACCAGATGGCGACCCGGCTCCGGCTCCCTGGCGTGGGAGTGTCAGAGACCTATGTCTCCCATTGGAGGGGATACCTCTCATCGGCGGGACCAACTGGCCCCAGGCCTAGCCACATTCCCCACCAGCTCGAGGCATGGAGGTAGATAGATGCTAGGCCTCTCTGGTCTGCCGCCTTCCCTAACGGGAAGGGCAGGCTTAAGAGCTGCAGATGGTAGCAAGCTCCAGCCTTGGCACCTACCCTGCCCTAGAAGGGCTAGGCATGGTGATGGACCCCACCACACATGTGTATGTGTATGTGTATACGTATGTGTGTTTACGCAAAATTAAAATGAGACGAACGAGGACTAACTATAAAAAAGTTAATAATAAGAAAAGTTATTATAAGTTATACACTAAATGGTATAAAAAAAATATTTGTTTCTTAGTACAAACCAAAACCATTTTTAAATAGTAATATTATTTTAGAAAAATTGTTTTTTGTTATAATTTTTTTTTTCAAAACTTGCATAATAATATTTTCATAAATTAAATTATTTTTTAAATCGCTAATAAATTTAATGTTTCTGGACTTCACTTTAACAAGAAACATTTACGTTTTAATTTTTTAAAAGCAATAGTTTGCTTATTATTGTAATTAAATCAAGAGATATGAATCTCTCTACCATCAAAACTTAGTTATGATTGTAACCAAAACTAACTAAGAGTTCATTACCTTCGTAACTAGTTCAGTTATCATAACTCAGGGTGGAGTCCCTGGACCCATTATGTACGTCTGTAACTTGTGACTACCTCCCACAGGATGGGTATGGGGGCATAATAAAGATATCAAACTAGCTGCATGCAGGGCCATTCAAAGAGTTGTGTCTTGAGCGTGTTTATGCCGTGTTATTTAGGACTTTAAGAGGGATAGATTTTCGAGATTGTTTGCGGCTGTTGAGGGTGATGTAGGTGATGGAGCCGGGACAAATTAAGATTAGGTTTTTGTATAACGTTGATGGGAGATATAAGGACTCCTGTAGTTTTTTTTATATCCTATGTATAACTGGGGAAGCATTTGGAGTATGTATGCGAAATTACGCATCCCTCCGAGGGAACGAGAAGTTATGTATAAGTTGTGGGGAATTATAAGAAAACCTGTATGGGCTTCACCAACACTTACATACAAATAATCTCACCGGGAGGTGACCACCAACAATATTTACCACAGTTACCCCAGAGAGGTGTGCGAGAAGTCACTGCTGGTCACGTTAAGGGGTACCTTCGATATCTCACGCAGTTAGACACATCTACCCCACAGGATGGGTATGGGGTGCATAATAAAGATATTAAACTAACTATTCTAGACAAGTATTATAAATTAGAGTAGATCGCACCAGTACGTACGATCGACACCATGCCCAGCCCTTCTAGGGCAGGGTAGGTGCCTGAGCCAGAGCTTGCTTTCACCTGCGGCTCACAAGACTGCTATTCCCGTTAGCTCCCCTGGGGCGGGGAAGATGGCAGACCAAAGATGGGCCTAGCTTCTCCCTACGAGCCCCGTGAGGGCGGGGAATGTGGCTAGGCCTGAGGACAATTGGTCCCAACGATGAGGAGGTACTTGTACCTCCTCCCATGGCAGACATTAGTCTGAGATACTCCCGAGAAAGGGAGCCAAGGCCGGGCCACCACTTGGACAAGGCCCGGGCCGGGAGAGTACCGGCGAATCAAGAAGAAGAAGTACGTACGATGCTACAATAGTTGTGGACTGTATATGTAAATGGACTGATTAGGAAGAGGGGAGAAGAGAGTACACACACCAACACGATAAGACCATCACTTACCCAATATTATTTATGGTCACTAGAAATCATTGAACAGTACAGTACCTGTCCTATTATAACATACCTAACTGGCCAGTACCAGTTTGTCATAAATAGAAATGTTACTTAACTGTGGGGTGAGGAGGCAGCATTCCTTGTCTTTCCTCATATCCTCCTTTGATCTCGATGTCCTGCTAAGTGGTTACGGTTCTTCTTCTAACAGGACGATGGTAAGATAAGATTTCTTCGGATTTTTAACCCCGGAGGGTTAGCCACCCAGGATAACCCAAGAAAGTCAGTGCGTCATCGAGGACTCTGTCTTATTTCCATTGTGGTCCTTAATCTTGTCCCCCAGGATGCGACCCACACCAGTCGACTAAC
Organism: Cherax destructor; assembly: GCA_009830355.1. Lineage (NCBI taxonomy): Eukaryota > Metazoa > Arthropoda > Malacostraca > Decapoda > Parastacidae > Cherax > Cherax destructor. Next base: position 306,458 of record WNWK01000989.1, read on the forward strand.
AACCCAGGTACCTATTTGCTGCTAGGTGAACATGACAACAAGTGTAAGGAAACACGTCGAAATGTTTCCACCCGCCGGGAATCGAACCCGGACACTCCGTGTGTGAAGCGAGAGCTCTAGCTACCAGACCACCGGTTAAGGAGTATTGGCCCCTTAACACCTCTACGATCCTCGGGACAGGAATCTGAGGTTAATTAACATGTGCTCATTAGGAGAATAATGCCGAATATCACTGCACTCATTCTCTCTCGTGATATTAACATCACCAATTTCTCTTCAGTTTACAAGGCGACTTAATGTCCCACTAAATTACACTCGTTAGTAGTCGATCCATTAAAGTTCGAAGTCGATGAGTTGAGATGGAAATGATGACTTCGTTCATCTTCATCAAGGCGGCGTCGCGTGGAGTCCCCAAATTCTTTCCCCTTCTACCATTCTATTGTAATGGTTTCCCGGACTTAACGTCCCACTAATTCACTGAAATTTATCCCGTCACTTTATTACGAAGCTCTACCTAGTATCAAGGTTTCGACCAAACTGAGTCAATTATTAACCACCTCTTACGTCATGGTACCATGTCAGGACCACTTGACAAGCCACTCGTTATTTAACAAATTACCACCCTATTATAGCGGTTTCCTGGACTTAATGCCTCACATTATACACGGAGAACAGTTACAACACTTCCTATTGTGAAGTGAGGCCACTAATCACGTTTTGGCCGTCTAAAACGACAAATACCTGACTCCATTCTAGCCAGATACCCTTGCCATTATTGGGTATACCCACGACTGCCCACTCTCGGCCTATGCATCCTTTCCCCTCTCGACCCGGCGCCTGCGCAACTAATCTGTTGGTTCTCTTTTTACATTCAATTAAATGTTAAGCCAACAGCAACACAGTAATGATATCTATTCACATTGGAAAGTTTAACGAGTATAACTTTCGGGAAAATACCCATATTTTCCACATAAGATTTTACATGGAATTCTACCTGCTATAGAATAGAATAGAATAGTGTCGAGGGTCGATCACCATGCCAGACTTCTAGGGCAGGGTAGGTGCTCGCAAGCCTGCCCTTCCTGTCAGCCTCCTTGGGGCGGGGAAGGTGGCAGACCAGAGTGGCCTAGCAACTATCTACCTACCTGCCTCGTGCTGGTGGGCGAATATGGCTAGTCCTGGGACCAGTTGGTCCCACCGCTGAGGGGTATTCCCTCCCTTGGGAGACTTAGGTCTCTGCTACTCCCACGCCAGGGAGCCAGAGCCGGGTCGCCATCTGGTAAAGACCCGGGCCGGGAGATTTCCCGGTGAATCAACACCTCCTCCTCCTCCTCACTATGCCCAGACCTTCTAGGGCAGGGTAGGTGCGAAGGCTGGAGCTTGCTACCATCTGCAGCTCACAAGCCTGCTCTTCCCGTCAGGGAAGATGGCAGACCAGAGAGGCCTAGCTTCTCCCTATGCGCCCTGTGCGGGTGGGGAATGTGGTTAGGCCTGGGAACGGTTGGTCCCGACGAGGAGGGGGTACTTGTACCTCCTCCCATGGGAGACATAGGTCTCTGATACTCCCACGACAGGGAGCCGAAGCCGGGTCGCCATCTGGAATAGACCCGGGCCGGGAGAATTCCCGGCGAATCAACACCTCCTCACCTAGACTGTCGTTATTGTATGGGAAGGTGGTGGAGGATGGAGCCTGTAGAGTTTGTAGTGTTGATGAGACTGCATTTCATGTTGTGTACTTCTATGGGTGTTTTGATGGATTGAGGCGATGGCTCGCTCCTGTGTTAATTTTAGTGACATATATATATATATATATATATATATATATATATATATATATATATATATATATATATATATATATATATATATATATATATACAGTACACGAGGTGAGAGATACATGTCTAGTACATATTGTTACATCTTTGTCACTGATTATAATGCGAAAATCTCATCCAGCTCTTCCGAGCTGGTGCGCGTGCCCAGAATACAGCATGCATTACCCCTCTGAACAGCAGCGCTGAGTCGCTGGAACAGAAAACTAGCTGCCCTGGGATCCCTAGTTACCCTGTTGAGTCTTTTGCCCAGCTCCTTGAGGAACTTAGATGCACTCTTTCCCCATGAACCAAGGGTCTCTGAGCCTATGGGGGTACAAGTACCCCCTCATCGTTGGGACCAACTGGCCCCAGGCCTAGCCACATTCCCCACCCGCACGGGGCTGGTAGGGAGAAGCTAGGCCTCTCTGGTCTGCCACCTTCTCCGCCCCAGGGAGGCTGACGGGAAGGGCAGTCTTGCGAGCTGCAGATGGTAGCAAGCTCTAGCTCAGGCACCTACCCTGCCCTAGAAGGGCTGGGCATGGTTGTCAATCGATGATGTACGTTGTGTATACATTTTTTTTAATACAAAACTTGAAATGTTCATAACTTGATGTTCAAGAAATATTATTCTGGAACGTGTTGTTACAGTAGTAAGGTTATTAAGAGATGATATGTATAGTGAATCTTGGCAGACGTATATAACCTGTCCTGCAGAGGTGTATGTGTTTTAGGCAAACAATGTATATAAGCTTTCTTATTGGAATGTTCATGTATGTAGCGTTTTTTTTAACGTGTTAATATACTGTGGTGTTTGGGATTATTACTTAAGCTGCTAACGTATTATGGGGGTCGAGGTGTGGGCTGTATCGTCCTAGCTTCAGCACTTTTGATTTGGTAGTTTAATATCTTTATTATGCCCCCATACCTATGCTGTGGGAGGTAGCACATCACAAGTTACAGAGGTACATAATAGGTCCAAGAACTCGACCCCGAGTTATGATAGCTGAACTAGTTACGAAGGTTATGAACTCCAGTTCTGGTTACAATCATGACTAAGTTTTGAAAGTAATGAGATTCATTTCTCTTGATTTATTTTCAATTATAAGCAAGATATTGCTTTTAAAAAATAAAAGTGTAAATATTTCTTATTGAAATAAAGCTTAGAAACATTAAATTTATGAGCAATTTTAAAACTAATTTTATTTAAAAAAATATTATTATGCAAGTTTATAAAAAGAAATTTATAACAAAAAACAATTTTTCTAAAATAATATTTCTATTTAAAAATGTTTTTTGCCTGTATTAAGAAACAATTTTTTTTTTTAACCATTTAGTGTATAACTTATAATACCTTTTCTAATTATTAATTTTTTTATAGTTAGTCTTCGTTCGTCTCATTTTAATTTTGCGTAAACACACATACACACTTATACACACACAACACACACACACACACACACACACACATGTGTGGTTATTCTTTATTTACAGGGAGCAAAGTCTTGGTATATTTCCAGAATGGTCTGTAATATACCACATTGGATAAAATACTTTGACATCAATAATATTGGGTAAGTGATGGTCTTATCGTGTTGGTGTGTGTACTCTCTTCCCCCCTTCTTCCTAATCAGTCCATTTACATATACTACAGTCCAGCATGCAGCACTGCCCTTTTGACGTAAATACACAATACCCGTTTTCGAAGATCGAATAACCCCAAACCTCCTCTTCTTACTGGCAACATGATGACTTTCCTTCGCAACCTTTCACACTTAGAGGACCACAAGAACCTAAAAATCCGAATCTGAATCCTCTGTATCGGGTCGATCACCATGCCCAGCCCTTTTAGGGCAGGGTAGGTGCCAAGGCTGGAGCTTGCTACCATCTGCGGCTCACAAACCTGCCCTTCCCGTCAGCCTCCTTGGGGCGGGGAAGGTGGCAGACCAGAGGGGCCTAGCAACTATCTACCTACGTGCTTGTGGGCGAATATGGCTAGGCCTGGGACCAGTTGGTCCCACCGCTGAGGGGTACCCCCTCCCATGGGAGACTTCGGTCTCTGCTACTCCCACGCCAGGGAGCCGGAGCCGGGTCGCCATCTGGTAAAGACCCGGGCCGGGAGATTTCCCGGTGAATCAACACCTCCTCCTCTGTATCACCACGGTAGTTAAAGGATACATGGCTGCTAGGAGGCACTCCCGCAACTGCTCCTCCAAATACCTCTGCTTCCCATACCTCAACTTCCCATCCTCAGACCCCATCCGCATGTATAATCCCCTTATTGCCACCTTTGCTCGTGTATCCCACCATTTCACAACATCCTCCATACCATTACCCCCACCGACGAGGTGTTGATTCGCCGGGAATTCTCCCGGTCCGGGTCTATTCCAGATGGCGACCCGGCTCCGGCTCTCTGTCGTGGGAGTATCAGAGACTTATGTCTCCCATGGGAGGAGGTACAAGTACCCTCTCATCGTTGGGACCAACTGTCCCCAGGCCTAGCCACATTCCCCATCAGCACGGAGCTTGTAGGGAGAATGTAGATGAATGGTTCAAAGAACCGACAAGTTATAAATTAGACACATATGCAACACTTGGGTATCTTTATTGAGGAAACGTTTCGCCAAGTGTTGAATATGTGTCTAATTTATAACTTGTCGGTTCTTTGAACCATTCATCTACATCCTGTCTGACACAGCAACATCTTGGGATCTTGACAAACGAATTCTTCAACACTTGTCCAACCTTTGGACGAAGACCTACTTCGACTAGTGGATGGTACCACTATGACCTCCTCCTGCTTCGCCTCACCTGTCTACAGTATATAAGCCACTTCTATGCCTATGTGCTGTACTTTCTACAAGATTGATGGACTGAACACATCGACTCCAGGCCGAGGGACTGAGTACTACCTCAAACTCCTCCTCTCCTTACACCTTTCTGCTTTGTATTTGAGTGATGAAGCTACTGTGTGGCAAAACGTTTTAATAATATTAATAATAATAATATCTTTATTTACTACAAGTACATGTACATGGTATACAGGCCTAGCTGACATCAGTGACATACTACTACATAGAAAGTCCCTTGTTATGCTGAGCATTTCGGGCAGATTAGGTCAGTGTCCCAGGATGCGACTCACGCCAGTCGACTAACACCCAGGTACCCATTTTACTGATGGGGAACATAGACAACAGGTGTAAAGAAACACGCCCAATGTTTCTACCCTGGCTGGGAATCGAACCCAGGCCCTCGCCGTGTGAAGCGAGAGCTTTAGCCACCAGGCCAGGCCTCAATAAAGATACCCAAGTGTTGCATATGTGTCTAATTTATAATTTGTAGGGAGAAGCTAGGCCTCTCGGGTCTGCCAGCTGCCCTGACGGGAAGGGCAGGCTTGTGAGCTGCAGATGGTAGCAAGCACCTACCCTGCCCTAGAAGGGCTAGGCATGGTTATCCGGTCCACGGTGGAGGTGTTGATTCACGGGGGAATTCTCCAGGCCTGGGTCTTTACCAGATGGCTCCCTGGCTCCGGCTCCCTGGCGTGGGAGTATCAGAGACCTATGTCTCCCATGGGAGGGGGTACCCCTCAGCAGTGGGACCAACTGGCCCCAGGCCTAGCCACATTGCCCTACCAGCACGAGGCATGGAGGTAGATAGATGCTAGGCCTCTGTAGTCTGCCACCTTCCCTAACAGGAAGGACAGGATTAAGAGCTGCAGATGGTAGCAACCTCCAGACTTGGCACCTACCCTGCCCTAGAAGGGCTGGGCATGGTGATCGACACGGTCCACGGAGGTGGTGAGGAGGTGTTGATTCACCGGGAATTCTCCCGGCCCGGGTCTTTACCAGATGGCGACCCAGCTCCGGCTTCCTGGCATGAGAGTGTCAGAGACCTATGTCTCCCATGGGAGGGGATATCCCTCATCGGGGGGACCAACTGGCCCCAGGCCTAGCCACATTCGCCACCAGCACGAGGCATGGAGGTAGATAGATGCTAGGCCTCTGTGGTCTGCCACCTTCCCTAACAGGAAGGGCAGGATTAAGAGCTGCAGATGGTAGCAAGCTCCAGCCTTGGCACCTACCCTGGCCTAGAAGGGCTGGGCATGGTGATCGACGGGTCCACGGCTACTAGGTGTTGATTCACAGGGAATTCTCCCGGCCTGGGTCTTTACCAGATGGCGACCCGGCTCCGGCTTCCTGGCATGAGAGTGTCAGAGACCTATGTCTCCCATGGGAGGGGATACCCCTCATCGGCGGGACCAACTGGCCCCAGGCCTAGCCACATTCCCCACCAGCACGAGGCATGGAGGTAGATAGATGCTAGGCCTCTCTGGTCTGCCACCTTCCTTAATGGGAAGGGCAGGCTTACAAGCTGAGCAAGCTCCAGCTTTGGCATCTACCCTGCCCTAGAAGGGCTGGGCATGATGATCGACCGGTCCACGGCTATTCTATATGATCTGCCGGTATGGATCCCGGCCCGGGTCTCTTCCAATTTGGCGACTCGGCCTTCGGCTCCCCTGTAGGGAAGTGTCATGTATCGATGAGGGGTATCCCCTCCCATGGGAGACATAGGTCTCTGACACTCCCACGCCAGGGAGCCGAAGCCGGATCGCCATCTGGTAAAGACCCGGGCCGGGAGAATTCCCGGTGAATCAACACCTTCTCCTATTATTATTTTACAGTTTTTTTATTAGATTTTAGGAAACAAATATCTTTTCTTTACCATTAATGAATAACTCGTAGTAATGTTTCTAATTATTAACTTTTTTTTTATAGTCCTCGCTCGTCTCTTATTTTAATTTTGCGTAAACTATTTTGAAAGGCTAAAATACATTTGATAATAAGTAAGTAAGTTTATTCAGGTGTACACAAATACAGTTACATAGATTATCATACATAGCAGCATATGTGTAGAAAACCTAGGATAACCCAAAAAAGTCAGACAGAGTGACTTATTTCCATTGGGGTGGATCGATCACAGGAAGGGCAGGCTCACGAGCTGCAGATGGTAGCAAGCTCCAGCCTTGGCACCTACCCTGCCCTAGAAGGTGCCAAGGCTGGAGCTTGCTACCATCTGCAGCTCGTGAGCCTGCCCTTCCTGTTAGGGAAGGTGGCAGACCAGAGAGGCCTAGCATCTATCTACCTCCATGCCTCGTGCTGGTGGGGAATGTGGCTAGGCCTGGGGCCAGTTGGTCCCGCCGATGAGGGATATCCCCTCCCATGGGAGACATAGGTCTCTGACACTCCCACGCCAGGGAGCCGGAGCCGGGTCGCCATCTGGTAAAGACCCGGGCCGGGAGAATTCCCGGTGAATCAACACCTCCTCCACCTCTTCCATTGGGGTCCATTTAATACCTTAATAGTATTAGCCACTAGTAGATACTAGTTATTATACTAAAATTAAAATGAATAAGGTAAAAAGAGTTATTTACATGTACATGTATGTTATCTAAAAAAAATAAAAATCATTCTCCTCCCTTTCTGTCGCTACATTCATTAGGTACCTTTTGGTTCTCTTCTTGAACTGGCTCATGCTATGACTGGCTTTGACATGTGCAGGCAGTTTGTTCCATTCCTGTATTGTTGTACAATAAAAGGTGTTTGAAGCCTGGCCACTGACTGTGGGTACTACAAAGTTGTGCTCTCTCCCCCTAGTACTATGATTGCTTTGGTTCCCAGCCTTGACAAAATTGGCAGCAAGATATTCTGGACACTGTTTGTAAGCATATTTATGAACTTGATTTAATTTAAGTTGTTTTACTCTGTCTTCAATATTCAGCATATCTAATTGTTGTAATTCATCCTGGCCTACATGTTCTCTTGGACCCAGGTCCAGGATGAATCTTACCATTTTGTTCTGTGTGATTTGCAGTCCAATACTATACACGTACTTACGTATATATATATATTATGAGTTAAGGACTAGTGTTTAAACTAGTGCTATTATATCCCTAGCTGCAAGGGTAGCATTATGGGCTGACAACTGAAGAACCCGGGTTTGATCCAGGGAAGGGTACAACAGTTGGAAAGGTTTCCTTGCACCTACTGTGTTCACCTAGCAGTAAGTAGGTACTGTAACTGGGTGTTAGGTGAGTGTTGCATCCTGGGGGAGAGGAGGACAGTGTATATTAAGCAGACATGGTGGCCCGGTGGTCTGGTGGCTAGAGCTCTCGCTTCACACACGGAGGGCCCGGGTTCGATTCCCGGAGGGTGGAAACATTTCGACGTGTTTCCTTACACCTGTTGTCATGTTCACCTAGCAGCAAATAGGTACCTGGGTTGTTAGTCGACTGGTGTGTGTCGCATCCTGGGGGAGAAGATTGAGGACAACAATAAAAATAAGACAGACAGTCCTTGATGACGCACTGACTTTCTTGGGTTATCCTGGGTGGGTGGCTAACCCTCCGGGGCTAAAAATCCGATGAAGTCTTATCTTATCTTTGATGGGTTATTCTGGTTCGGTTGGTTAATGGGGTTTAAAGACTATCTACTACACAAGGGTCATTAAGGGTGGTTGGTTGGTTAATGGGGTTTAAAGACTATCTACTACACGAGGGTCATTAAGGCTGGTTGGTTGGTTAATGGTGTTTAAAAACTACCTACAACACCAGGGTCATTAAGGCTGCATGTCACCAGTCAACAATACTTTAATACCTAAAATACTGATTAATATAATCTACCAGTGTATATACACTGAGTCTACCTGGAGTCTACCTGGAGAGAATTCCAGGGGTCAACGCCCCCGCGGCCCGGTCCGTGACCAGGCCTCCTGTTGGACCAGAGCCTGATCAACCAGGCTGTTACTGCTGGCCGCACGCAGTCCAACGTACGAACCACAGCCCGGCTGGTCAGGTACCGACTTTAGGTGCCTGTCCAGTGCCTGCTTGAAGACAGCCAGGGGTTTGTTGGTAATCCCCCTGATGTATGCTGGGAGGCAGTTGAACAATCTTGGGCCCCTGACACTTATTGTGTTGTCCCTCAACGTGCTAGTGGCACCCCTGCTCTTCATTGGGGGGATGTTACATCGCCTGCCGAGTCTTTTGCTTTCGTAGGGAGTGATTTTTGTGTGCAAGTTTGGTACTAAGCCCTCGAGAATTTTCCATGTGTATATAATAATGTATCTCTCCCGCCTGCGTTCTAGAGAGTACAGGTTTAGGAACTTCAAGCGTTCCCAGTAATTGAGGTGGTTTATCGCACTTATGCGTGCGGTGAAGGTTCTCTGCACATTTTCAAGGTCAGCAATTTCACCCGCCTTGAAAGGTGCCGTTAGTGTGCAGCAATATTCCAGCCTAGATAGAACAAGCGATCTGTAAAGTGTCAACATGGGCTTGGCATCCCTGGTTTTGAAGGTTCTCATTATCCATCCTGTCATTTTTCGAGCAGATGCAATTGCTACTTTGTTATGGTCCTTGAAGGTGAGATCCTCTGACATGATCACTCCCAGGTCTTTGACATTAGTTTTTCGCTCTATTGTGTGGTTGGAATTAGTTTTGTACTCCGAAGAGATTTTAATTTCTTCACGTTTTCCGTATCTGAGTAATTAAAATTTCTCATCATTGAACTTCATATTGTTTTCTGCAGCCCATTTAAAGATTTGGTTTATGTCTGCTTGGAGTCTAGCCGTGTCTTCAACGGTGGACAATGTCATACAGATTCGGGTGTCATCTGCAAAGGAAGACACAGCACTGTGGCTTATATCCAAGTCAATATCTGATATGAGGATGAGGAATAGGATGGGAGCAAGTACTGTGCCTTGTGGAACAGAGCTTTTCACAGTAGCTGCCTCAGACTTTACTCTGTTGACTACTACTCTTTGTGTTCTACATGTTAGGAAATTATAGATCCATCTACCAACTTTTCCTGTTATTCCTTTATCACGCATTTTGTGTGCTATTACACCATGGTTACACTTGTCAAAGGCTTTTGCAAAATCTGTGTATATAACATCTGCAATCTGTTTATCTTCTAGAGCATCCAGGACCTTGTCGTAGTGGTCCAGTAGTTGGGACAGACAGGAGCGGCCTGCTCTAAACCCATGCTGTTCTGGGTTGTGCAATTGATGGGTATCAAGATGGGTGGGGATCTTGCTTCTTAGAACCCTTTCAAAGATTTTTATGATATGGGACGTTAGCGCAATTGGTCTGTAGTTCTTTATAATAAAAAACTTATGTGACATGGTACAATGATCATGGTAGACAGATATTTTAATGAGATGTACTGCCAACCCCTAATATGTTTGCATTGATTTACTGCTTTGTGAGCGGGGCTATGCTGTTGTTTTTAGTAGCTGCGGGACGATCCCAGTGTCCATGCTCCTCTCCATAGGATGTTAAAAGCATGTGATAGGGGCTTCTTGCAGTTCTTGATGAACACGGAGTTCCATGAGTCTGGGCCTGGAGCAGAGTGCATGGGCATGTCATTTATTGCCTTTTCGAAGTCATTTGGCGTCGTGGTGATGTCAGATAGGCATGCGTCTGACAAATTCTGTGGCACTCTCATAAAAAATTCATTTAGGTTTTAGATTTTCAGTCTGGTTAGTGGCTCACTAAAAACTGAGTCATACTGGGACTTAAGTAACTCACCCATTTCCTTGCTGTCATCTGTGTAGGACCCATCCCGTTTAAGTAGGGGCCCAATACTGGTTGTTGTTCTCGACTTTGATTTTGCATAGGAAAAGAAATACTTTGGGTTTCTTTCAATTTCATTTATGGCATTTTGTTCTTCCCGTGTCTCTTGATTCCTGTAAGATTCCTTTAGTTTTAATTCAATGTTTGCTATTTCTCTGACTAGTGTCTCCCTACGTATTTCAGAGATATTGGCCTCCTGTAGCCGCTCCGTTATTCTTTGCCTTCGCCTGTATAGGGAGCGCCTCTCTCTTTCTAGTTTACATCTTCTCCTTTTCCTTAAGGGAATTTGCCTTGAGCAAACCTCAAGTGCCACAGAGTTAATTTGTTCTAGACATAGGATAGGATCCGTGATGCTTAGGCTATCTTCCCAGTTTATATCATTTAGGACTTGGTTTACTTGGTCCCACCTTATGTTTTTGTTATTGAAGTTGAATTTGGAGAAAGCTTCCTCGCGGCTGATCACATTTTGTTGATCTGGGGCTCCCCGCATGCATGTCTGGACCTTTATTATGTTGTGATCTGAGTATATTGTTTTTGATATGATGACATTTCGTATCAGATCATCATTGTTGGTGAAGATGAGGTCCAGTGTATTCTCTAATCTTGTGGGCTCCACTATTTGCTGGTTTAAGGTGAATTTGTTGCAGAGATTTAAAAGTTCATGCATGTGTGAATTTTCATCTGAGCTGCCTCCTGGTGTTATCTCTGCTACCACATTGTTTGCAATGTTCCTCCATATTAGGTGCCTGAGGTTGAAATCCCCCAGTAGCAAGATGTTGGGGGCAGGAGCTGGAAGATTTTCCAGTCAGTGGTCAATTTTCAGAAGCTGTTCCTGGAATTGTTGGGACGTTGCATCCGGGGGCTTGTAGACAACCACGATGACTAGGTTTTGATTCTTGACCTTTATTGCTAGTACTTCAACTACATCATTTGAGGCATTTAGTAGTTCTGAACATATAAGTGACTCTGTGATATACAGGCCAACCTCCCCTTTTTGCCTGTTCACTCTGTCACACCTGTATAGGTTGTAGCCCGGGATCCATATTTCATTGTCCAAGTGATCTCTTATGTGGGTCTCTGTGAAAGCCGCAAACATAGCTTTTGACTCTGTAAGCAGTCCACGAATAAAAGGTACCTTGTTGTTTGTTGCTGGCTTTAGACCTTGTATATTAGCAAAGATGAATGTAGTTGGATTGGTGGTATGGGGGGGGGTCTTTTTTTCCTGGCTCTAATATCTGTTGTAATGGAGAGGAGGCCACTGACTGTGATTCCACTCCAGAAATGCTTTCGGTTGGTGTACAATTTCTGTCATTTCCTGCCAGCTTTTTTTCCTTCCTGGCACTAAAAAACCTCTCTCTCCGGAGTGGCTGTGGCTACCCAGATTTTGTCATGGTCTGGATGGTCTGTGTCGCCTCGTACCCTTTAGGTGGTATGCCTGGCAATATAAGTTATAGCACTGTCTTTCCTGAATTGATGAGTGGCACATTTCAGGGTGGAAAAACTTACAGGACGGGAGGTTGCATTTGCCTGTTTTCATTTTCTGGGGTGATCATAATTGCATGACCCATCTGATTTCCCAGATTTTCCATGCCTGCAGATACCAAGTGCATAGTATTCACATAGGCCTGGTTTCCGTTTGCCCTGGTTTTTTGTGACTGTGTTCCCCATTGGTGGGTGTGTTCCTGTCTCGTGTTTGCCTTCGTTACTGGTGCTAACAATGGAGTCTTCAACTTTTTCCGGTAATTTATCTTCAATATTTCCCTGGGCATCCCCTTGTTTACTATCTACCGTGGTATTGCTAGTTTGTACCACTGTTTTGTGTGTGTCCTTGTCTACACCTGTTTCCCCATCATTTATTTCACTAGAGCTACTGTCCCTCTTCAGGTCACCATCATTTATTTCTCCATTCTTAAATATATTGGGTATCATTTTAACGTCTGTACCAGGGGCGGTAGCACCATCTGGCCCTGATGTTTTACTTTCCCAACTGTTATAGAAAGCTGTCATGTTTTTTATGAAGTCCGATTTGGTGTTGTCATCTTTTAATATCGATGTGATTTTATTCCACAGTTCAGTCTCATTTGGACATACCCAAAAACACTTACCTTGTTTAATATCTCGGGTAGTAGAGTCTTGAATGCCTACACAAGGGGCGTGACAGCATTTACCACAAAAGTTGCATGTAATCCATGCAGAGGAACGTTTGGTTGTTTGTTTGCATACTACACAGGGTTTCATGATTGATTTTTGTTGTTTGCTTTACTGTATATTCTACTAATAGGTTCCCTGAAGTGGTGATTCGTCTATTTGTATCGTATCTATTTTATTTGCATGTGTAAGTGGTTGGACAATCTTATCTCTTTAAGTTTTGTTATTGTTTGGGAAATTGATAAGGTCCCCTAAAACTCCGTCCGCTTATTGAATCCGGACAATGATACCAGTTTGAATCCAGTCAATGGTTCCCTTATTTCTTGGATCTGACGAGATCCAGTGTCACTTATTTAATGAATCCTGTAGGGATTGTTTGTGTTACGCGAGACAGGCCACTGGAAGATGATTTAAACAGAGTAATAATGAGTGACTAACACTTCAGTGTACATACACTGTACGGCATACATCTAAGTGTATGTACAATGAACAACATACTCCTCAGTGTATATATACTGAGCATCATACACCTCACAGTGTATATACACTGAGCATCACAGTGTATATACATTGAACAATATACACCTCACAGTGTATAAATACACTGAGCATCATGCACCTCACAGTATATATACATTGAACAATATACACCTCACAGTGCATAAATACACTGAGCATCATGCACCTCACAGTGTATATACACTGAACAATATACACCTCACAGTGTATATACACTTAACAATATACACCTCACAGTGTATAAATACACTGAGCATCATGCACCTCACAGTGTATATACACTGAACAATATACACCTTACAGTGTATATACACTGAGCAACATACACCTCACAATGTATATACACTGAACAACATACACCTCATAGTGTATATACACTGAACAACATACATTTCATGGTGTATATATACTGAGTGACTTACGCTTCACAGTGTGTATACAATGAATGACATAAACCTTGTGGCGTGTATACCTGGAGTATACATTGAGCGTCATACACTTCAAGGTATATATGTGCTGCCTAATAGGTAAAACTTGTGATTTTGGCTTAAATAGCAACGCTCTTCTTGCCGAATAAGACAAGCGAAAACTTATGTATGTAATAATTTCGCAAAAATCATTCTGAACCTAACGAAAAAAATATATTTCATTGTGGAGGAGGAGGTGTTGATTCACCGGGAATTCTCCCGGCCCGGGTCTTTACCAGATGGCGACCCGGCTCCGGCTCCCTGGCGTGGGAGTAGCAGAAACCTAAGTCTCCCATGGGAGGGGGTACCCCTCAGCGGTGGGACCAACTGGTCCCAGGCCTAGCCATATTCGCCCACAAGCACAAGGCAGGTAAATAGATAGTTGCTAGGCCCCTCTGGTCTGCCACATTCCCTGCCCCAAGGAGGCTGACGGGAAGGGAAGGCTTGCGAGCCGCAGATGGTAGCAAGCTCCAGCCTTGGCACCTACCCTGCCCTAGAAGGGCTGGGCATGGTGATCGACCATATTTCATTGTGTTTGTTTGTTGTTAAATTTTTGTAGTTAGATTAGGCTAAATTAAATTGCGCTTGTTATAATAAGATTAGGTAAGTTTTATAAGATGCTTTTGGTACAAAATTTTTATTTTTTACATTAACATAAATGAAAAAAATATACATATCTTTAAACGTATAAGAGAAAATTTAGGAAAGGAATGAATTTTAAACGAGTTCTTCCTAAGTGACCAATTTTACCTTTTCTATTCTAGGTGATTTGCCGGTATGGATCCCGGCCCTGGTCTCTTCCACTTTGGCGAACTGGCAGTGGCTTCCTGGGTAGAGAAGTGTCGTTTAATTTATTTTCTCTTACTTGTGTGGCAGTCCTTCGGTGGGAAGAGGGGTTCCTCTTCGGTTCTATGGACAAATGATGTCCCAAAAGTCAGTTTGTCTAATTGTGGTTGTCATTCGCTGCCTGGCTGCCGGAGAGTGTGGACGTGCCTAGCACCCCTCTGCTGACAGCCTAGCGAGCTACCCAGTGGCGACATGGTACTTAGTGTGTGGAGACGTGTCAATATGGTCTGCACAGAACTACTTCATGGGGCGTTACCCCAACTACAGCGCAAGTGTTGCTCCCCATGATCATCCATGACACATATGGTATTGAGGATACGGACTTGTATGGCATGGCCTTAAATAGTTCCTTCAGGCTGTTTGTGAAACTGCTCTCTGGGCCTGTGTATGAGGCACTCATTGACTGCTTTCAAGATATCTGTGTTGATGTCATCCCTGCGGTGTGGGTGTGAGTGCGCATGGTGGATGTCTCACACCAATATACGTGGATTAAACTGCACAATGTGCCCTTTGAAGTGGATGAGGCAGATCTCCAATGTGTGTTTAGCACGTATGGAGTAATCCACATTGCGCAACAAGGCTGATCTCCCGGAGGAGACATTCACCCTCAAGATGACTCTGAGACATCCTATCCCATCGTACGTGTTCCTTGATGAGTTTGGAACACAGATCATGGTGTCGTACACTGGGTAACACTGTACGTGCCGCCTCTGCGGTGACTATGATCATATGGCGGCAGAGTGTGGGAAGCGCTGCCTGGTGGCCGGATCGTGAAGTGACATCTGTTAATGAGCAAGTGGAGCTCGTACAAGACCAGCAGGTGATGGAGGGCATGGTCGACTATCAAGTGAGGATGCAGAGACGATGGAGGTGGAGACAGTGACAGTGCTGACACCTACCGAGTCGACTGACCCTCTGGTGGTACAACAGGCCTGTGGGGAAGAACAGGTGACCACGGAAGTCGTGGAATTCAATGCAATGCTGGAGACCATTCTGCAGTCTATGTTCCATAATATGGAGGAGGTCTCCCCGGCTGAGCCGCTGGCCAGTCCGGAGGTGGTGTCTGTGGTGAATGAGAGGCAGGAGGAGGCAGTGTGAGTTGGTGCTGCCTGTGGGGAAGCATTGCCCACTTGCATGGTGGACTTGAGGACAATGGAGGTGGAGGTACACTGTGTGGACACAGGTCATGAGTATGGAGAAGGATGTCGTGACGAGGAAGAGGGTGGCAGTGACGTCGGACTCTGATGATGTCCTGACGCCGGCGCAACGGCCAGGGAAGAAGGCATGGGTTGATGGGGTCCGCTGTGTGAGCGGAGGCAAACAGCACCAGCTGGTGGTGCAAGGGGGGTAGGTACTGCAAGTGGTGAGCATGGCAAAGGTGGTCCCTAGGGCCCTGGTGGGCATGTGACAGGTGTAGTAGGGCAGAGGGGGCAGAAAACTTAAACCAGCCTCAGGTTAGTTAGTTAGTTACCATTTTGTCCTAGGCACATGTCGATTTGACACTAGGCCTGTTGTATGTATGTGTGTGTGTGTAAGGAAACACTTCGAAATGTTTCCGCCCTGCCGGGAATAGAACCCGGGCCCTCCGTGCGTGAAGCGAGAGCTTTACCACTAGGCCACCGGGGGCTGTGTGTATTACCATCAATGCAAATGGTTTGTGTGCAAGTGTGAAGCGTGAATGGTTTTGAATTTTTTTTGTTGGCATCGAGTGGATGTTGTTTTTGTTCAGGACCATAACTGTAAGGATGGCAATGTGTTAGAGGTGAATGGTTATCAGGGGTTTGTCACACCATCCAGACGTTTGAAAGGGAGAGTGGTGGCCTTGATCCGGGGGGCAGGCCTGTTTGTGCTGCTCAGAAGTGAAGGGGGGGGGGTTGAAGGTAGGGTTTTGCGTGTGGATGGATTGTGGGGGATGAGCGTGTGTCATTAGTATGCATGTATGTGCCGGCTGAGAGTGTTGCACGAGTGAAGACGGCCTTCGTAAGGAAGTATTTAGTATACTTCCTTCGCATGTTGTTGTCTATAGCGATTGTGGGGGGTGATTGGAATTGCATCATCCGAAGGGCTGATGTGGCGCCGCGGGTGGCAGTTTATTTTTTGCATGTATTAGGGAAACTTTTATGGGACATTCAATTGCGGGATGTGTTTGTTGGGGGTTCGTGGGAGGTGGAGCACACTTTTGTGAGGGAGGGGTATGGGGCGAGGTTAGACAGGTTCTATCTCATGCAACGAGGGACCGTTGAGTATCTCAGTACTGTCTTGACACCGTATTCAGATCATCGGGCAGTTGTGGAAGAGGTGGGGTGGACATCACTGGCGTGGAGACACGCCGGGTATTGGAAATTAAACATGCAGGTTCTAGAGAATGAGGAGGCAATAGGCGGTTTTGTGACCTTATGAGAGACGCTCGGTGTGGAGGGGAGAGTGGTTGAGGATGTGGTGAGTTGGTGGGATGAGGTGGCAAAGGAACGGATCTGCAAATTCTATGTATATGTGAGGGAAAGAGAGTTAACCAACTGTGTTATGGCCTGACCAATTATCTGAAACTAGATTACGGGGTTGTTGTGGTAGGGGAGCGCTGATGGGTGTTTATATAATAGAGAAGATAGAAGCATTGAAGGAAGAGAGATTTGAGGCGGTGAGGGTACAGGCAGGAGTGTTATGGGGTGAAAGGCCTTTGGCGTGCATGCTGCGCGGTCAGCAGCAGAGATGACAGGCCACCACCATGGCACAGTTAGAAGTGCACAGTACTGTGGAGGGTTATCGAGAAGGTCAGGTGCTGAGGACAACAGAGGATATGGGTGTGTATGCAGACCGGTGGTTCAAGGGCTATTGGAAAAGTCTTGGCATGGTGGGGGAGGCTTTAGATGGGGTGTGTGGGGGCATATCGAGTCACCTTGAGAGGAGTGACAGAACAGCGCTGGGAGGGGCCACTGAGGAGGTAAAAATCTGGCAGGCGTTTGTGGGTCTGCCATGGGAATTTTACATGCAGCACTGGGAACTGATGAGGGGCTTTCTGGTATGGTTGATGAATGCAATGAAGGAGGGGGGGAATTGGGAGAGGGGTAGGTGACTGAGGTGGTGGTGTTAATGCCAAAGGGGATGCAGCAGCGTACACTTAGGGACTATAGAGCTATTTCGTTGTTGTGTGCCAATTATAAACTGTTCGCAAAGGTGTTGGGGAATCGTCTAAAGTGTGTTGTGGAAAGAGTCGTCTCACAGAGTCAGTTCAGCCTGCTGGGTAGGTCGATGGGGATGGGGCATGGGATCCTCAGGGACTTTGTAGAGGAAAAGGGGAGGGAGGAGGGGGGGTTGTTGGACTGGAAGGGGGCCTATAACACGGTCGAGTGGGAGGCTTTGCGGGGCATCCTCCTTCGCCAGGGCTTCGGGGAGGAAATAGTGGGGTGGGTAGAAACATTGTACAGGGAGGCGTGAGTTCAAGTGCAGATCAATGGGCGTGTGGGGGTGGGAGGTGGTAATGGGGAGGGGTCTCTGACAGGGGTGCCCGATGTCACAACTATTGTTTGCGTGCATGCAGGACCTCTTTTATAGGTTAGCTGAGGATTGGATATGTGGGGGAGGGAAGAGGTGGATGGGAGGAAATGGCTGGGGTTGGTGGGTTATGTGGATGACATGACTGGGGTTGGGCGCATGGCGGCGGCATGTGGAGTGGGGTTGCCCTGTGGTGCAGAAGTATGTGAGGAGTTTAAAGATTTGTGGAATTGTTTATGCAGGGGACCTGGCATGGGCGCAGGAGGCCAATTTGGTTCAGTTGGTCTAAAGTGTGGAGAAATGGTTAGGGGTGTTGCGTCCATCTCACTTGACCCTTTTGCAACGTTCAATTGTGAAACCTGTACCCATTGATGGGGACGGTGATCCAGTGTATCCAAAGGAGGGTGTTCAGGTTCTCGTGGGTTCGGGGTGTGACTATGCAAAGAGAGGTGGTAATGTTGCTGGTGCGTCAGGGTGGCTTGGGACTTTTGTATGTGCACTCGTCAGGGTGTGTATGATGTTGTTGCTACCTGCACCTGTGTGCACCAAAGGTACGCTTGTATGTTTGTGGGTGACGTCGCCACTAGTATGTAGTATGTGTGTATGCATCTTTGTGACGACTGCCACCGGTGTGGAACTCATGGTGTCGTGTTATGTTTTGTTTTCTAAGGTGTTTAGTATAGTTGTACTAAGTGGTAGGCCGATGGACTGTGTAGCTGATGTAACCGGTTGGCAGTGAGCATTTGGGGTAACATTTCGCAAGTTTACCCATATGAAGATTGTAATGATCTCTCAAGCTGAATGTGTAGAGTTCTGTTACAAGTGAGTTGTCGGAGTACTGGTATTTAGTACTCCACTGGGTCAGTACGCTGTGTGCCGCCTGGTGTGGTACCACTGGCCTTACTGACTTGTCTGTTTGTCATAACATTAATGTTGCCATTTATATGGCTTGTTTAACTTTGCACATCTATTTTGGTTTTAGTGTAGATTGGAGGGTGGGGAGCAGTGTAAGGGGACAGGTAACTTTCACCCTCCGATGTAAGGTGGTGGGGTGCTATAAGTTGAGAATAGTTTTATATACTGATTTGGACATGCTTGGGTGTTATATGTTTTTTTATACAGTATCTGATGTACTGTAATGTTTTAAATACTCTAACAAATGTGTGGGCAGAGCATGTATGTGCTCAGCTGTGGCAAGTTTATTTTCAGCCACGAGATGGCAGGGAGGAAGGGTCAGACTGGGACTGTGTGGGTGGCGGTCTGTGACCGTAGTCAGAGTGACTATCCATCATAATGTAACCTCATGTCTGTACATCATAACAATAATAGTATTCTATATTTTGCAAACCATGTTGATCTAAGTGTAGGTTGGAGGGTGGAGCAGTGTATGGGGATGGGTAGTTTACACCCTCCATTGTATGATAGTGGTGTGCTTAGTTTCAGTATTTTGAACCTGTTTGTGTTTATTTTATATATTTATACATTATATGATGTACTGTAATGTTTAAAAAAAAAAAAAAATGGTGGTTGGTGTGGGGTGCAACGGAGGTCCTCAGCAGGCCTTCACAGCAACTTCAGTGGGGGGGGGGTGACATGCAATGACTGGGAGGAGGGTCTCCAAGTCTCTGATGGCGAGGTACACTAGATGTGCCACCACATCCTCCCAGATGGAAAGTGTCTGCAGAGAAGGGGCATCGTAGCTGGGCAGTCTAACAGGTAGTGCACCAGGGGTTTCTGAACCATCCAGTCACAGTAGGCAGAGAGCTCCTCTCTTGCCCTGTTAACGATCCGTGCAGTGGTGGGATACCCTAAGCGTAGGTGGTGGATATTCACCGGCAGTTCCCTGGTCAGCATCTGAATACTTGGAGGGTGTGCCCTGCGAGTCGCCCTGTCATACCAGCAATGGCTCTGTGAATCCCCAGGGTCAGGGAGAGGGCGCCTGGCCGCACCGGCAGCCCATAGCATAATCTGGCTCCGGCTGATGGAGATTGCAGCACGTGGCTGTGCCTCGAGCGTTGCGGTCTTAGCAGCCTCATCCGCATCATTGCCGGGGTTACCCACATGGCTCGGGATCCAGTTGATGGTGACTCTGTCCCTGTGCCATGAGCATCTGCAGGTCGCCCCGGAGGAATGTTATTTAGTGTATGTTGTCCCTTGGCTCTCTGTGCATAATTGCCTGGACCGCTGACTTGGAATCAACATGGATGATGGGGGGATGGTGATGGTCTACAATTGCATGCTGCAGAGCTTGTTGGCTGGCGTAGAGTTCAGCCTGGAGGAAGGTGCAATAGTCCGGGTGGCGCCAGCCTGCAGTCAGATTTCTGTGGAACATCCCAACTGTGAGGCCTGCTACTGGGTCTTTGGAGCCATCAGTGTAATACGGCACACACACCCAGGGCTTTCTGCACTCGCAATGCTAGCCGAAGCAAGTCGTTGCAGAATGTGCTGGGGGCAATGCCTATTGCTGCCTGGGAGGGCTGACCAGCGCACCGCCATCAGCTCTGGCGCCCAAGGGGGCGGCACCGTGTAGTTCACTGCTGGTCTGTCGCAGCCCCCTGCCACAAGCAATGTCATGGGCAGGAGCTTCATTGTGGCATCTGCAACTGACCACATCCATCGGCGGCCGGGGTGCATTGTTAAATTTTACCTATTCGGCACGACATATATATATATATATATCTCCATGGTGAGCCTGGTCACAGACCAGGCCAAGATGTTGACCCCGAGAACCCCCTCCAGGTAACATTGTATACATTAACAATATATGGCATATAATTAAAATCATTCCCCAAATTTTTAATAATCATTCACATCTTTAGATTTAATTATAAGCAATGTATTGCTTTTAAAAAATATAAGTTTATTATTGTAAGTGTAATTTAGCTAACGAAACATTATATTTATTAGCAATTTGAATTTTTTTTTTATTTACTCAGATATTATTATGCAAGTTTTAAAAAAACATTGAAAAAAAACAAGTACATATTTCAAAAAATGTATTATTATTTTATATTTTTTTGTTAAATTTTAAGAAAAAAATACCTTTTCTATATCATTAAGTGTATAACTTATAGTAACTTTCCTAATTATTTACTTTTTTTTATAGTTAGTCCTCGCTCGTCTTATTTTAATTTGAAAATAATGAGTCCAACATACGTATATATTATGAGTTAAGGACTAGTGTTTAAACTAGTGATATTATATCCCTAGCTGCAAGGGTAGCATTATGGGCTGACAACTGAAGGACCCGGGTTTGATCCAGGGCAGAGTACAACAGTTGGAAAGGTTTCCTTGCACCTACTGTGTTCAGCTAGCAGTAAGTAGGTACCTGGGTCTTAGGTGTGTTGTGGGTGGCATCCTGGGGGAGAGGCGGACAGTGTATATTAAGCAGACATGGTGGCTTTGATGGGTTATTCTGGGTTTACCTGGAGTTTACCTGGAGAGGGTTTCGGGGGTCAACGCCCCCGCGTCTGGGTCTGAGACCAGGCCTCATGGTGGATTAGAGTCTGATCAACCAGGCTGTTACTACCGGCCGCACGCAAACTGACGTACGAACTACAGCCTGGTTGGTCAGGTACTGACTTTAGGTGCCTGTCTTGAAGACAGCCAGGGGTCTATTGGTAATCCCCCTAATGTATGCTGGGAGGCAGTTGAACAGTCTTGGGCCCCGGACACTTATGGTGTTGTCTCTCAGTGTACTCGTGGCACCCCTGCTTTTCATCGGATTAATGTTGCATCTCCTGCCGAGTCTTTTGCTCTCATAATGAGTGATTTTCGTGTGCAGGTTTGGTACCAATCCCTCCAGGATCTTGCAAGTGTATATTATCATGTATCTCTCTCGCCTGCGTTCCAGGGAATACAGATCAAGGACCTTCAACAGTTCCCAGTAATTTAGGTGCCTTATCGTACTTATGTGTGTGCTGTGAAAGTTCTTTGTACACTGTCCAGGTCTGCAATGTCGCCAGCCTTGAAGAGTAGCGCATCCATTAGGACTCACAAGATCCACCATGCCCAGCCCTTTTAGGGCAGGGTACGTGCCAAAGCTGGAGCTTGCTACCATCTGCAGCTCGCAAGCCTGCCCTTCCTGTTAGGGAAGGTGGCATACCAGAGAGGCCTAACATCTATCTACCTCCATGCCATAAATAAAATTGAAAGAAACCCAAAGTATTTCTTTTCTTATGCAAAATCAAAGTCGAGAACAACAACCAGTATTGGGCCCCTACTTAAACGGGATGGGACCTACACAGATGACAGCAAGGAAATGAGTGAGTTACTTAAGTCCCAGTATGACTCAGTTTTTAGCGAGCCGCTAACCAGACTGAAAATCGAAGACCTAAATGATTTTTTTATGAGAGTGCCACAGAACTTGACAGACGCATGCCTATCTGACATCACCCTGACGCCAGATGACTTCGAAAAGTCAATATATGACATGCCCATGCACTCCGCTCCAGGCCCAGACTCATGGAACTCCGTGTTCATCAAGAACTGCAAGAAGCCCCTATCACGTGCTTTTAACATCCTATGGAGAGGGAGCATGGACACTGGGGTCGTCCCGCAGTTACTAAAAACAACAGACATAGCCCCACTCCACAAAGGGGGTAGTAAAGCAATAGCAAAGAACTACAGACCATTAGCGCTAACGTCCCATATCATAAATTTTTTTGAAAGGGTTCTAAGAAGCAAGATCGCCAGTCATCTTGATACCCATCAATTGCACAACCCAGGGCAGCATGGGTTTAGAGCAGGTCGCTCCTGTCTGTCCCAACTACTAGACCACTACGACAAGGTCCTGGATGCTCTAGAAGACAAACAGAATGCAGATGTTATATACACAGACTTTGCAAAAGCCTTTGACAAGTGTGACCATGGTGTAATAGCACACAAAATGCGTGATAAAGGAATAACAGGAAAAGTGAGTAGATGGATCTATAATTTCCTAACAAGTATAACACAAAGAGTAGTAGTCAACAGAGTAAAGTCTGAGGCAGCTACTGTGAAAAGCTCTGTTCCACAAGGCACAGTAATCGCTCCCATCCTGTTCCTCATCCTCATATCGGACATAGACAGGGATATAAGCCACAGTGCCGTGTCTTCCTTTGCAGATGACATCCGAATCTGTATGACAGTGTCCACCGTTGAAGACACTGCAAGGCTCCAAGCAGACATAAACCAAATCTTTAAATGGGCTGCAGCAAACAATATGAAGTTCAATGATGAGAAATTTCAATTACTCAGATACGGAAAACGTGAGGAAATTAAAATCTCATCGGAGTACAAAATTAATTCCAACCACACAATAGAGCGAAAAACTAATGTCAAAGACCTGGGAGTGATCATGTCAGAGGATCTCACCTTCAAAGACCATAACACCGTAGCAATCACATCTGCTAGAAAAATGACAGGATGGATAATGAGAACCTTCAAAACCAGGGATGCCAAGCCCATGTTGACACTTTTCACGTCGCTTGTTCTATCTAGGCTGGAATATTGCTGTACACTAACTGCACCTTTCAAGGCGGGTGAAATTGCTGACTT
Source organism: Cherax destructor (assembly GCA_009830355.1). Classification (NCBI taxonomy): domain Eukaryota; kingdom Metazoa; phylum Arthropoda; class Malacostraca; order Decapoda; family Parastacidae; genus Cherax; species Cherax destructor. The sequence continues at coordinate 329,908 of WNWK01000989.1, forward strand.
TGAAAATGTGCAGAGAACCTTCACGGCACACATAACTGCGTTAAACCACCTCAATTACTGGGAACGCTTGAAGTTCCTAAACCTGTACTCTATAGAACGCAGGCGGGAGAGATACATTATTATATACAAGTGGAAAATTCTCGAGGGATTAGTACCAAACTTGCACACGAGAGTCACTCCCTACGACAGCAAAAGACTCCCAATGAAAAGCAGGTGTGCCACTAGCACGTTGAGAGACAACACAATAAGTGTCAGGGGCCCAAGACTGTTCAACTGCCTCCCAGCATACATCAGGGGGATTACCAACAAACCCCTGGCTGTCTTCAAGCAGGCACTGGACAGGCACCTAAAGTCGGTACCTGACCAACCAGGCTGTGGTTCGTACATTGGACTGAGTGCAGCCAGCAGTAACAGCCTGGTTGATCAGGCTTTGGTCCAACATGAGGCCTGGTCACAGACCGGGCTGCAGGGGCGTTGACCCCTAGAATTCTTTCCAGGTAAACTCCATGTACTTGAACCCCCTCCCATGGGAGACATAGGTCTCTGATACTTCCATGACAGGAAGCCGGAGCCGGGTCACCATCTGGTACAGACCCGGACCGGGAGAATTCCCGGCGAATCAACACCTCCTCCTCTTGTACTAGGAAGAAAAATAGACAGAAAATTAAAAAAAAAAAAAAAATATAAAAAATTCACTTGCGTTTATGCATATATTTACCTGGCGGGTCACCACCAGACATGTTTCAAGTAGCTATAAAATTTGCTTTAGAAACATCGTATTGTGATGTTTTTTTCACCTAAATGGTGCCAAATACCTATACTATTTTTTTGTAAACAAAACCCAATATCATATTTTTTTGCATAATTATCATATCCGCACGAGAAAATGCCGCATCGGCCCTTCACATGGTGAGCGCTTAGAAAAAAAAAGGAAAAATTACGAAAATTGAGTTTTTCCTACTGAAAAATAGTGATCTTTCTGGCAACACCCTGGTATAATTCTCATCATTATATGATGTACTCGCTTCCCAAGGATATATGATGGTTCGATCCCTGACTAGTGGTCGATCACCATGCCCAGCCCTTCTAGGGCAGGGTAGGTGCCAAGGCTGGAGCTTGCTACCATCTGCAGCTCGTAAGCCTGCCCTTCCCGTTAGGGAAGGTGGCTGACCAGAGAGGCCTAGCATCTATCTACCTCCATGCCTCGTGCTGGTGGGGTATGTGGCTAGGCCTGGGGCCAGTTGGTCCTGCCGATGAGGGGTATCCCCTCCCATGGGAGACATAGGTCTCTGACACTCCCACGCCAGGGAGCCGGAGCCGGGTCGCCATCTGGTAAAGACCCGGGCTGGGAGAATTCCCGGTGAATCAACACCTCATCCTCCTCCTGGCTAGCGCAGTGTAGTTATTGATCAATACCACTCGTTTGTGGTTACAATATTATATATATATATATATATATATATATATATATATATATATATATATATATATATAAATATATATAAATATCTCTATTGTGATCCTGGTCACAGACCGGGCCGAGGGGACGTTAACCCTGAGAACCCCCCTCCAGGTAACATTGTATACATCAACAAAATATCGCATATGACTAAAATCGTTGTCAAAATTTTAAATTATCATCCTTCACATCTTTGATTCACCGGGAATTCTCCCGGCACGGGTCTTGACCAGATGGCGACCCGGCTCCGGCTCCCTGTCGTGGGAGTGTCAGAGACCTATGTCTCCCATGGGAGGGGATACCCCACCTCGGCGGGACCAACTGGCCCCAGGCCTAGCCACATTCCCCACCAGCATGAGGCATGGAGGTAGATAGATGCTAGGCCTCTCTGGTCTGCAGCTGCAGATTGTAGAAAGCTCCAGCCTTGGAACCTACCCTGCCCTTGAAGGGTAGGGCATGGTGATCGGCCACATCTTTGAGCGTAAATATTTTATTATACATAAGCAAAACATTGCTTTTCAAAAATTAAAAGTGTAACATTAAGAGTGTAAATTGCAAACACAAAAACATTAAATTTATAATGAATTTAAATTTTTTTTTTTTCATTCAGATATTATTATGCAAGTTTTAAAAAATATAAAAAGAAACAAATATTTTAAAAATACATATTATTGTTTTATAGTTTTTCTTTTAGATTTTAAAAAACCAATAATTGTTTTTTACTCATAGCACCGTTTCTACTTATTAACTTTTTTTTATAGTCCTCGCTCGTCTCATATTTTAATTTTGCGTAAACTATTTTATTTATTAATTTTGAAAGATTAAAATTCATTTGATAATATGAGTCCAATATATACGTACATACTATATGTACGTATATATTTATACCTATATGTATTATGAATTAAGGACTAGTGTTTAAACTAGTGCTATTATATTCCTAGCTGCAAGGGTAGCATTATGGGCTGCAAAGTGAAAGCCCAACAGCAGCCATCCTACCAGAAACGTAAGTGCCACTATCGCCCGGTGAGCAACCTACCTTTTGAGACGTCGTTTGTCCATAGATTCAGAGAGGACCACTTTTCCCACTGGTCGATCACCATGCCCAGCCCTTCTAGGGCAGGGTAGGTGCCAAGGCTGGAGCTTGCTACCATCTGCGGCTCGCAAGCCTGCCCTTCCTGTCAGCCTCCTTGGGGCGGGAAAGGTGGCAGACCAGAGGGGCCTAGCAACTATCTACCTACCTGCCTCGTGCTTGTGGGCGAATATGGCTAGGCCTGGGACCAGTTGGTCCCACCGCTGAGGGGTACCTCCTCCCATGGGAGACTTCGGTCTCTGCTACTCCCACGCCAGGGAGCCAGAGCCGGGTCGCCATTTGGTAAAGACCCGGGCCGGGAGATTTCCTGGTGAATCAACACCTCTTCCCACTGTCGCTCACCATGCCCAGCCCTTCTAGGGCAGGGTAGGTGCCAAGGTTGGAGCTTGCTACCATCTGCAGCTCGCAAGCCTGCCTTTCCTGTTAGGGAAGGTGGCATACCAGAGAGGCCTAACATCTATCTACCTCCATGCCTCGTGCTGGTAGGGGAATGTGGCTAGGCCTTGGGCCAGTTGGTCCCGCCGATGAGGGGTATCCCCTCCCATGGGAGGTAGAAAAAAAATAGAAAAACTAAACCCAGTACAGTGATCCATAAGTGCCTAAAACCCCATGTGGTAAACCAGGGTGAGGTTAACCAGGGTGTCAGAAGTAAACAAGGTGCCAGAGGTAAACCAAGGTGCCAGAGGTACGGCCGTCCGTCATAGTAGGAGCTGCCAGAAGCACCTGATTTTTTCTCCAGTGGTCTGTCTCACGTAACCCAAAATATCCCTACAGGATCCATTAAATAAGTGATACTGGATTGCGTCAGATCCAAGAAATAAGGGAACCAATGACCGGATTCAAAACTGGTATCCTTGACCAGATTCAATAAGCGGACGGGGTTTTAGGTGGCCTTATCAAACACCCAAACAATAACAATAACTTAAAGCGGTAAGATTGTCCAAACACTTACACATGCAAATAAAATAGATACGATACAAATAGATGGATCACCACTTCAGGGAAGCTATTAGTAGAATATACAGTAAAACAACCAACAAAATCAATCATGAAATCCTGTGTAATATGCAACCAAACAAACAAACGTTCCACTGGATGGATTACATGCAACTTCTGTGGTAAATGGAGCCACACCCCTTGTGCTAGAATTCAGGAATCAACTACACAAAATATTAAACCAGGGAAGTGTTTTTGGGTATGCCCAAATGAGACCGAACTGTGGAATAGAATCACATTGATGTTAAAAGATGACAGCATCAAATCGGCCTTCATAAAAAAATGACAGCACTCTATAACAGTTGTGAAAGTAAAAAATCTGGGCCAGATGGTACTATCGCCCTTGGTACAGATGGTGCCCTGGTAGACAGTAACTGTAAGAATGGAGAAATAAATGATGGTGACCTGAAGGGGGACAGGAGCTCCAGTGGTAAAACAGGTGTAGACAAAGACACACAAAAACCAATGTTACAAACTAGCAATACCACGGTAAATAGTAAACAGGGGGATGCCCCGGGAAATACTGAAGATAAATTACCAGAAACTGATGAAGGCTCCATTGTTAGCACTAGTGCCGAAGATAGAAACGAGACAGGAACACACCCACCAATAGGGAATACAATGGGGAACACAGTCACAAAAAACCAGGGCAAACAGAAACCAGGCCTGTGTGAATATTATGCACTTGGTATCTGCAGGCATGGAATATCTGGGAAATCAGATGGGACATGCAATTATGATCACCCCAGAAAATGCCGTCCCCATGTGAAAACAGGAAAATGCAACCTTCCATCCTGTAAGCTTTTCCACCCTCAAAATGTGCCACTCATCAGGTCAGGAAAGACAGTGCTGTAACTTATATTGCCAGGCATACAACCTAAAGGGTACAAGACGACACAGAACATCCAGACCATGGCAAAACCTGGGTAGCCACAGCCACTCCGGAGAGAGAGGTGTTTTAGTGCCAGGAAGGAAAAACAGCTGGCAGAAAATGAAGAAATCGTACACCAACTGCAATCATTTCTGGAGTGGAGTCACAGTCAATGGCCTCCACTCCAACACAACAGATATTAGTGCCAGGAAAAAAAGACCCCCCCCCATACCACCAATCCAACGACATTCATCTTTGCAAATATACAGGGTCTAAAGCCACCAACAAACAACAAGATACCTCACATCCGTGGACTGCTTACAGAGTCAAATGCTATGTTTGCGGCTTTCACAGAGACCCACATAAGAGATCACTTGGACAATGAAATATGGATCCCTGGCTACAACCTATACAGATGTGACAGAGTGAACAGGCAAAAGGGGGGATGGGGGTTGTCCTGTATATCACAGAGTCACTTATATGTTCAGAACTACTAAATGCCTCAAATGATGTAGTTGAAGTATTAGCAATAAAGATCGAGAATCAAAACCTGGTCATCGTAGTTGTATACAAGCCCCCGGATGCAACGTCCCAACAATTCCAGGAACAGCTTCTGAAAATTGACCACTGTCTGGAAAATCTTCCAGCTCCTGCCCCCAACATCTTGCTCCTGGAGGATTTCAACCTAAGGCACCTAAAATGAAGGAATATTGCAAACAATGTGGTAGCAGAGATAACACCAGAAGGCAGCTCAGATGAAAACACGCACACTCTGGTGGTCTGGTGGCTAAAGCTCTCGCTTCACACGGTGAGGGGCTGGGTTCGATTCCCAGCCAGGGCAGAAACATTGGGCGTGTTTCTTTACACCTGTTGTCTATGTTCCCAATCAGTAAAATGGGTACCTGGGTGTTAGTCGACTGGTGTGAGTCGCATCCTAGGACACTGATCTAATCTGCCCGAAATGCTCAGCATAACAAGGGATTTTCTATATAGTAGCATGTCACTGATGTCAGCTAGGCCTATATACCATGTACATGTACTTGTAGTAAATAAAGATATTATTATTATTATTATTATTATTATTATTATTATTATTATTATTATTATTAAATCTCTGCACCAAATTCACCTTAAACCAGCAAATAGTAGATTACGCTGGACCTCCTCTTCACCAACAATGATGATCTGATACGAAATGTCATCATATCAAAAACAATATACTCAGATCACAACATAATAGAGGTCCAGACATGTATGCGGGGAGCCCCAGATCGACAAAATATGATCAGCCGCGAGGGAGCCTTCTCCAAATTCAACTTCAATGACAAAAACATAAGGTGGGACCAAGTAAACCAAGTCCTAAATTATATAAACTGGGAAGATAGCCTAAGCATCACGGATCCTATCCTATGTCTAGAACGAATTAACTCTGTGGCACTTGAGGTTTGCTCAAGGCAAATTCCCTTAAGGAAAAGGAGAAGATGTAAACTAGAAAGAGAGAGACGCTCTGTATACAGGCGAAGGCAGAGAATAACGGAGCGACTACAAGAGGCCAATATATCTGAATACGTAGGGAGACGCTGGTCAGAGAAATAGCAAACATCGAATTAAAACTAAAGGAATCTTACAGGAATCAAGAAACACGGGAAGAACTAAAAGCCATAAATGAAATTGAAAGAAACCCAAAGTATTTCTTTTCTTATGCCAAATCAAAGTCGAGAACAACATCCTGTATTGGGCCCCTACTTAAACGGGATGGGTCCTACACAGATGACAGCAAGGAAATGAGTGTTACTAAAGTCCCAGTATGACTCAGTTTTTAGCGAGCCGCTAACCAGACTGAAAGTCGAAGACCTAAATGAATTTTTTATGAGAGTGCCACAGAACTTGGCAGACACATGCCTATCTGACATTACCCTGATGCCAAATGACTTCAAAAAGGCAATAAATGACATGCCCATGCACTCCGCTCCAGGCCTAGACTCATGGAACTCCGTGTTCATCAAGACCTGCAAGAAGCCCTATCACGTGCTTTTAACATCCTATGGAGAGGGAGCATGGACATTGGGGTCGTCCCGCAGTTACTAAAAAACAACAGACATAGCCCCGCTCCACAAAGGGGGCAGTAAAGCAATAGCAAAGAACTACAGACCAATAGCGCTAACGTCCCATATCATAAAAATCTTTGAAAGGGTTCTAAGAAGCAAGATCGCCACTCATCTAGATACCCATCAATTACACAATCCAAGGCAGCATGGGTTTAGAGCAGGTCGATCCTGTCTATCCCAACTACTGGACCACTACGACAAGGTTCTGGATGCTCTAGAAGACAAACAAAATGCAGATGTTATATACACAGACTTTTGCAAAAGCCTTTGACAAGTGTGACCATGGTGTAATAGCACACAAAATGCGTGATAAAGGAATGACAGGAAAAGTGAGTAGATGGATCTATAATTTCCTAACAAATAGAACACAAAGAGTAGTAGTCAACAGAGTAAAGTCTGAGGCAGCTACTGTGAAAAGCTCTGTTCCACAAGGCACAGTACTCGCTCCCATCCTGTTCCTCATCCTCATATCGGACATAGACAGGGATATAAGCCACAGTGCCGTGTCTTCCTTTGCAGATGACACCCGAATCTGTATGACACTGAAGACACTGCAAGACTCCAAGCAGACATAAACCAAATCTTTAAATGGGCTGCAGAAAACAATATGAAGTTCAATGATGAGAAATTTCAATTACTCATAAATGGAAAACGTGAATAAAATAAAATCTCATCGGAGTACAAAACAAATTCCAACCACAAAATAGAGCGAAAAACTAATGTCAAAGACCTGGGAGTGATCATGTCAGAGGATCTCACCTTCAAGGACCATAACGCCGTAGCAATCGCATCTGCTAGAAAAATGACAGGATGGATAATGAGAACCTTCAAAACCAGGGATGCCAAGCCCTTGTTGACACTTTTCACGTCGCATGTTCTATCTAGGCTGGAATATTGCTGCACACTAATTGCACCTTTCAAGGCGGGTGAAATTGCTTACCTAGAAAATGTGCAGAGAACCTTCACGGCACGCATAACTGCGATAAACCACCTCAATTACTGGGAACGCTTGAAGTTCCTAAACCTGTACTCCCTAGAACGCAGGCGGGAGAGATACATTATTATATACACGTGGAAAATTCTCGAGGGATTAGTACCAATCTTGCACACGAGAGTCACTTCCTACGAAAGCAAAAGACTCGGCAGGCGATGTAACATCCCCCCAATGAAAAGCAGGGGTGACACTAGCACGTTTAGAGACAACACAATAAGTGTCAGGGGCCCAAGACTGTTCAACTGCCTCCCAACATACATCAGGGGGATTACCAACAAACCCCTGGCTGTCTTCAAGCAGGCACTGGACAGGCACCTAACGTCGGTACCTGACCAGCCTGGCTCTGGTTCGTACGTTGGACTGCGTGCGGCCAGCAGTAACAGCCTGGTTGATCAGGCTCTGATCCAACATGAGGCCTGGTCACAGACCGGGCTGCAAGGGCGTTTACCCCTGGAACTCTCTCCAGGTATACTCCAGGTATGTATGTATGTATATATATATATATATATATATATATATATATATATATATATATATATATATATATATATATATATATATATATATATAATATATATATATATACATACATATATATATATATATATATATATATATATATATATATATATATATATATATATATATATATATATATATATATATTGGGTAAGTGATGGTCTCATCGTGTTAGTGTGTAATCTATAGAGAGACACTATTCCCACGGGCCCTCCTAGGGTGGGGAACACTCTCACGAGCCCTCCTGGGGCGGGGAAGGTGCCAGAGCCGGAGCTTGCTAATACCTGCCGTTGGCAGACCAGATTCTTAGCTTCTCCCTACGAGCCCCGTGAGGGGCCTGGGGACAGTTGGTCCCAGAAGATGAGGAGGACTTGTACCTCCTCCCATGGAGACATAGGTCTCACGACACTCCCACGACAGGGAGCCAAGGCCGGGTCACCGTCTGGAAAAGACCCGGACTGGGAGAGTAGGGGCGAATTTTTAAATAGAAATAGTGTGTAATCTCTTTCCCCCTCTTTCTAATCAGTCCATTTTCATTTCTCATACAGTCCACAACTAATAATAACACCGTACCTATTGGTGTTATCTACTCCAATTTATAAAACTGGTTTGGCCCGGTGGTCTGGTGGCTTGAGCTCTCGCTTCACACACGGAGGGCCCGGGTTCGATTCCCGGCGGGTGGAAACATTTCGACGTGTTTCCTTACACCTGTTGTCATGTTCACCTAGCAGCAAATAGGTACCTGGGTTGTTAGTCGACTGGTGTGGGTCGCATCCTGGGGGACAAGATTAAGGACCCCAATGGAAATAAGACAGACAGTCCTCGATGACGCACTGACTTTCTTGGGTTATCCTGGGTGGCTAACCCTCCGGGGTTAAAAATCCGAAGAAATCTTATCTTATCTTAGGATTGATGTGGTCTCAAGCGTGTGAAATATCGAAGGTACCCCTCGACGTGACCAAGAGTGGGTTAAGTTTTCTCACACGCCTCGCGGGGGTAACTGCGGTAAAATATGACTCACGAAGATCGACACCATGCCTAGCCCTTCTAGGGCAGGGTAGGTGCCTGAGCCAGAGCTTGCTTTCACCTGCGGCTCACAAGACTGCTATTCCCTTTAGCTCCCCTGGGGCGGGGAAGATGGCAGACCAGAGTTGGGCCTAGCTTCTCCCTACGATCCCTGAGGGCGGGGAATGTGGCTAGGCCTGGGGACCGTTGGTCCCAGAGATGAGGAGGTCCTAAGTACCTCCTTCCATTGCAGACGTTAGTCTGAGATACTCCGAGAAAGGGAGCCAAGGCCGGGCCACCTCTTGGACAAGGCCCGGCCGGGAGAGTCCCGGCGAATCAACAAAAGAAGAAGAAGACTCACGAAATCGTAATGACACGATTGCAAACAAACCGAGGGTTCGAACCCCACCCGTGGTATGGTGTGCTGTAAAATATATTGACGGTGACCTCCCATGGAGATTATTTGTATGTGAGTGTTGGTGAAGCCCATACAGATAGTCGCATAATTCCCCACAGATATATTAATATTATTATATTAATTACTATTGTGAAAAATATGGGTATTTTCCCGAAAAGGTCGATCACCAAGCCCAGCCCTTCTAGGGCAGAGTAGGTGCCAAGGCTGGAGCTTGCTACCATCTGCAGCCCGTAAGCCTGCCCTTCCCGTTAGGAAGATGTCAGACCAGAAAGGCCTAGCATCAATCTACCTCCATGCCTGGTGCTGGTGGGGAATGGCTAGGCCTGGGGCCAGTTGGTCCCGCCAATGAGGGTATCCCTCCCATGGGAGACATAGGTCTCTGACACTCCCACGCCAGGGAACCGGAGCCGGGTCGCCATCTGATAAAGACCCGGGCCGGGAGAATTCCCGGTGAATCACCACCTCCTTTCCCGAAAGTTTTACTGTATAAACTGTAAAGTTTTACTGTATAAACTGTAAGTGTAATTCATGTGTGTGTTACTGTTTTTCTAAAATTTAACTGAATGTAAAAGAGAACCAACAGAAAGTTCTTAGCGCATGCATGGAGGGACACATGGCTGGGGTCAGCGCATGGGTTTTTAGCGTGGGTCAGTCATCGTTGGGATCACGACCCAACCGGAGAGTTACTGGCTATAATGAAGTCAGGAACGTGGCGTTTTCGACGGCCAAATGTGATTAGTGGCCTTACTTCACAATAGGAAGTGTTGTAATTGTTCTCCGTGTATAATATAGGACATTAAGTCCGGGAAACCGCTATAATAGGGTGGTGAATTTGTTAATTAGTGAGTGATGCAACGGACTCCTCCATTGCGAGTGTTCGGTGGGTGAAATACCCATCGGTTTGATCATTGTTCATCGGACTCTGATTCTAATGGATCGACTTCTATTTAGTGTAATTTAGTGGGATATTAAGTCGTCTTGTGAACTGTGGAGAAATTAGCGATAATAACCTTAAATTAAGAGAATAGGCGAAGTGATACAAAGTCGTCATTTCCCTAGTGACCACATGTTAATTGACCTTATGGCCCAGTCTCGAGGACCACGAATTGTGTCTACCGAGCAGGACAGAGAGATCAGAGGAGGAATTAAGGAAAGACAAAGAATGTAACCTTTCTATTTATGACAAACTGATACTGGCCAGTTAGGTATGTTATAATAGTACAGGTATTGTGGCACGTCAACTATCTCCAGTGACCATCCATGATATTCGGTAGTGATGGTCTAATCGTATATATATATATATATATATATATATATATATATATATATATATATATATATATATATATATATATATATATATATATATATATATATATATATATATATATATACTATATATATATATATACATGTATATATAGTGCCGATTAGGTAAAACTGGAGGAGGAGGAGGTGTTGATTCACCGGGAATTCTCCCGGCCCGGGTCTTTACCAGATGGCGACCCGGCTTCGGCTCCCTGGCGTAGGAGTGTCAGAGACCTATGTCTCCCATGGGAGGGGATACCCCTCATCGGCGGGACCAAGTGGCCCTGGCTCCGGCTCCCTGGCGTGGGAGTGTCAGATACCTATGTCTCCCATGGGAGGGAATACCCCTCATCGGCGGGACCAACTGGCCCCAGGCCTAGCCACATTCCCCACCAGCACGAGGAATGGAGGTAGATAGATGCTAGGCCCCTGTGGTCTGCCACCTTCCCTAACGGGAAGGGCAGGCTTACGAGCTGCAGATGGTAGCAAGCTCCAGCCTTGGCACCTACCCTGCCCTAGAAGGGCTGGGCATGGTGATCGACCGATTGTTATAAATTGTATATGTGCTTTAGCTAGGTCAGCGATCTACAATGAACGTCCATGATGCTGTTAATGGGTGAGTGATGGTCATGTTAACTTAATTGTGTGTTCTCTCCTCTTCTTTCTACTTAAATCAGTCAAATCCTCATATACAGTCCGCAAACATTATTGCATCGTATGTACTAGTGCGAGCCTATATTAATATATATAAACTGGTCCAGAGTGGAGCGGGGCTAATGTGAGAATATCGAAGGGAGTCGTCTCAGCGACCAGGGCGTCTCAAGTTTTCTCACACACCTCGCTGGATTGACTGTGGTAAATAATATTAGTCGGTCACCTCCCGTGGAGATTATCTGTTTGTAAGTGGCGGTGAAGTCCATACAGGTAGTCTAACAATTCCCACACCAGGGTTCGAACTCCGGACCTCTGTGTTAGGTGAGTGTGCTAGCGATCAAGCTTTCCATGATGTCAGCTAGGCCTGTATACCATGTACAGGGTGGCCCGGTGGTCTGGTGGCTAGAGCTCGCTTCACACACGGAGGGCCCAGGTTCGATTCCCGGCGGGTGGAAACATTTCGACGTTGTTTCTTACACCTGTTGTCATGTTCACCTAGCAGCAAATAGGTACCTGGGTTGTTAGTCGACTGGTGTGGGTCGCATCCAGGGGTACAAGATTGAGGACCCCAAAGGAAATAAGACAGACAGTCCTCGATGACGCACTGACTTTATTGGGTTATCCTGGGCGGCTAACCCTCCGGGGTTAAAAATCCGAAGAAATCTTATCTTATCATGTACTTGTAATAAATAAATATTTCTACTCTCCTCTGGATCAAACCCGGGTCCTTCAGTTATCAGCCCATAATGGTACCCTTGCACCTAAGAATATAATAGCACTAGTTTAAGGAGGAGGAGGTGTTGATTCACCGGGAATTCTCCCGGCCCTGGTCTTTACCAGATGGCGACCCGGCTCCGGCTCCCTGGCGTGGGAGTATCAGAGACCTATGTCTCCCATGGGAGAGGGGGTACCCCTCAGCGGCGGGACCAACTCGTCCCAGGCCTAGCTACATTCCCCACCAGCACGAGGCAGGTGGTAGATAGATGCTAGGCCACTCTGGTCAAGGAGACTGACAGGAAGGGCAGGCTTGGAGTCGCAGATGGTAGCAAGCTCCAGCTTTGGCACCTACCCTGCCCTAGAAGGGCTGGGCATGGTGATCGACCGGGAGTGATCATGTCAGAGAATCTGACCTTCAAGGACCATAACACCGTAGCAATCGCATCTGCTAGAAAAATGACAGGATGGATAATGAGAACCTTCAAAACCAGGAATGCCAAGCCCATGTTGACACTTTTCATGTCGCTTGTTCTATCTAGGCTGGAATATTGCTGCACACTAACTTCTCCTTTCAAGGCAGGTGAAATTGCTGACCTAGAAAATGTGCAGAGAACCTTCACGGCACACATAACTGCGATAAACCACCTCAATTACTGGGAACGCTTGAAGTTCCTAAACCTGTACTCCCTAGAACGCAGGCAGGAGAGATACACTATTATATACACGTGGAAAATTCTCGAGGGATTAGTACCAAACTTGCACACGAGAGTCACTCCCTACGAAAGCAGAAGACTCGGAGACGATGTAACATCCCCCAATGAAAAGCAGGGTTGCCACTAGCACGTTGAGAGACAACACAATAAGTGTCAGGGGCCCAAGACTGTTCAACTGCCTCACAGCATACATCAGGGGGATTACCAACAAACCCCTGGCTGTCTTCAAGCAGGCACTGGATAGGCACCTAAAGTCGGTACTTGACCAGCCAGGCTGTGGTTCGAACGTTGGACTGCGTACGGCCAGCAGTAACAGCCTGGTTGATCAGGCTCTGATCCAACATGAGGCCTGGTCACACTAGTTGGCACTACAGAATCTCTCCTAGAGGACATCAGAAAAATTAAAGACATGGGACAGTGTCTGGGCCTATCTTTAAACCCCATCAAATGTGAAATTGTTTCTACCAATCGACAGATGATCCAGAATATTAGTGCTGTTTTACCAGGAGCACGAGCCATTGATCCAGCCAACAACACTCTCCTTGGTGCTTCTCTTGGGCCCAGTGTCATTGATCTGATCCTGGAAAAAAAAATCTCCGACCTCAGGACGATGGAAGGCAGGATGAAAGACACTGATACCCATGATGCCTTCTACCTACTCACCAGGTGCCTGTCAATCCTGAGATGCTCCCCAGCCTTCATCAGTCCGAAACTCAAGGAATATGACTCCCTCCTCAAGACCATGCTAGAGAGTGTATTGAATCTTCCCTCGAAGATGGACAGTGGTTGCAAGCCTCACTTCCAGTCAGACTTGGGGGCTGGGAGTACGCAAATCCTCCCAGATTGCCCTACCAGCTTTACTATCCTCTTCTATAGCATCAAACGAGTTAAAACAAATTCTTCCGGTCCTCAGTGACTCAGCAGGAATACAGGACCCTAGCTACGCCAGTGCCATCACTGAATAGGAGACTCTGCTGCTCCAGCACCAAAACCTAGTGCAGAACTGGCCTACAAGCAGTCAAGCTGGGATGACCCCATCACTGAAAAGGTGCTTGCCAACATGC